>PVIW01001018.1:0-351279 GCA_004026585.1 Noctilio leporinus | reverse complement strand
CCTTCAGTGGTCAGGGGAACGGGGTAGGGGGGAGGGAGAGGTAGAGGCAAAGATGGGGAGCAGCTTAGACAAGAACCTAGTATAAAGGAACCATGGACATGGACAACAGGTGGGATTGACTTTGGGGGGAATGGGTGGGTGGGTGGGGGGACAGAGGGGAGAAAAAAGGGGATGGATGTAATACAACAACAATAAAATTTAAAAAAAAAAAAAAAAATTTAAAATTCCATTTATATGGCCATGGACAATAAAGTGAAAAATATCCTTATTTATATTGATTATCTGAATATTAAAAATACTATAAAAAGAATAGTTATTATTGGTATCTATATAATTTAATCATTTAAAACTATACCTAAGACAAAACATATCAAATAGGTTTTCTCTCTTTGCAATCATTTTACTGTGTTGCCAAATTTAGATGCTGCAGCATCATAAATGTTCTTAATTTCATTACATTTTGGTACATAACATAAATTACCCATTTTAAAGGGGGAATATATGACATTTTTTTCCTCACAAGCGGAGATATTTCAAAACACAATTATAGAATTTCAAAATTTCATTCTGTTCATCATGTGAGCTAGAATCATTTAATTTGTTTGATTTCTTCCTTGCTTTTGTAAGAATAAATTGTATTTCATATACAGTTTATTTTTTAAGAATGTTCATCACTAAAAGCTTTAAAAGCCAGTTTGAAGCACCATTTCTTTATTTCTTTTGAATATTCTTATAGAAAGTTTTCGAACTCTTTCTGAATAAAGTTTATATTTTGGAATTTTGAAAAGAAAAGTTTAGTACTATTGTAGAATGTTCATAATGCTATCAAAAAGTAGTTGTGCCCTAGCCAGGTGATTCAGTTGGTTGGAGCATCATCCTGTACATCAAATGGCCATGGAATCAATACCTGGTCAGGGCATATGCATAGGTTGTGGGCTTAATCCCAGTCAGGACATGTATGGGAAACATCTGATGGATGTTTCTCTCTCACATTGATGTTTCTCTCTCACTGATTTTTTTTCTCTTTCTCTCTCCATTCTTCTCCCTCTAAAATTAGTAAAAGTATATCTTCAGGTGAGGATTTTTAAAAAACCTAGTTCTTCAAAAGTTAAACTATTTAAAAAATCTAATTGAAAATGAGCAGTAAAGTGAGAAAATGGATGTTTCCATAATGTGGTTTCCTTTGTCCCTTTGGGGTTTGTGTTCTTTCAATATCAGCTTTATTTTTTTTTAATTTTATGGCTAACTTTAACTGTATACTTTGTATGTATGAAACTATAGTTGACTCTTGAACCATGCAAGGGTTAGGGGTACTGACTAGGGTATAGTAGAAAATCCACATATAACTTTTGACTCCCCAGTCATTTCTTAATATTTCTGGGGGCATTGATCCTAGAACCCTGGCAGATTAAATCTGAGGATGCTCAGTTCACTTGCATAAAATGGTAAAAACAATGCATACGCCTGGCCCTCTGCATTTGCAGATACCCAACACAGATTGAAAATACTGTTTTCAATCCACAGTTGGTTGAACCAGATGTAAAACTGGGTGGTATGGAGGGCTGATTTTATAGTTATTGAAAAAAAAATCCACATATAAATGGACCTGTGTAGTTCAAATTCATGTTGTTCAAAGGTCAACTTTACTTGTAAGTTTTGACTCACAACACTTTCCTGTGATTAGCATGCACAACTACAACTTTGATTTTACTACCATTTATTTTAAAGTGATTTGTCATGAGTGGCAAACACAACCTGGCCCTCCACCTTGCTTTATCTGGCTCGCTTAACTGTTAAGGAGTAGTTACATTTACACAGTTCTAAAATTACATTCAGCCCTTTGAAGGCAACCACAAGGCTGATGTGGCCCCCGATGAAAATGATTTTGACATTATGGATTATATGTACACTATAACCAATTTCAAGTACTACAGTTTTGCACCATAAGTATCCTAATGTGACTCAACAAATTTCACACGACATTACTATAGCGAAAGCAAACATTTCATCTTCATTGTAGAATCTTTTGACTACTTTTACAACGATATTCTTAATAGCGCCTGACATTACACCTTTAATAAAAGGTCGCAGGTTCAATTCCCCAGCCAGGGCACATAACCAGGTTGCAAGCCAGGTCTCCAGTCAGGTCTGTGGCTGGAGGCAGGTGAAAAGCAACCATACATTGATGTGTCTCTCTCCCTCTCTGCCTCTCTCCCTTCCCCTCTTTCTAAAAATAATGAAATAAAATCTTTAAAAAAAATTTTTTTTTAATTAAAAAAATTAAAGATTTAATTCATAGAAACAGAAGGTAGAACGGTGGTTGCCAGGGATAGGGTATGGGGGAAATGAGGTGATGTTGGTCCAAGTTCCAGTTAGAAGATGAATAAGTTCTGGGAGCAACACAATATGGTGACTTCTATAGTTTACAATACTGTATTATATATTTGCAAGTTGCTAAGACACTAGATCTTAAATATTCTCACTGCAAAAATCAATAGTTATGTGCAGTAATGGATGATGTGTTCACTTTTTTGTGGTAATCATTTCCCAATATACATAGAGACCTATAAAAAACATTATGGATTATTTTAATGCCTAGTTAATAGTACTAATTTGTAAAGAATTGCCCATTTTAGATAAACAACAAAACAAAGAGGATGCCAGGACAAGTGTAAACTAGGCTGTTCCAGACAAACAAGATTGTATGGTGACCCCCCATCCCCCAACACACACACACACTTCTGGAAGCTTTTTAAAACTTATCTTTAGTCTTGGTGTTCTGGAGAGTAATGATGATAAACTTTGCTCTGTGTGTGTGTGTGTGTGTGTGTGGTTTTTGTTTGTTTGTTTTGTTGTTTTTGGTTTTCTGTCTGGAAACTCACGACTTCAATTTTATGTGTAAGTACTTTGTATTTCCAGCTACCACTACAAGTTGCATCTACAGTGTATGGGATGAACATGTAATGAACTCATTACTCACTTTAAGACATTGTGAAGCCTGAAAGACAATCAGCAATAGCCCATCTTCTTCATGATTTTTTTTAAAACTTCCGCTTTGTTAAGCTATAATTAACATACAATGTGTGTTTAAGGTGTACAATATGGGACTTGATACAAGTATAGTATATATTTTTGATAATTTTTTTCCGTTTTCTCTGATCCCTCTTTCTAGAATTCATATTAGTCATGAACCCAGGGACCCATCTCTTGGACCAAGCCTCAGATTCTTTTTCTCACCTACTGTTTTCATATTCTTGTATCATTTCTTTACTGTCTGAAAGGTTTTCCCATATTGTTTTCCAAACTTTTATTTGAATGGTTCAGTTCAGCTAGCATATTTTAAATTTTTAATATTTATTTCTATTCTGCTTACTTCATTTTATTAAGCATTCTATCTCTCTGAGGACATTAATTGTGATATTTTGATGGTTTTTTCCTACATTTTGCACTATTTCTACATCCTATGATGTTTTTTTGCTTGTTGAATTGTTTCCTCATGTTTTCTCTCAAACTCAGGAGCTATTCTTGTCTCCTGGAGTCTGTTCGGTACTAAACAGCTACCTATATATACTCTGTGTGGTAGAGGATTTTAACTTGTCAATTTACAGTAGCTTAATCTGTCTTTTCTTTGTTTCTTCTTTCCTCACACCCTTCTTTATTCTCTTATTTTATTCTTTTTATTATAATAATACTTAAAGATATTCTCTCTTATTTTATTCTTTTTATTATGCTAATACTTAGATGCAAATAGCTGCCCATACTCCTTTGACCACACAAGTTCAAACCTAAAAAAACTTATACTTTCAATCCTGTTTAGTCTCCATTAATTGATGAAATTTTAACAAAGTAAAAATTGTATATGGCTTAAAATATATATAATTCGGCATAGACAAAAAATAAAGTGATCTGCTTAATGAAATATTATGCTTAATAAATAAGTTAATATAAATCACAGAAGGAGTAATAATTTCTAAATACCTAGATAAAAATATAAGACATTCAACAGTAATTTTATAAAGAAAATAATGTAGTATGTTTGTGGTGATTTAAGAGATATTTTAAGATCCTGGAGGTCCTTTATATTTTCATTCTAAATATTAGTATTATATATATGTCAATATAATAATAAAGTCAATAGGCTATACTACTTAATTCTAATTAATAATTGAATTACCCATAGTGAAATTATTATAATCTCATGCATTTTGCTGACTTCCATAACCTATATCAGGGTTAGCAAATATGTTCTATAGAAGGCTAAATAGTCAATAATTTTGGCTTTGAGCATAACAGTTTGTTGAAACCACTCAACTCTGCATTTATGCTGCAAAGCTGCTATAGATAATATGTAAGTAAATGAGGGCAGCTCTATTCCAATAAAACTTTACTGACAAAGCAGGTGAAAGGCCAGATTTTACTTGATCCCTGATTTATAGCAGATAATCCTTTTCCCAAATTACTACTGCATTTTAAAATATTTCCCTTAATCATATTTATAAAACTAGCATCTTTACCCAAAAGATCTAAAATAAAATTCAGAATGTCTCTATAAACTAGGTAGCTGTACTATCAAATCTCTTTCTCTTGTAAGTCCTTTACTATTCTTTTTTCTTCAAAATGCATTCTTCTTCCTCATTCCCTAATTTTTCCAATCAATTTTAAGTTTTCTTCTTTCTATTTTCATAATGTATTTTGTATCTACTCGTTTTTACTACATTTCTTTTGTCATTGTCTTTTATTAACTCATCTTCAGGCTTTTATTAACTTGTCTGGACTCTCACTCTGATCTTACATGTGGCATCTCTGCTTCTATGATGTATTCTTTCTAGCTCTCTCTATATATACCTGTAGCTGCCAGTTTAATCTTCGTATAACATAGGGCTGATCATACCACTTTTTAGCTTAGGAATCATTATCTACTCCTTATTGACGTCAAACAGTGCCCAAAGTGAACAATCTTTCATGATCTGAATCCAGTCAACTTTACCAAATATCATTGTTCTCTTCACTGTCTTGTAAGGTCAATTCCAGCTGAAATAGACAACTTGCTTTCTCTTGCATGCACATTCCTGTTTTCCATTTTTCCCACCCCATACATTTGCTTGTGCTAGTTGGTTTTTTTTTTTTTTTTTGGTCTGGAACGGCAGTGGCCAATATGGTAGACATTAGCTGTACAGTTATTGAATTAGCCACATTTCAAGTTCTTATTAGCCAGATGTGGCCAGTATCTACTGGCCTGATATGCCCTGCTCACACTGCCTCACATTTAATCCTATATGATCTTTATTGCTTAACTCCAGTAACACCTCCCCTATTTACCCACTCCTTTGTGCAACATTTTATTTGCTCCGGTGTTATGGCACTTACCACTTTTCATTTTGGGATATAGTGTCTTAAAAATGTTATGCTCTAGACTGTTTATTTCCATTTGTTTTATTCTTTCATTTCCCTGTTAACAACTAATCTAATGCCATATATATAGTAGGTGGTCAGAAATGATTTGTCTCATGAAAACATTCTCTAAAACTTTGTAAATATAATAATATTTTACTAATTAAGAGTGATAACTCCACTTCATAAATTTACTAGTTAGACAGCATAAAAGTTGGAACATGGAAACTATATCTGTAGAAATATCATATTGTGGAAAGACTAATGATAAAGCAACATGATTTCATAAATTGTGATTGGTTTTCATTGGCTTGGGGAGGCAGCATAGTGTCATGAAAAGAAGAGAGTGATAAGTAGCAGATTGTCTATCTTAGAGTCCTGTTTTCATCAACTACTGATTCTGCTTAGCCAAGTTATTCAGTTTCTCATAGTTAATAGAGACCTACCTGCACTAGTTGAAACTCTTTGATAGCACATGACAGAAATTAAGGGACTTAGAGAACTGAAAAAGTCCAATGTCTTCAACATGGCTGGATCTGTGCTCTTCTATAAATAATGTTACAGAGCTCCATTTTCAGGCAAGTTCTTTCTATATAGTAGTAAAAAGGCCTCCTTTAGCATAAAGGTGCACAGCCTCTACAACTAAGGATTCAAGGAAAGAGCTTTCTCTTTAGCTCCAGAAAATGGTATGTCTTTGGTCAAGAACATCTTTGGCTCTCTGTGGCCAGGAGATGGAGAGTCAGATAGCCTAAGTCTGGATCAAATGGCTAAACTGACACCTGTTGCAAGGGAAGAGCCAGACCCATGTGTCTATATGAATGGTACAAGATGGCTATGGAGGAGGCTAGTTCTCCAAAGCATGGGGCACTAAATAAACAGAAATTGGATTAGACTACTCTGCATTTACTAGTACTTACTTTGAAGTAGCAGAGAAGAAATGATAGTTCCCTTCAAAATTTCTACCACAGAGATCATACTACAGTTAAGCAAAGGGTCATAACTCTAGTAAAATTAAATAATTTACAGATGATTCTTTATTTTATTATTAGTGCTCCCCAAAATGCCATATTGACTCAATAAACATCTTGTAATTCAATTATTATGGGTAAGTAGAACACTGGTCTCTCTTGCTTTATTTTAATCAGATAAGTGTCTGATTTGTCAGATGAGCATTCAACAGATCAAAATTCATCAGTTTCACAGTTTAATATTAAAATTATCCCTTTTCTGCTAATGCAGAGACTTTCAAACTATAACAAAAAGAAAGAAGACAATGCATTTTTCACACAAACAAGTCCAGAAGTAGGCAGTTCAAAGGTTAGATGATATTTCCATGATACCATTGATGCCCAAGTTCTTTATGGCTTTTTGTTTTTATATCTTTAGAGTATGACCCCAATTCTCATGTTTTCAAGGAAGCTGCCAGAGCCCCAGCCATCCTGTCTATTACTCAAGCTGGAAGGAGAGGAAAATAGCAAAAAGATACATACCAGACTGCTTTGAAGAAGTTTAATTGTCTTTTGGCTAGATCTATGTCATCTAAACACCTTTAGGTAAAAGGAAAGCTAGGAAATTTAGTTTTTATTGATTTAAACTGGGAATATTGCTGCTCCAAGTAAAAATCAGGATTTTGTTAATAAAACAAGGGGAGAGTGGATATTGGATTAGTAATCAGTGAGTTTTGTCCCATACAGGTGAACATTACCTCTAAGAGTTTGTTTGAATAAATGGTTTTAATCCTTTTTTAAAATGTCTAAAAATCATTGATATAATCAAACTCTAAGAATCAAATAGCCATATGTGTTTAATTTAATTGAAAGAAGAGAGGGTGGTTGTGACATTCACACTTTAGGTTTGAAAGCATTAATTTAAACCCAATGCTACTCATTATGGATATTTTGAAAACTAAGTAATACTGATGGACAGTTTTCACTGCATCCTGATGGGGCCTTTGAAAATTGAGTGTGTGTTCCCATTCAGCATTTTCTTCTCATGGTGTCCCTGTACCCATTCAGACCAAGAGAGAGGTTAAAAATGAAGCCAAGAGGCAAATGAGTGATGTGTGCAACTCCAGATTTTGGAACTGCCCTTCCAGGCTGCCCTGGGGACTGTGTGACTGGCACACTCTCTGTCCCCACTATAACCACAAAACAGTGTTTATGTCAGCAAGGCAAGTTGTTCATTAATGTGGTAGGGAGTCAGAGTGAACATTTGGAACACACCCACATGCTAAAATGGACCAAAATGGGTTTTCTGCTCCAGCTGCCAAGTTGGTTTGCCTGTAACATTGGCTACTTGGAAGAGAGGAGGGAATCATTTTTATGAGTACCTATTTAGCCTGAAAAACTATGCTTTGCTTTGATTTTAGGAGTATCTCAAATAAAGGTTTTCTGGCTTGATCTTTCTTCACTACCTATTGGAATTCTCCATGTTCTTCCAGAGTCAACTATATTTTCATATTCTTTGAGCAGTTTAGCAGATGGCTGAGGTCCTCAGCAGTCTCCCCTCTTTTAAAAATGTGGTTCCATTCATTAACAGCACATACCGTATGTTTAGCATTTATCACACATGGCTTTGTCATGTTAGCTGTTTTTTTTTTCTGTTTGTTTTCCCATGTGCCTAACTGAATTTAAGGCCTCTAAGGTCTAGGGAACCATATAATTTCTTACCCAAATTGGGACACTTTTGAGAATGAAAAGAGATGCTCCTGATAATTATAGCAGCATACCTGAACTAAGCAAATTGTGAGGTATGACCATTCTCTTAAAGTCAAAGGTCATGAATAATGTTTCTTTTTCTCACCACCCAGAGAGCCTAGTGTAATCCATGTGCAAACGAATATTAAACTCTTAAAAATAAATACCTTAAAGCCCTGGCTGGTGGCTCAGTGGATAAGGCGCCGGCCTGCGAACCCAAAGGTCGCTGGTTCGATTCCCAGCCAGGGCAACATAACCAGGTTGCAAGCCAGGTCTCCATCCAGGTCTGTAGCTGGAGGCAGGTGAAAGGCAACCAGACATTGATGTCTCTCTCCCTCTCTGCCTTTCTCTCTGGAAACAAGAAATAAAATCTTTAAATAAATAAATAAATAAATAAATACCTTAGCAAGACGGTAAACAATTTTCTCTACAATAGCTGTGAAATTGGTGGAAATGGAGACAGATTCTTACTGGGGAGATTTAATAGTTCAATATAGTTCAACCACAAAGCAGAAGGTTTTAAAAATCAGACTAAAACTATTCACAGCAGAAACTAGCCCAGAATTTATACTCCTACCACCAGAGGCCATGAAGTTCATAGGCATTCTCACTATTAAGAACAGAGAGGACTCAGTGCAGAACAGAGAGGGGAAAGTGTTTTTAATGGGCATTTTCATTGGACTGAATGCTTGATTCAGAAGCATCACACTTCCTAGTCATCACACTAACTTCCACATCAGTCTGAGCGGGAGGAAATAGAAACAGAATCAAATAAACTATAAACCCACAGCTGAGCTATTAGGAATTCTCTGCAGTTGTGCCCTTCACTGATACAAAGTTTCAAATTGTTTGGTTGGCTCAGCTGAAGACTAGAGCAAAATTGACCTTCCCCAATGGAAAATTGTGCCTGAACTCCTGGTTCTCTGCATCAATGCATATCCCAAAACTTTGATAACTGTAATCAATGCTGTTCAAAGTGATATTGTCCTCCATAATTAACCCTGGCTAAATACATTCCTTCTAAACCCCCAAGACATTTGCTTTATATCATTTTAAAATAACAGTTGAAACATTGTGCTTTTTTTTTACATACATAGGCATACTTTTCTCATTCCTCCTCTGTCCTTCATCAGATTATATTCTGGAAGATAGTCTGAATTTTTCTTGATTTTTTTATCTCCTCTAACTAGGTTGACCATGTAATTTTTGAGAGTGAAGATGTTATTGTCTCCAAGTAGACAGGACACTAGGGCAATTGGCATACAAGTAATGAGCCAATGTCAATATGTCAATATAATTAAAACCGTTTTCACAGCTGATACTTTTGGGACAGACCTCGTGTATCAACAATTATTAGGGCAAAACAAGATGCATGTCCCTCTTTGCTCCCAATTAACACCTACATTGTGTCCTACACATTTCAAGGACTATTTAAATATTGGTTGATATAAACTTAGGCTACTTTCTGCTGAAAATATTTTGATCTTAACTTAAAGCCCCAGTCCTATTTCTTTGTCTACAACAACGTGTTGTTCTTCGTAACCAAAACAAATTCCAGGTCAAGGCTAGAACTAAACTTCCAGCATTAACAGGAAAGAACCTCATGGCTACCAATAAATGCCATACTGTTTCCCAGATTCCTAAGGTGCAAATAGTTGCCTCTTGACATCTGATACACATGAGGTTTCTTTTAGAGAACCGCAGACTTTGAATTCTGACTTGTGTACATAATATATTAAGAGAAAATGAAGCAACATTGCAAACATGGTTCTGACAAAGATTTATCCCAGCACATGCTGGATTTCATGATGTGAGAAAAGACCAGTATTTGAAGGCAGGAAAACTATACTTGAATCCTACCTCTGCCACTTCTCTTCAAATGATGTGTCATCTAAAAATCAGGGGCAGTAATAGCATTCCTACCTGCAGAGCCTTTGGGATAATTAAATGTGTTACAAACACCAAAAGTCTGTAAGAATGCACATTCTTCTTTTCATTGCCTCTTTCAATTCTGTCTCCCAGCCTAAGGCTGGGTCACCAGAACACAAATGTACAGTTACAGTGTTTGGAAAAAAAGCAACCAAACAACACTTTGTTACATGATCCCTGACAACAGTCGGATGGACTTTTTCCCCAAATTAAATGAAGTGTCTTGGCAGCCTGCAGATATAGCCTAAAGTAGAGCAAGAGAATTATTTTCCGTAGGGAGGGTGTAATTTTAACAGAAGTTCAGCTTACACATTTTCAGATCTGTACTTTGAATGTCTCTGTTAAGTGCAAAAGGAATATAATTAGTTATGAGACATCTTGCCCTTGGCTATAGTATGCATAAAGCTGCAGCATAATATCATTCTCAACCTATTCATACTCTGTGGTGTATTTTAGGACTTCCTGTGCTGTAGTTTCTTAAAGCAAATACTGTATATAGTTCCAGAGCCTAACAGTTGTTCCTTCAGAAGGTTAGAAGTGGGTGCAACACATCTGTGGCCTTCAAATAGTCTAGCCAGACATATAAATTCCTTTATGGACAGGATCTACATCCTTTTCATGTATGGGGCCCGGATGTATAAAAGCAACCTGGCACAATGAAGTAAATGTGTGTAGAATAAATAACAGAAGGGGCAGAGCTCTGAAATATTCCAGTGATGTAGTATACAGGAAATGACTGTTGTGAAGCCTTTTAGAGTCCTAACCTACCTCAAACCTCCATTTTCTCTTCATTTATCCTCCAGAAAGAATCACTGTGATGTAGCCCTGATTACCAAAAGGCTATGGTGCAGTTGTAAATGAATGTAACTTTTCTGGGACCTTCTGACTTTGTGACCATTGTCCCAATGGATATGGAGTTCTGAAGGATCACTAGAGAAAGGGAGAGCATGCGACACAGAGCCTGCACCAACAGGGAGCTGTTTCATAACAATTTGTGTTACCAAGTATGTTCATATGTTGGGTACACCAGAAAGTTGGGCTTCCTCTTATGTGGTTTTCCTGAGCTCTTCCATAGCCTAAAAGAGTGAAAAGCATAGTACTTACAATTTCTTCTCTTTGTGAAGCCTACCTCAGGAAATGATGCTATGTCTGTTTCTGAATACGGTTAGACTTTCTCAGCCCAGAAACAGGGTCTGTAGCTTGATAATTATGTAGATAGAGAATTACATACAATGCAAGTCTTTTGGGAGCTACCTAAAGGTAGATATGGACTTACTTGTTTTCTAACATTTCTTCACATTCCTCCAAAGCACATAATTGATACAGTGAGTGCTCAATAAGTGTTGAACTGTTTCCTAGTTTTATGAGATTAAAAAAAAGTGTTTTTAACTTGTCACTTCAGTTTAAAAAAAGAGAGTTTCAGTTAATTATTCTTCTTTATTGAGTAAAAACCATATGCAAAGTACTATACCCCAGGAGGGAGTATAAAAAGTATGAGCACAAGAAACCACAGCTATATGGCTAACTGGAAACTCAAGCAAAAGAACACGTCAATTGACAACACTTATTCAAATACATTGCATTCATTACTGCTGGACTTGACACAACCATGTTTTGCCATGTTTGTGAAGATTTGATATTGTAGGCCTAAAATGATCCTGCTAGATATTATATATATGTGAAAACAATCAATTTCCAGTAAATAAGATATCAAAAAAGACCCAGAAAAACAACTCTATTTCAATTGTTTTAATAGTTTGGTAGGTGACTAAATTGTTTGTTTTTTAATTTATGGTGTTGATTTGTAGATATAGCCTATAAAAGGCCAACTATATCATTTCCAGTAATTCAAAATGATAATATAGGCATATAGGCGTACATATATGGATATTCACATACATACACACATATATATATGTATAATTTATGCACATACATGCACATGTAGATAGGAAACTTACACTGTTTTTGATCTCTCATTGTTAAACTAAGCACAGATCTATTGATGAAGTTTTCTACCCAGACTATAATAGGCAGCCGTCTTTAGAAGAGTATTACTGCATTTTTGCCATGTAGACAAAAAAAAAAGGAGTATTTGAAAGTGTAATGACCCTGCAAATGCTCAAGATATTCATTGCACATCATGATGATTACATCTGAGAATCTGTTCCTGCTTTATTCTATTTTTTTCTTAAGAAATAGTCTTATCTTTAGGAATGTGTGGAGGCAAAAATGAAAATGACTAGTTTATAACAGATGGTATTAAAAACTGTTGTGAGTATAATGCTCAAATGCAACAGTAAAATGGCAAAATGAGAAGAGGAGTCAAACAAGAGCAGAAAAGCATAAGATTTTAGAATAAATTATTTGGAGGGCAAGCTGAGAATCGTTTTGAGAAGGAGAGAAGAGGTGGATTTAAATAGTCAAGTAATAAGAAGACACTAGTAGAAGTTATCTTGTGTTATGTTGAAAAGCATAGATTCTACCCCCAGAACTAAGTTTGAATTCTGAATCTTCCAAGTTACAAGTTGCATGACTTTGAACTGGAAATTTAAACTCTCTAAACTCTTCTCCCTTCCACTTTGCAAATAGGCAGAGGGTACATAAATAGTGAAAATAGTGGTTCACGATAATATATAACATGTACTGAGTACTTACTGTGTGTCAGGCACTGCAGTCACCATATCACATAAAGAAGTATTAACTCTCATGTTAATTCAATGAGACAAGTATTTTTATTAATATTCCATTATCATATTCCTCATATTAATATGTGAGGAAACTGAGGCTAGACTAGGTTAGGTGTCTTGCCCAAAGGGATAAAGCTGACATTTGAATCTGGCAGAATGATTCTAAAGCCTATGGTTTAAGAATTATGCTATGACATTGCCTTATAAAGTGTTTACTATAGCTTGGCACAGAGTAAGTCTTCAATATGTAATAGTAACCAAAATAGACCCATTAAAAATCAACTGAGAAGGAAATCCAAATCACCTGCCAGGAGGGAACATTTGGCCTTTTCTTTCAAAGCATCGTGAGATATGATGGATGGATATATAAGAAGATGCTGAAATGGATGATGGGGCCCAATCTAGAATCAGATGATGAGCTGACTTGCATTCCAAGTGAGCCTAAACTGCCCACCATTACCTGAGGCTCAATTTGCTGATAAATCCTGTCCAATGTGTATGCAACCCCACTTCCTTCCATTTTATATGTTTCCTTCCCTTCCGTATATCTAACTTCATGCTTCAAAGGTAGAGATTTGAGCCTAACAAAGTTAGTACAGGCCTGGGTGTAAACCTTTATCCTCACAGCTGATTCAGAGTTGCTCCGATCTCATCAGCAGGCTGTGAATGTGAACACCTAGTTAAAATTGACCTTGAATCCAATTCAAAGAGCAGATTCAGTTAGAGCATCTGACATCCTGAAAATGCTTAAGAGGAGGTGGAAGAGGGGAGAGGTGGGCAGAGTATGCTCAAAGCTTTGCTCAACCACCGTGACCCCTGTGCTCACGGTTTCTAACCCTCTCTGTCTCTCAGAAATATTCATATTATATGTGGCCTGTCCAGAAAGTATTGAGCCAATGTCAATATAATTAAAACAATTGGCATGGCCAATACTTTCAGGACAGACCGCATATAAATCAAAGAATGGGCCACTCCTGCCTCCCTATCTCCCATCTCCACTTCCTTGACACCAGTATGGGTAAGCGCACTCCATACCGCAACCCTTGTTGGTCACATCTCCCACGGGAAACCTGATGCCCTAAATAACTATTACATTCTCATGTGCTCAGTCACAGGAAGAATTTCAGTTTCTCTCTTCTCTACCATTGAAGATGGGGTTGAGGTCACGGGACTGAAAGAATCCTCTCTTGTCTCCCAACAAGAGGGGTCTGTGCAGCTGCTGTGCCCGCAGCAGGCAGAGGCATGCGGCAGCTGAAGTGCTTCAGAAGGCTCTTTCCACCCACTTCCTGAGTCTGGCTTTGATTTCTTAGAGGATTGATGCGCTTATTCCAGAGACCCTCCCCGATTCAGCTGGGGAAAAAATGTCTAAAGCTTCTTTTCTTTTTTTCTGAGTTATCTGCTACCAATTCCATCTCTCCTTCCATTCAGAGCAGCAAGTGGCTGAATTTTGTTGAGTGCTAAATAAGCACTGATCTTAATCACAAACAGCCTCAGCCAAGAGGAGTGGTTTCACCAGGAAAAATGAGCCCTGGAAGCAAGATGGGTAGGTAGGAACCCAAACCAATTTCCCAATTAAAAAAGAAATAGAAAAAAATATCACCAAGATCCAGTTCAAGTTGCAGCCCTCTCTCTGTGCACTGACCCCTGTCTACAGTTCTAATTCCTTCTTTCTTTACTTCTCCCTTCAAACTTGATGCTTCAGCAACAGTGTTGACTTGACTTCCAATGTACAGAGCTCTTTGATGTTTCTTGAGCCTTTGAGGTATCTTCCTTCTGAATGAAATGCCTTCATACTATGTCTTGCTGGCAATATCTTACTTACTTTCAAAACCTGGCACAGACATTGCTTCATCTACACCCAGTGATCCTGACTTAATTGGTCTGGGCTGTGGCTTGAGCACTGGAAGTTTTAAGCTACTACTCAGGTGATAAAAACATGTACCTGTGTTTGAGAGTCACTTCTCTAGGCCAGTGGTTGTTATAGCACAGATCGCAGGGTGAGCCCTCTAAGTTTAGAATTCGATGATTCTGGGGCCTGAGAATTTGCATTTCAGTTGATACAAATTGTACTTGTTCTGGGACCATGTTTTGAGAAGCAACACTCTATTCCAGCTCTCTAACTGCACAGGCTTCTAATGTTGCATCTACGCTCACATGACATAAATTTTATTTACATTGCAGGTATACATTGCATGGTTGTCAATGTACTTGCATGTGTATTTGTACCATTAGAAGCTAAGGACCTCACTGCCTTGCACTGCAGCCTAGTATATAGTAGCTACTCAATAAATAGTTATTGAATGAGTAAATATTCAATAACCACAGAAGAAGTCAGTCATGTGCCAGATTTAGGCCAATCTTTTTGAAGGATTGGTACTAACAAATATCTTATGCATCTAAATTTAAATCTAGAAGGCAGTTTTCTTAGTTTCTATGAATTACATCTTGGATTTTGGTGATAGAATCAGGTTGGCAAAATACTCCTCAATACACTGGGATAAAAAGCCTATGCAAAAGCAGATTATATTGCATTCCATCAACAACACCTCTTTTAAAACTGACATTTAATGAGTATCTCTATCAATAAATGCTTTTTAAGAGCTTTCCATAAACTGTTGCGAAAAATGAGAACATTTAAAATACAAGCCAACAATGAGCTCCATTCATATAGCTTCATCGCATTATTTCTCTAGAGTGTCATGGATCTCAAACAGGCTCACTCACCCTCCTCTAGTCAACTTGGCACATGTTAGCCATATTGATTGTCTGATTACAAATATAGGCTGTGGCAGTGAGGAACCCATTAGCCTCTGTGGCTTATAAGTAGATCTCAGACTTTATAATACACACTAACTACAAAGCAATGGAACCAGATAGTAAAATGTTATTTCCAAGGTGATTAGACTCTGATATAGAACAATGATTTCATTGTTTCATATAACCTTACGAAGTAAGTCCAAAGAGATGTTTAAAAAAGGGTTTCTTAATAGTCCTTAAAAATTTCTTAAATACCTACTCTGAGGGAGAATAAATTTGCTCTCTATTTATTGATCTGTGGAACATTTGAAAAAGAAAAAGAACGCAAAATGTGTTGGCATAGCCCTCTCTGAACTCAAAACCCAGAGCTGGTGATTAATTGTTTATGTGCATATGTTCATATGTGTGTGTATGTGTGTGTGTTTGCCTATTTCACATTTCAGCTGCCTTCTACCTCGATGATCATCTGATTGTCTAGAAAGTCAGTGCTGTTCTTCATGGTACAGGAAGTAACACCATTTTCCATTTGAATAGTATTCAGGTAATATTTTTCAGTGTGCCAGGGAGCAACCCATGATGAGAAATTTGTCTTCCTGAGTTTCTGGCCAATCTCTGTTTTTGGAGCTTGATGTATCTGGTCATCTCTAAACACTGCCTAGGATTCTAATAATGCCAAATTACCTGCATATTGACTTTCTGAATTAAGTATATTACTAATTAAATTCCACTTTCACATTAACAGGTGGCCAAAGGATTGAACATAATCAAATCAGGAATGAAAAGATTCTGTAGGCTGTGCCTGTCTTTCTTGTAAAAATAAATTAGAAAGGACACATTTGTGTAAAATTTATGGGTAATCATTTGGAGGTTCCGAGCGACTATGTTTAGAATGTGAAGTTCATGGTGTGAGCAGGCAGAAATAGACTCAGTGGCTGTTTTCTGTTGCTATTCTGTGTCTTTGGTTGGTTGGTTGGTTGGTTGGTTAGTTGGTTTTCAAATTGGCATAACTGCCTTCATTTTTCCTGTCTCTGTCTCATCAGTCTTGGATGAGAGGACTATGTACCACCAGCAAGCCTACTCCCAGCCTTGTTCCTACATCCGGAATACAAATAGAGGCCTACACACCTTATGTCTAAACTTTTACAACTTATAACTTAAGCTTGTGGACTGCTTAATAAAATACATTATGTCACTACTTTAACAAGGATATCTTCCTAATGACAAATAGTTAAAAATATATATAAAGCTATTTTAAATACAACTGAAAGTCTATAAAATATCAAGGATGAGTGAATTTAATTAATATCTGCATGCCTTGATATTCACTTGATGAACTGCCAAAGTATGGGACAGTAATAAAGTAAACGCATACTTAATTAAAAAATTATTACTTATTTATTGCATAAAATTTATTTTTCCTCTATTTCACCAAAATAACTAATTATATCATATTATTCTTATCAAGATTTTCACCAAGTTTGCTTCTATTGGCAATATGATCTAAGGTATTAAAAATAAAAATGTAATTATGTCCAGAGTGCATAAAAGTTGAATATATTTTAACAAAAAGTATAACATACAGTAATCTAAAGAATAAAAACTTGTTTTTTCATGTGCTTTCAAAAGTTATTTTTCTCTCAAGCATTCAAATTATTTATTAAAATGAAAATACAATTTAAAATGATAATTGCATCTCAAAAATATAAATCAAAATAATTAACTAAAGCTTATATTTTGTTTATTTTCTAAAAACATAATTAAAATCATTAAATATTATTAAATGGTTTTATAAAATTCAAACTATTCACAATTCTACATTTAGTTGTCAATGTAAAGAACAAATATCTTGCTTCATATATGCTTTATACAAGAAAAATGTGACAAGTTAAATAATTTATTTTTACTTTCTTTATCTAAATGCTGCTTCTATTCAAATGCTGTCTTACTTCCTAAGCAGTTTCTGACTTTCGCAGCAGCAGCAGCACAGCCCAGCAACCTCCATGGCACGTGGTTGCAGTTGTCCTCCATTTGAAGACATAGGTCAGCTGATTGAGGTCTGCTGCCTCAGGCCCGTCAGTATTTGCCAGGGGACTGGGTGTCTTGGTCATGCAGCACTGGCTCTGAGTGCAGGACTCCCAGTCACAGATGCTCCCATCTGTTCTCTAGTAAATGAATAGATGCTCCTTGACTTACAATGAGATTATGTCCTGACTCACCCACCATAATTTGAGAATATTGTAAATTGAAAATGCATTTAATGCACCTAACCTAGGAATATCATAGCTTAGCCTAGCATACCTTAAATGTGCTCTTATATAACTAATATGAGAACTTACATTAGACTACAGTTGGACAATTATCTTGAGTTTCATCTCAACAGTATTTGCCTTCTTTTTATCAGAAGCAGGAGATACAGATGGGCATTTTGTAGACATGATGGGATGAGAAGATGCAAAACACAAAATTCAAGAAACATAGGACACAGTAGAGTATCGGTTGTTCATCTGTGTGGTCATGTGGCTGACTGGGAGCTCTCCTTCACTGCAGCTGCCCAGCATCAGGACAGTGTCCTATTGCATATTGCCAGCCCAGGAGAAAAGCAAAATTCAAAATTCTAAGTATAGCGTGCCCTGAATACATCTCACTCTTATACCACCACCAAAAATAAAAGAATCATAAGTTGAACCATCGTGAGTTGGGGCCTGTTGGTAGTTTTTCTGTGTTTTTGATATGCAAGGCACTCTGAAGGCCAGAATCCATGGAGTATTTTATTGTTGCTTGGTTCAGGCCTTTAGAGATTTTCACTAAGACTTTTTTTTGGCAGTCAACTGCTTACAGGTCACCTTTCACATGGACTCAAATTTTTCTTGGTGTCTCATGAATATACTGACATCTAGATGAGCTAAGAATCCTGATTGATCACTTTTTCCTTATTTCAAACCTGAATTTTTAGGCCACCTGTGAATAGATGAGATAAAGCAAATAAATAGAAACATACTCAAATGTATGTGTGGCTAATGCACCACTCTTATTCCTTCACCCAAATTGCATCGTGCCAAAATTGGAACTGCTTAGTTTGGCAGAAAAAGGAGTGGCCTGGTTCCAACTACTGACAGGTGAGCAGTATTTAAGATAGAAGTATTGCTTCATGATTAGTGCTTATCATCCATTGCATAGCTGAGCTCAGCATCTAAGCAGAAAATAATAGCCAATATTAACTGAACACTCATTATGTGCCAGGTAGTTAGCTAAGTTTTTTGGTTTTCTTTTTAAGATTTTATGTATTATTTCCAGAGAGAGAGAAAGGGAGAGGGGCAGAGAGGGAGAGAAACATCAATGTATGGTTGCCCTTCACCTGCCTCCAGCTACAGACCTGGCTGGAGACCTGGCTTGCAACCTGGTTATGTGCCCTGGCTGGGGAATCGAACCTTCGACCTTTGGGTTAGCAGGCCGGCACCTTATCCACTGTGCTACCAGCCAGGGCATAGCTAAGTTTTATATGTACATATTATCTCACTTGATTCTCCCTATCATCTTGGAGCTAGGTGATACTACAAAACTCTTTTAAAGATGGAGGCACTGCAGCTCCAGATGAATTAAATAGTATGCCTGAGGTCACACCATGTGAAAGTAATGGCAATGGAATTTCAACTTGGGCTCTGCAATTCCAAAGTCTATATGCTGAAACACTATTTTACTGTACTTGCCTGTGCCTTACTGGCATTGGGCAGAGGGACTAGGTAAATTCAGGAAAGGGAAAAATGCATCAACTGCCAAATTGAACCTTAAGGGAAGCAACAATCAATTCAGTATAACAAATCTAAAGGGAAGCAATGACTTTGTATTTGTTTGGGCTGCTGTCACTTCTAAGGAGTCGTGGAAGTGGACTCAGGGAGTCAAGGATTCAAGGAAGGAAGATGGTAGCTACATGCTACAGCACAATGTAGAATATGGGTGATACTATCAATGGGCTCACCCGGCTGGAAGGACAGGATTCCAGCCTAAAGGAATTCAGGAACAGAAATAATATTATTGGGCACCTACTACATGCTAGGGCCTTCCCACACCTTCGCTCATTTAATTATTGAAATGAACTTACTATGAAAGTATTAGTCCTCCCATTTCCCAAATGAAAAAAGGGTTATATAATTTGTCCCAGATTAAAGCTAGTAAGAGAGATAAGTGGGAAGAAGGATTTAAATTAACTTGATTCCAAATTTGGGGGTACTTCAATTAAATATATTACACTTTATCCTACACACTCCCTTAAACATAACTAAAAGACTAAATGGGAAAATAGAAAAACATAAATAAAATTTAAAAAGAAAGAAAGAAACCAAAAAAAAAAAAAAGAAAGAAAGAAAATAGAAAAACATAGTCCCATTCTCATACTTAGCCCCATAATCATGTTGAGTGATGCTTATAAAGTGCACTGCAGATTATAGGGAAAGCCCTGACAGAGCATATAAAGGTATGGCAATCAGGACTAATTAATTCTGGAGCCCACTTGTGGGTGGGCCTCACGGCACTGTACTTGCAAACTGGGTTCAGATAGACTCACAAATGATGCTGGGTTTAAGTCCCTTGACAAGGACCTTGATGGGGCACCAAGGGACAATAGGCACTGAATTCTGTCCAGTTTACACAGCGCATCCTGGGACACTTAGCCTTCCAAGAGTAAGATCATTATGGTTCATTTTTTTAAAATAAGTATTTTAGTTATAAGAGGAATAAATGATAATGGTTCTTTCTTCCAACATAAAAATCAATTGGAGTCCTTGAAGTTATGCCCTCATGATACCATCCATGATCAGACCCATTCCTAAGAGGACTACTTGAGACTCAGGAGGTCCTTGGAGGATATGAGGGCATCACATTACCAAAACATCCTATTCCAAGGGTGAAATAAAAATCCACTTACTGTAGGTACAAACTCCTTTATAGGAAAAAAATAGTTGGGAATTAGGATGGATTTTTAATTGAAGAATGACCAGCAGCAGTGATGAAGTGATACTTGGGGAGTATTAGAGTCACATCACTTTGGGTACATAAATAGAAGAAGTGCAAGAACTGGAATTTGTAAACAAAAAAGCAATAAATGTTTGATTCAGCTCCTATACTGTCCATGGTTGTCTGAGGCTTTCTTTTTTGAGCTAAGCTTTTTGTCTATCTATAGAGATAATCCATCCCTCTGTACTCTTTTTAATGTTAACATCAATTACATTATCATAGCTAAAGTCATGAATACTCCCTGACTTATGCCTGCACGGTCATGTGCTCCGATGACATAAAATGTGTGTGTGAGAAGGGGGAGTCATAATGGCAGTTAATAGAAAGGCTATGAGGCTTTGTATATCTTGGGCAAGAGAACATGGAATTCAACTCTCAGTCACACATTCAACAAATATTTATAGGTCATCTACTACGTGCAAGACACTTCCAAAAGTGTCAATACAGATAAGACACAGTCCTCGTGCCCAGGAAGCTCAAAATAAAGTGTCAGAGACAGAAGGGAACAACTAGCAACAAGTCAAGCAGAATAAAATAAAGAGTTTAGGACACACATACAATGAATGAATCACTGTGAAAGCTGAGAAAAGAACCATTGCTGAAAAAAGGAGGTGTCATCAATCAGAAGAAAATGAAGAGAGGGTGGTGTCATGACATTCAACCCATGTGCTCACACACTTCCACATCCCAAGATATATCATGCCTTGGCTTCCTTCAACCCCTCATCTGACTCTCCTCTGCCATCCATGGTCAGAGTTCTCGCTGCTTTGTTCCATTCTTGACAAACAGAGTCCTTAGTCCCCCCAGGTTTATTGAAGGGTGTGTTCTTTCCTGATTTCCTCTCCTCTTTCAACTAAAACTGATTTCACGGGGACCTCCTGATGCTCAAGGTTTATCCATGAGATGTGACCTCTGTTCCAGTATTCCTGGGACACCAAATAATAACCATGACGTTGGTTGAACTGCTGCTATGGGTCAGGCACTGCTTAAGTGCTTCATAAGGTGTGCAGGTGTGGGACCCAGGCTTAAAAGAAGCCTTTAAGTATCCCCACTTCCTGACATTCACACCCTATATATTCCCCTTCCAGGTTGCACTGGGGCTGTATGACCAGCAGAACATGGTAGAAGTGATAGTAGGGCACTTCTGAGTTGAGTTATAAAAAACTGCAGCGATGTCTTGACTGTTCTCTCTCTAGGATCATTCCCTCTTGGACAAGTCATACTGAGAGTAAGTAGCCTTATGGAAAAATCTGAATGGCAAGGAGGGAAAGCCTCCTACCAAAAGCCTTGTAAACAAATTCTTCACTTCCTATCAAGTCTTCCAAGAGTGTGGCCCTGGCTGATAGCTTGCTGAAACTTTAGGAGTCAAAACCATCCAGCTAAGCTATTCCCAGATTTCTGACCTTTAGAAACTGTGTGAGTAATAAATATTTGCTACTTCAAGGTTTATATTTTGGAGGAATTTGTTATGCAGCAATAGACAACTGATGTAGTATGCACAGGTAACGCCCATGTAACACAGTTATTAGGTTCCTAAGAAATGTCATGTAATGTGATCCTGTGTTATAAGAAACAAAGAACTAGTACAAAAAAGGGGATTAGGCTCCAAAAACTTTTTAAAAACAGACTATATACATATGTACATATACATATACACATACAGAGTTGGGCAAAAGTAGGTTTATGTTTATTTGTATGAAAAAAATACAATAATTATTAAATAATAGCACAAGAATAAAATGTATTTTGTGTATTCACAACTGTAAACCTACTTGTGCTTCACTCTATATTATTTTATCTCTCTCTCTCTTTTTTTTTTTTTTTTTTTTGAGGTACTAGTCACATAAGGTGAAATGCACAGATCTGAAGAGTTCAGTTCAATGAGCTCTGGCTATTATATACAATCATAACCACTACTCAAATAATATAAGCATTTCCATCACCCCAAAATGTTCCCTTCTGCCCTTTTCCAATTAATTCCCAGTCATCTCCTATGAGCAGAAGCCACCATTTCATTTCTACCACTATAGATTAATTTGGCCAACTCTTGATCTTCATATAAGTGGAATCATATAATGTGTAATGTTTCATGCTTGACTTACTATAATGTTTTTGACATCATGTTTTGATATGTCGTTGCATCTATCAGGAGTTCGTGACTTCTTTATTTTATTGCTAAATAAGGTCCTGTTTTATGAATATACCACAGTTAGCTTATTCAAACTAATGGGACATTTGGGTTCTTTCTAGTTTTTAGCTGTATGAATAAGGCTGTTATCCTTATATAAATCTTTTTGTGGTGTTCTCGCTTCACTTAGTTATATACCTAACAATGGAAATGCCTGTTAATATTACCATTAACTTTATAAGAAACTGACAGAGGGCTCCAAAGAGTTTGATTGTATAGCCCCACCAGCAAGGCATGTGAGTCCCAGAATTTGATATTGTCAGCTTTCTTAATTTTAGTCATTTACTGGGAGTGATGTGGCCTCTAATTTGCGTTTTCCTGGTGAGTAATGATGTTGAGCATCATTGTTGGCCATTCATATCATTTCTTCTGTGAAGTTTCTGTTTAAGTTAACCATTGTTGCCACCTGGAACCCCCACTTAGAGGCATTTCTCTAAAATCACTACTTGGTAAAGCAGAACTCTATCTGCCCCTTGAGCCCAATGTCAGTTGTTCTCCTTAAAGCCACCCCCTTCCACCCAGTCCTACTCTCTCTCCCTATCTCCTGCTTCTACCCTCTTTTTTACTTGATGCTCAACAAATCTTACCCTGAAAACCGCAGCCCCAGTAGTAGCTTAATATCTACCCCAGTCCCAGCACTGGATACTACATGTGGCGAGTAATAAAGATAACTGTAGTATGCTCATGAATATTTAACCACCATCTCACTGAAAAAATAAATTGATACCACTCTGATTTGTGTGCTGATTTTCTGTGCCATAATTATCCACTGTGGCCAATCACAAGCTCCTTGACGGGACCTCACTAAAGGTGGAGCTGGGGAGACATGCACAATGACACAGGGTTATAGATACAGTTGCCTTTCACAAGCTGGAGCATGAGCCCCTTCCAGCCCCACTAGGTAAGAGCTTACAAAGATTGGGTGGGAGGAATGATCGCTACATTAGAAAACAGCACAAAATAACACATAGTTAAGTGCTTTTGCATTGCAAAACCGTAGACAGGTTAGTAATGAAGAAAATACTTAAGGCTGAAAACAATGGTTCTCACTCTTATCTGCATGTTGGAATAACACGAGGAGCTTTAAAAATTGCTTGTGCCTGGATGCTACCCCATAAAGATTTGGATTTGATAAAAGATGAGGCCTAAACATTGTATTTTGTTTTGTTTTGTTTTGTCATTTGGTTTGTTGTTATTTTTAACCTCATCCACATATTGAAATGAGATAATTATAAAGCATGGCCAAGATGAAAAACACTGGCTAAAAGGAAGATGAAGGCTTTAACAAAGTTGGATAATTGGGGCAGTGTGAGAAGGTATCCAAGCAAAAGGCATGAACAGGTGGATGGTGGAGTCTCTGGAGAGTGTGGGGACTGGTTCATGGATAAATAAAAGGTTCTTCCTTGAGACCTGGTCCCACCCAGTCCAAGAAATCTAGCTCTCCAGAAAAAGAGGGTCTGAGGGTCTAAGGGTCCCAACAGAGAGCCCTACTCCCCATGAGAACTGATGTGACACTACCTAATTAACAGTCCTGGAAGTTGAGGACCTGGAGTGCAGGACCACTCTGCCTCAGTTCCTAGGAAACCAGGTGGGAGATAAGAGTCCAGGCCTATCCAATTCAAGCAGATTTTTCTTTTTGAAGAAAAAAATCTATCAAGTATGTCTTAGCTTCTAGTAGATCAATACTCCAATATCCTTTCATGGATATGTGAATCACCAGGGGATCTCAGTGTAATTTGGGTTCTGATTTAGGGCTCTGTGGGGGAGCCTGAGGATCTTCATCTCTAACTAGCTTCCAGGTGATGTTGGTGCTGCTGTTTCTTGGACCACACTTTGAGTAGCAAGGCCGGAGTTTGCAAGGTGACATTCACCCTAGAATAGCTGCACAGACAAAATGCCTTGTTTAACTTGATTAGGGCTCTCATATTGAGTCCAGAATTTAGGTCTATTATATGGAATAGGTCTACCCCTTGGTCTGAGCCTAGTCATCGTTTCACTTGAGCTCCTGTCTCCTATTTTCTGACACCAGCTTGTTGATGACCCCTGCGAAGTTTTCTTGCAATTGGTCTTTTAAATTCATCTTAGTCCTGCCGAAAAACTCTTACCTGGATTACTAGACATATGTCCAGAAGATCAATAGTCATCATTTATTGAATTCCCAGTTATGTCATATACTTGATATATGAGATTTGTCTAGAAGGTATTCAGTCATGTAAAATGAAAAATAGAGACATTTATTGAAGAAGAACAAGATATAAGAAGCATTGTGTAAAGGACAGTGACACCTCAGTTCCTTTCGAAGTAGGTACATTGAGTACTCACACATTTCTCCCAATAGCCATCAGCTACTCCATTGTATTTTCTTGAATCTCATCGATGGTTTGAAATCTCTAAGAGGATTTTAGTTTTGGGAAAAGCCAGAAGTCACAAGTCACCAAATCTGGACTGTAGAGGGACTGTTACCTGGGTGATTTTATATTTGGCCAACAGAGACATGATGCATGTTGGTGCAGTGTCAAGATGAAGCTGCCAATCACCAGCTGCTGATGGCGGTGGCCTCCTGAATCATTTGAATAATTTCCATGGAGGAATGTTCAAGCTTAATATAAAATCTGATGCAGATTTGTTGCTCTACTCAGTCATTTTGAATGCAATGGCTACACAGTACATATACTCACTCTAAGTGTCTACCACTGCCACTGACTAGTACAGTGAAGTCATCATTGTTCACACATGTGTATTCCCGTTCACTCTCTTTACCAGGTTATATCAATGTCACACAAGCCATTCTCATTATATTAACAATGGCTGGACCTTTTCTGGACAGGCTCCGTATAGATGTTACTCTAGATTAACTGAAAATACAGATGCTGGTATTTGAATTTCTCAGCTGAGAAAGGTGAGGCTCAATGAGTGATACAAAATCACAAAGCTAGTGGTGGGGTCAGGATACAATCCAGGTTTGTTTATCTTCCAAGCTCCTGTTCTCTTCAATCCAGTCCTCCTGGCTGCTGCCCACTTTGGTCCAGCACAACAATGAGTCTGCTGGCCCAGCCTCCAAACCTTAGCCCGAGACCAAATTTCTATTCTAGGGACCTCTAATTTAAAGAGTGCATTTCCCAGTCAGAAAGAGCAAATAAGGGTGGTTTCAAAGACATGATGAAAAAGGATGCGTTTATGTACTGGGTTGAAAATATTGGGACAGTCTTTTCCAAACCACCCTCTCAACTAAATTCCACAAATATTTACTAAGCACAAACCATTGGCTAGGCAGTGCTAGGTATCTGGTAACAATAAGAAGAAAGGAATGAGAGAAAATAAATATCAATACAAGTCAAGTTGTGCATAATAGACTATAATTATTATACTAGGAGTGTGAGAGAATAAGTGGAATTAAAAAAGGGATTAATTTAACAGAAGGATGTTGTTCCAGGTATTCGTTGACCTTAGGGGCTAAAAGATGAGGGGTATATTATCACTGTTGGTCATCAACACTGAGAAATAGCTAGAATTATAACAAATATATATTGAACACTTGCTACATGCCAGGCAAGGTCAATCACTTTACCTGCATTACCTTATTCCATTCTCACCTTAACTATAAGAAATATAGTTAATTATTATATATATTATTATATTATATTATATTATAATTATTATCCCCACCTCTTTCAGGTGAGAAATCAGAGAATTGGAGATGTTAAAGTAACTTGCTTCAACCCCACAGTTAGTTATCAACAGGCCTAGAATTAACACTTGAGCTTCAGTTTCCAAGTATCTATCATAGTCTTTTGTTGTGGACTGAGTAAGGTAATATAGGTAAAGTGTCCAAAACATGGTATGTACTTAATATACCATAGTTCTCCGCATCATTCATAACCTTCACCCATGGAAGATGCTATAACATGTGGTTGTCAAAGGACTAGCTTCATTTTGCAGATCCAAACACTGAAACTCAAAGAAGTCAAGCAACTTGCCCAAAGTCATAGCTAGAAAGAGGACAGTTTCTGGCTCCAAATCCTGTGCTTAATGCATTATTTTTCTATGCAATTGGATTTGTAGGTGTATTTTCATGCAGATTAGACACTAAATGAGGAAAAATATTAAAAGAGGTCTTTTCTTTGTAATCAGCCTTTGATCTTAACCAAAATTGCCCTACTATTTTCAAATGGAATGCTTTCACAAATTTTTTTCCTCAGCAGCCTATATTCAAACCTCACACTCTTATAATTGCTTCATGCCTTACTACTATTGATGTGTTTGAGTTTAGACATTAGTAAGTAGGTGATGTTTCTGAAGTTATTATCAGTCACTATATCTTCCATAGCTGGATGAAAGGGTTGTATCACAGTCATATGACTTTTCTAAAATGCCCCGGGTCTTATCTTCATCTGACAGTAGCAGAGCATGCCAGACAGGAGGGCACTGGCAGAACACTTCAGAAGTCCTTTGCCTACACTGAAAACAGTTGAAGATAAACTTGAAAAAACTTGCTCCAAGTGCCTAAGAATCATTACTACATCAACTAGTGCAACCAAGTTGAATTTGAAGATCTTTATGGTCTCTTTAGCTCAAAAATTCTCTATTATTTTACTCTACTCCCTCTCCACCCAAAAGCAGATTTATAATTGACCTCTTAAAAGTTTGGTCAGATCTAGGGCATCCTACATCAGTCAGAGCATTCTCATTGGAAAATAATATTGAGGTGAACCAAGACAGTCATTCCAAAATATGTAGTCCCAAGTTCCCTGCTCTCTGCATAAAATAATGATATTGCTGCCACAGCAACAGTGTTTTTATATGTGGATAAGCTTAAAATCCAAGATTTACTTGCATCATTTTTTAAAGGCATAAGCCAATAATTTCATTTATTTGTCCATCCATCTATTCCTCCACTTGACTATCTATTCATTTATTTACTCCTTAGATGTTTATTGGCAATCTCCTACGTTCCAGGCATGATGCTAGGCCCAGGCTAAAATTGAGACTTAGTCCTTGCTTTCACAAGTGTTATAATAGGAAAGATGGTCAAAGGTAACAAATCATTTAAAAAATAATCATGAGAGCAAGTGCTACATAAAGAAGGATGCTAGGAGTGAGCAGATAGGATTCCCTGGGAGATGCAGCTTAGCCAAGTCGTTGGGAGAGCAATGGGTTCTAGAATTCAACAAGGAGGCTCAATTTTTATTTGTCCTCACACCAGCCCTGCACAGAGGACTAATTGCTTAATTACTCTATACCTCTATACTGCAGTTTCCTAACTATAACATAGTTTTATAGCATTAACTCTCTCAGAGAGTTGTTCCAAGGATTAATGAGATAGTACACATAAAGCGTTTAGAACAGCTACTGCAACCATCAAATATTCAGCTGAGGTGAGGGAGACACATGTGTGCTATCTGTGGGACCTCTCTAAGGAAGGGTAAGATGAAGCATAAAGGATGAACAACTTTGAAAAAGTTAGGAGACAGGGCAGAGAGGGAATGGAGGCAGGGGGTGGGCAAAGGAAATGCAATGAAACATAAAGATCCTGAAACAGAAGGAGCATGGATGGGCATAGTACTCCAGAAGAAATTTTAAAAATAAATAAAGATCAGTGAATTGGTGCTGGCCTGTGAACCCAAAGGTCGCTGGTTTGATTCCCCAGTGAGGGCTCATAACCAGGTTGTAAGCCAGGTCTCCAGCCAGGTCCTTAGTTGGAAGCAGGTGAAAGGCGACCATATATTGATATTTCTCTTCCTTCTTCCCTGCCCTTCTCTCTGAAAATGATGGATAAATTTTTTAATTAAATAAATAAATAATTTTTAAAATGAAATAAAATAAAGAAAGCTAGTGGTAGAGGAGGACAGAGAGCCAGCTAGGAATGGCTGAGATGAGGCTGGGGAGGTCAGAGAATCAGACCTTGTAGCTTTGTTGGCCAGTTAAGGAGTTTGGAATTTATTCCAAGAACATCCAATCATTTGACCAATCATCAGTTCCACTGGAAATTCCTAAACAGAAACCAAACTACTCCATTCCTTATTTTTAGTATTCCCCAAGGAACCTATGATAATTGGTAAGGAGTCAGCAGGGAAACCAGCAGTAAAATATCTTGGGCTTCTCTGTAAATAAGATCCTTTCATACCTAGGTCTACCTGCATTTTCATTCTGTCTCTGGAGGCCATCCTTTCTGTTCTTGGATATCAAAGTACATTTGTAGAAGTGCATTTCCTTATCAATGATTATGTCCAGATACTTATATTGCAGCTTTTAGAAACTTATTATCAATTTTTATAACATATTAAGAAGAATTTTAAAGAAACTATTTTAAATCTGTGTTTAATTCTATTTTCTTTTACTCTATCTTTTGCTTAAGGTTATAAAAACATTCTGTCTTCCTAATTTATCTTATTTTTTCAAGTTTTTCCTTCTTTTTTATTAGCTTTAAAATTAATATTTTTAAAAAATACTGTATTTATTTATTTTTAGAAAGAGGGAGAGGGAGGAAGACAGAGAAGAAGAGAAACATCAGTATGGTTGCTTCTCTCATGCCCCCAACCCAGGCATTTGCCCTGACTGGGTATTGAACCAGCAATCCTTTGGTTTGTAGGTTGGTGCTCAATCTACTGAGCCACATCACTCATGACTAATATTAATGTTTAATAATTCACAAAAGTCATGTTATTCAACAATGACTTTAAAAAGAAAGTATCAGAGAAAAACTGATAAAATAGAATGGGTTTGACTTTTGGCTCTGCTGTGTGATCCTGGGCAAGTTATTTAACATCTCTGAAACTTAGATTACCAAATTATTAAAATAATTTCAGTTATATTTGTATTACATTGTTGTGAGGTTTGTAAGATAAGGTTTATAAATACATCGTAAGTCTGGTGACTAATAAGAAAGAAGAAAAATAAAAGGAAGGAAGAAGTTAATCGAAAAGAGAGAAAAATGGAGGAGGAGAGGAAGGAAAGGCAAAAAGAGAAGAAAAGTGACAAAAGATTCAGATGACACCATGAGTGCAATGATTTGTTCAAGAATCATTCAGAGGTTCATAATGACTTCTGAAAATATGGTGAAAGATATATTTTTAAAACTATTTGATGTTACAACCTTCTTTAAATGTACTTTGATATACTTCTGGGACAAACATTATTTTTATGAAGTGCTGTAAAACTTCTTCAACTCTTCTATTGATTGAAAAATAATAACTTTAAAAAGCCACTTTCTGGGAGTCACCTAAAACTTTTCTGTTGCACTAGCAACAGAACTGTGACACTAGCACCCAAGGTTTTTCACTACATTTGTTATCTCTTAGACGTATCATCAGATTGTGATTCTGGGTACTTGACATCTTGACATGATGTCAAGAAAAAGTGATTATGGAAGAAGGAGAATTGAACCAGTTTCAATGTCATTCATTAGTTCATCCATTCATTCATCCACTTACCAAAGATTTATTGGGCATTATCTCCAGCAACATTACAACATTTATTTTATTTTTATTTTAAGTATGTTTTATTGATTATGCTGTTACAATTGTCCCAATTTCTTTGTTCTCCTTTGCTCAGGACACCCCCTCCCTCCAGCAATCCCACCCCATTTAATTTATGTCCAGGGTCATGCATATAAATTCCCTGGCTTCAGCCTTTCCTGTATTATTCTATACTTCCCCCCTGTCTATCTTGTACCCACCAATTATGTTTCCTAATCCCTGCACCATTTCCCCATTTCTCCCTCTTCCCCTTCCCAACTGATAACCCTCCAAATAATCCCTGTACCTATGATTCTGATCTTATTCTATTTGTTTGCTTAGTTTGTGCTTTTTTGTTTGTTTGTTTGTTTTGTTTATTTTTTAAGATTCTTTTGTTGATAGTTGTGAGTTTGTTGCCATTTTAATGTTCATAGTTTTGACCTTCTTCTTAAAGAAGTCCCTTTAACATTTCAGGTCATAATGGCTTAGGGATGATGAACTTCTTTAGCTTTACCTTGTGTAGGAAGCACTTTATCTGCCCTTCTATTCTAAATGATAGCTTTGCTGGATAGAATAATCTTGTCTGTAGTTCCTTGCTTTTCACCACTTTGAACACTTCTTGACTACAAAGTTTCTTTTGAGGAATCAGCTGATAGTCATAGAAGAGCCCCTTTGTAGGTAACTTTCTTCTAAGATTCTCTTTATCTTTAACCTTTGGTGTTTTAATTATGATGTGTCTTGGTGTGGTCCTCTTGTTTAGGAGTCTCTGTGCTTTCTGAAATTGAACATCCATTTCCTTCACCAAATTTGGGAAATTTTCCTTTATTATTTTTTCACATAAGTTTTCAATTTCTTGCTCTTCCTCTTTTCCCTCTGGTACCTCTATGAATTGGATGATGGCACATTGAAAGGTGTCCCAGAGGTTCCTAAGCCTCTCCTCATTTTTTCAATTCTTGTTTCCTCATTCTGTACTGGCTATTTATTTCTTCCTTATGTTCCAAATAATTGATTTTAACCCTGGTTTCCTTCCCTTCACCATTGGTTCCATGTGGATTTTCCTTCATTTCACTTAGGATAGCCTGTACTTCTTTCCTTCTGTGTTTGCCATACTCAGGCATATCTGTCAAGTCTGTGAGCATCTTTATCAGTTTTAAACTCTGCATCTGTTCAGTTGGCTATCTCCTCATTGCTTAATTCTCCCACTGGAACCTTGATCTATTCCATCTTTTGAGCCATACTTCTCTGTCTCCTCAACTTGATAGAGTCTTTTGTTTGCCTCTGTGTCTTAGGTAGAGCTGTTGTACCTGTTACATTGTGAGGGATGGAGCCTTAGGTATTTGTCAGTGTGGGGTGACTGGTTTCACCATGCTGTGGCACTGTATGTGTGGGAAGGGTCTGAGAGGGAGCAATTCTGCTTGCTCAGTACTGACCCCATTTCCACGCACTTCTCCCACTTCCTGATGGGACTGGCACCACTCTAGCTATTGCCCTGGTGGTGGTTCCCACAATTGATAGGTCTAGGACTGTGGGGACCTCTAAATAAATGGACTCTGCTGAGAGACCGTCAGTTTCTTCCATCACCTCAACCTCCACTGGTTTTCACAGTCAGAAGCCATGTGGCTTTATTTCCCACCCTGTGCTGGAACTGTGAGCTGTGCAGCCTCATCTGGGTGCTGGGAGCACTCTCCAGGTGTCCCTACTTTTTAAAATGTGTGCCTGTGCTTTCCATCAGTCAGTTACAGCTACTGTCCCACCATTAGGCTGCCAAACTGTATCCTATCTATTGTGGTTATGCCCCTCCTACCTGTCTAGATGAGTCTTTTGTCTTTATATCTTTGCTTGTTGGACTTTAATGCAGCTTGATTTTTTGGAACTTATGTCTGTCTCCAGTTTTGAGGTAGAAGTATTCCTTCTTAGTTGTGAGATGAGACACAGCATGCCTACTTACGCCGCCACCTTGGCTGAAAGTCTAGAAAATTTATTTTAAATGAGCTGCTTTTCTCCTGACCAGAGACTATAAGGCTAATTAGATTAAAAGGTTATGTTAGTAGCCCAGGAAATCTAATAAATTATTCTGATGTGAAGTTTTAAATGCTGTGTTTTATTTAATTTTTATTGTTTATGCTGTTATAGTTGTTCTTACTTTTTCTCCCTTTCCCCTCCTCCACCCAGCCCTAAACTTTCCTCTCCCAAAGCCAATCCACATATTGTTGTCAGTGTTCATGGGCTGTGTATTAATGTTCTTTGGTTAATCCCTTCACCATCTTACATCCTGCCCCCCTCCCCCTTTTCTGGCAGTTTTCAGTCTTTTTTATGTATCAAAGCTTTTGTTACTATTTTGCTTGTTAGGTTATTGTGTTCATTAGAGTCCATATATAAGTGAGATCATGTGATATTATTATTTTACTGACTGGTTTAATTCACATAGCATAATTTTCTCCAGATTCATCCATGCTATTGCAAAATATAAGCATTTCTTCTTTTTTACTGCTGCCTAGTATTCCATTGTATAAATGTACCACAGCTTTTTTGTCCACTCATCTGCTGATGAGCACTTAAGCTGTTACCAAATTTTGGCTATTATAAATAATGGTACAATGAACATAGGGGTGTATATATTTTTTGTATTGGTGTTTTGGGATCTTTGGGGTATATTCCCAAAAGTGGAATCACTGGATCAAAAGGGAGATCCATTTTTAATTTTTAAAAGATACTTCTTATTGGAAAAAGGAAGTAAAGTTGTCATTATTCACAGATAATATGATATTACACATAGAAAACTTAAAGACTCCACCAAAAAACCTACTAGACCTAATAAATGAATTTGGTAAAGTAGCAGGATACAATACCCAAAAATTGATGAAATTTTTATACACCAATAATGAGCTATCAGAAAGAAAAAGTAAGAAAACAATTCCATTTACTAAGGTACCTAGGAATAAAGTTAACCAAGGAGGTAAGACCTATACTTGGAAAACTATAGACCACTGAAGAAAGAAATGAATAAAGATACAAGTAAGTGTAAGTATACACTGTATTCATGGATTGGAATAATTAACATAATTAAAATTGGCATTCAGTCCAAAGCAATGTATATACTCAATGCAATTCCTATTAAAATACTAATGGTATACTTCACAGAACTAGACCAAATATTCCAAAAGTTATATAGAATCAGAAAAGAACATAAAATGCCTCAGCAATCTTGTGAAAGAAGAGCAGAGCTGGTGATATCACAACTCCTGATGTCAAACTATATTACAAGGCCACTATCATAAAAACAGCCTGGTACTGGTGCAAGAACAGACATATAGATCGATGGAACAGAACAAGAGAGCCCAGGTATAAACCCACTGCTGTATGAGCAATTGATATTTGACAATAGTGGCATGAGCATAGTTTATTGAAGATAGTCTCGTCAATAAATAGTTTTGGTAAAATTTGACTGGTATACACAAAAAATGAAATTAAGCCACCAATTTACACTATAAACAAAATAAACTCAAAATGAGTGAAAGACTTAAATTATAGAACAATGAAAACCTAGAAGAAAGTATAGCTAGTGAAATCTCATATATTCAACATAGAAATATTTTTGATAATATATCTCCCAAGGCACTGGAAACAAAGCAGAATATATACAAATGGGACTACATCAAATTAAAAGGCTTCTTTACAGCTGAAGAAACCATCAGCAAGACAAATAGGGAACCCACTGTATGGGAGAGCATTTTCACCAATGATAATTCTGACAAGAATTTAATCTCCAAAATATACAAAGAATCAATACAACTCAATGCCGGGAAGATAAACAAGACAATTAAGAAATGGGCAAAATCATCAGTGGATGATTAGATAAAAAAAAACTTTGGTATATTTACGCAATGGAATACTAAACAGCAGAAGGAAAGAAGGAACTCCTACCCTTTGCAACAACATGGATGGAACTGGAAAGTATTATGCTTAGTGAAATAAGCCAGTCAGTGAAAGACAAATACCATATGATCTCACCCATTACAGGACAATAATGAACAAAACAAATAAGCAAAACAGAACCAGATAACATGAATACAATGAATAGACCTTCAGTGGGCAGAGGGGAGTGGGGAGAAGGAGACAAAGAAGGAGGGCAGTTTAGTCAAGGAACTAACATGGAAAAACCAAGGATATGGACAAGTGGGATTGACTCTGTAGGGGAGTGAGTGTGTGGGGAAGGGGACGGGGGAGGAAAAAGGGGATGGAAGTAATACAACAATAAAATTAAATTTAAAAAGAAAGAATAGAAAAGAAATGGGCAAAAGACCTGAAAAGGTACTTCTCCAAAAAGGACATACAGAGGGCCTATGGACACATGAATAAATGCCATATTTGAAAGGAACAGACATTCAAAAACAATGATTTAAGTTGACTAAGGTTGTTCTTTTGAACTGATGGCATGGACTTCTAGGTTTCTGAGTTTGCTGCTTAAAATTCATGAACCACATTGGTTGAATTCAAGAAAATTCATTTAAGATAAATAAATCCTCTGTAGCTAATAAACATAAGAATGCTAATAGAAGGTGCTCCCTGACAATAGCAATAACAAAAGAAAAGCACTCACTTCCACAGGGTCTTGAGTTGCGGGCAGGGTCTCAGATCTTTTGGGAATTTCAATAGTGGTTCTTTCCCAAGCCAGAGCAGATGGCCTCAACTCAACATGGAGGGTCTCAGGACCTCCTACCCTTTTTCTGTTTGCTTCAGTGCTGGGACAATGTGAAGTGAATAAAAGCTTTGTGTGTTATGAGAGGTTCCACAAAATGTCCACATTCCTCTTGATGATCTGGACCATGAAGAAGAGATGTGTTTGAGCATGTCCTTTTATTTTGTGAATCCCTACTTCTCAGGGCTCCAATGGAGCAGGATTTAACAGGGATTAAGACAGAGAAAAATCTTTCCTGATTCTTCCATTTTGGTGAAACACTGAAATAGCACCTACATCATGCATTTGGGAATAAAAACACAAATAAAGTTCAGTCCCTATTGAGGAAAACACACCACACAGCATGTGACTAAGCACAATAAAAAAGTACTGTGTAGGAGGATACAGGTGCCAAGTGACCCAAAGGAAAGCATCATTGATTTTACCTGAGAAAGAAGTAGGAAGTCAGAAAAGACGTTGAAAGGAAATGAAATCTGTACCATGACTGCCCATCAATTAAATGGGCTATATAAAATCCTTGGTCCTGCCACTCCAGGTTGCAGGAGAGTGGACAATTGCAAGTAAGAATGCCCAGTGTGTTTTTATAAATCTTGACTCAAGTAAAGGCAGGTGGCCTTCTATGTATCCCACAGAGGAAATTATTCTCATACTGCATTTATCTATGAACTCACTGCACCTCTAGAGAAAATCTTAGTTTCAGAACAGACCATAGTGTAAAGAGAATAGGAAGTCAGACACCAAATTTGAGAGACCTTGCTAAAGACCCTTTAACCTCTAAGTCAGTGTTTATTGATGCCACTTGTCAATGCTTTTGAAATATTCTTTCTTTCCCTTCAGAAGTCATTATTATTACCTTTCAGCCCTGCAATAGTTGGGTCATACCTTAATAATTAAAAATCCATGCTTTTTCCCAAAGTTATCCATATTTGAGATAATGTTTGACTGAAAGAGTGGTGAAGGAGCCATAGTTAGAGACAGAATAAACAGAACCCATGAGCATCACTGTGTAGAATTGAGGTGCGTATGATGGGGCCCCTCCACAGAGCAAAGCCTACCCATCAATCACATATGGGAGACTAAGTACTGCAGCCAGGGTGGAAAGAACAACACCAAAGTTGTGAACACCATTTTTAGACTCCAAATGTCATTAGCACATAGGCAAGTGCATTTTATTTTTAAGTTCACTTAGAGGGAATTTAGAAGGCATCGCTCAAAACTACATCAGGAGCCAACAGGATTTTAAAAATGGTCTATAAATTGTATCTTGAAAGAAAGACTGGGGACAAATATGGCTGCTCAAAACCACTTTATAAGAATGTCAGAATTTCTAACAGGTCCTGAATTAAACCAGGGGTGCCAATGAGAGTATGGGTGTCTTCATTACATTAGTATTTAATATGTGTCACCCTCATCTATTTTTATCTAACCTCACCAGTTTGAAGTGTGGGAATATTTGTGCCTTCTATTTAAAATCTTTGCAAAGATTATGTTGTCTATCTCAGGGTTTTGGTTTTGGTTTTTGGGGTTTTTCTAGTGTTCTTGTTGAAAAGAAACATGTCTGTGCATGGATGTAGCATTAATGCTAAAACAGAGTGCTAACAAAATGCCCTCTGTAAGATCCGAATCAATGTACCAAGATAGGATTGTTTGGGTCTATCATTTTCAGACTATATGCTTCATAGTCTTTTCTTTATTCTTAAGCTCTAGCTTCAAAGTCAGCCAACAAAATGATGAAAAATTATTTCCTAAATCACAAGACAACTTTAAAAATGTCTCTTCTATACACAGCCCCATTCGTAATTCACCATGCAATATTCAAGTCTGTTTCTGCTGGCCTGGGACATCTTTAGACATTTATTGGGAAGCTGCCTGGAGGGAGACACACAAAGGAAGACTTTAACCTTGATTCTCTAACAGTAAAGTCGTAACCAACTTCACTGAAGGGAAGTCTCTGTCTCTGTTTTTTTCCTTTATTCATTCATCCTCTAGACTCTCGGTTATTTATTTATTTTCTGTACTTCTCTGTTCTTTCCCTAATCATCCACTGAGAGACCTAGTGATTATGGGGGGGGGGGGGGGGAATCATAGCAACTCTAAATATATTGATTGAGCATTTACTATGTACTAGGCATTGTGCTAATTAATGGCTAAGGACACAGAAATAAACAAGTCTTAGTTCTTTCACTTTTCATGTTTGCTTTCACTGCCATTTAACCCCTTAGTGAGTCCTGTTCAGTGCAATTCCAAAATACTTCAATTGTACCTGCTTTCCTCCATTTCCTCCTGCTGCCATGTGAATATAGGCCAACATTATGTGTACCCTGGAACACTGCAGCAGTTTCTAAGCTATTTTCTGTTTTTGTTCTTGTGTGTCTCCAACTCATTTTTCTCACAGAACTTTGAGTGACCCTCTTGACATATAAATCAAATCATATCACAATTGCACTTAACTTTCTTAAAGGATCTGTTATCAATTTTTGGAATAAAATGCAGACATGTGGCCCCTACAGGATCTTGTAGGATCTGATCCTTTTCCAACTTCACCATGAGTCTCTTTCCCCTGCTCACCTCATTTCTCTTCTCCCATCATCACTGCACATCTTTCCTTTCAGCTGTTATGTTATGCCATAAGCAACTCTCTCCTAGAACATTCTTTCTTTCAGGCCTTATTTGTACAGGTTTCCTTCTCGTCCTAGCTTGGCTAGGTTTTGTTGCTGAAATAGTTCTCATTAAATGAAAAAAAATGCTTGATTTTTTAATGCATTCCATAGAGCTCTGGAATTTTTTAATGAATATTCAAATGTAATATCTTGTTTTGTCTATAAAGTAATCAAAATAGTAATTTTTTGTTCTGCATCATATTGTTGAGTAATGATTCACCTTATGGATGATGGCAGAAGCATTTGAATCACCAGGGAGGGATGAGGCTGCAATCCAAACCCCAGCAACACCAGCAGCTTCTGGACCTAAAAGTCCTAAGATTTCTAACTGTGTAAATGATTAGACAAAGGTGGGCATAGAACTCTAGAGACAAGAGTCTAAGTCCAGGTTCCAGATGTAGAGTATGTTGCGAGTAAGCCCATATTTGGTAAAAAGTGAGGTGGGCTGGTGCCATTATAAATATAGTTCAGGCCACATAAAAAAAAGAGAAAGAGGAACTTCCTACAGAAAGGAGACTGGTTTCACAAAAGATGATAACAATGAAGTGAAGTTCTTTCTTCATCATTTGTGCGTTCACAGACAATGAATCAGAATGATTTGCTGCTTAGCCGATGTATTATATGACTTATAAATGTGTTATAAAATCTTCTCTGTAAAAGCAGAGTAATGTCTTTACATATAAAACACTGAAGCCCAGAGACTTGAAAAAAGTGTTCTCAAGGTTTCTAGTGACTGGCAATCTTGAGCTCAAAAAGTTCTTTGAATTCCAAATCTGGTGCAATTGTTGAGGCTGGATAGAGAACGAGACTTGAATTTCCTCAAGCACTTGATGATAATAACATTCATCCAACCTTAGCAGATTAGAAGTGTGTTTAGAGCACCTCAATAGGATATTTTAATTTCTGTACATGAAAGGCACTTTTTGAATGCATTGTACTTACTATGTTACACCATGCAGTGAAATAAAGAAGAAACGAATATACTGGGCTGGAAATGGGAAAAGAATAATTTTAGGCATTTTCCTCATTCTGTTGAAATAGACTGAAGAGTCTTTTTTGGCAGAAGGCCTCTGTTTAACCAGCGTTACTGAATATAGAATAATGATGGGTGGGGAGTATGTTTTCTTTAATTGAGTATGTTTTTTAGAGATAAATGTGGATCTCAGGCTCCTCACTAGTAAAAGTTTCCAAGTTGTCTGAGGTTGTGAAAGCCTAGGAGGTAAGATTCAGAGTCCGTGCAGAGACAAGAAGCACTGAGCCAAAGTGCTTATATGGAAATTAAAATAGCACTGACGGATTGGACCATTTCCATTCCATTCACCACCTGCATTCTCCCTTGCCTCCTGAACAGCTCTTGTCACCCTCTGTTAGGTCATGTCCAAGGACATAATCCCCAGGAGGCTTTATTTAGGGCTTCCTCACCACTGGATCTCCTTTGCTACCTGCCTCACCATAAACCTAGCCGCATGAAGAGGTGTGTGTTTGGGTAATTTGGCCAGATGTGAAAGCTGAGTGACTGGTTGAATCCCCTTTTGGAGCTTTCAGTTGTGTTTATTCTGAGGGTATTAGTCTTTGAACCAATATGGAAGAGGTTGCCCCCTCTCCACTGTCACTATCGATCTAAGAGAGCAGAGAAGGTCAGAATGCCCACCCTGGCAGTATCCCCATGTATGCCCCTACCTTCTCTATCACCACCTGAGCTGCCAGAGATAAAAAGGACAGAGGGCCTTTGAACATTGAGTTCCAGGGATTCGTTTGGCTACTGGGCTGACCTTGGCTATTCATAGATGGTGTACTAGTTTCCCAGGGCCAACAACAACAACAACAAAAAGACCACAAACGAGGTGGCTTAAACAACACAACCTTATTCTCTCACTGTTCAGGAGTCCAGTAGCCTAAAATCCAGGTGTTTGTAAGGTTGGCTTCTTCTTGGGGTTTCATACCTTGTTCCTAGTCTCTGGAATTGCTAGTCACTCTTGCAATTCTTTGGCTTGTGGCAGCATCACTTCAATTGCTGCCTCTATTGCCATATGGCATTCTCCCTGCGTGCCTCATCACTCTGTACTCCTCTCTGTGTCTGTCCCTCTGTGTCTCTGTATGTCACTTCTTATAAAGATGGCAATGATTCAATCAGGGCACACTCTAATTCAACATGACCTTATTTTAACTAATTATATCTGCAGAGACCCTATTACCATATAAGATTCTGGATGAACACGAATTTGGGGGGACACTATTCAATCCACTATTTCAATAATGACAGAAAAAAAGGTTGTCTTTATCCCCAACCCTGCTCTGACAATTATCAGTCTGTTCTTTGTATCTATAAGTCTATTTTATTTGTTTACTTTGTTCTTTATATTCCGCATATATCTATATGGTATTTGTCTTTCACTGACTTACCCATTTCACTTAGCATAATACCCTCTAGGTCCATTCATTCTATCACAATTCATTCTTTTTTCATAGACGAGCAGTATTCCACACATACATATACCCCAACTTTGTCATTCACTCTTCTGTGGTTTGGCACTTGGACTGCTTTCATGAAGGATTTAAAAGTGACAAATTGGTAGCTACAGAATAGTCACAGGTATGTAAATTATAGCATAAGGAATATAGTCAATAACATTGCAATGACTATATATGGGGCCAGGTGGGTACTTGAAATATTGAGGGGGCCACTTCATTAAGTATATGATTATCTAATCATAATGATATACACTTGAAACTAATATAGAATAATAATGAATGCAAACTGTGATTGAAAAAGAAAATAAGTGGCAAAAATTGCCTGAATTCACCATTCATTTTGTCTAAGTAGCCTTTGGATGGCTTCTTATTATAAATGACTGTCTATTAATTTAGTGATAGCCAACAAAGTATCTTTCTTCCTAGATATATCAACCAAATTTTCTAGCCTCATTTTATTCTTGGATGGAGTTTCCTTAGATATAAAATCACTCCCTGACTGGATAACACATTAAGGTGTCATTCTCACACACACACACACACACACAAATTTAGTTTGAATTAATGTAATTAATTTGAAAATTTGCAAACAAAGTAATGCAGCCATATGAAAAATATGGCAACTAGATTCCATACTGAACGAGGATCTATCTGATTGCTTGTAGGTTATTGCTTGTAGGTCACTATCCTACTGAAGGAATCAATCATTCAAGGGGCCCAGGAAAAAAAAAAATGTCTGGCTACTAAAAATGTGGTCCATAGACCCACAGCATCAGAGCCTGTTAGAAATTCGGAATCTCCCAGGGACACACTTAACTCTATTGATGCAGAATCTGTATTTTATCTTGATCCTCAGGGACTCATCTCCTCCTCACCTCCCTGCACATTACAGTTGCAAAGCAGTCCTCTAGCAAAACCTTTAGAAAGCTGGGCTGGGGAAAGGTATAAAGCAAATGTAATTGGGATTTGCTTAGAACATTGGCTACTGGGTATTATCCTAAGGCAGATAAGATTGCAGAGAGGGAAGACAATCCCCTGAGAAGTCTTGAGAAGGAACAGGGAGAGGGGAATGTGCAACAATAACTACAATGGACAGGACACAAGCCTAGCTGTTTTGTTTTGCATAGGTTGTCTCTTTTCATGTTGACAACAACCTAATGAATTGGATATTATCGTTCTCATGATGACTATTTTATAGATGAGAGGCTTAGTGATTTACTATCTGACTCCAGACCAGTTTCTTAACATCTGTGTTCTCATGCTAACAAAAGTGGGTAAAGAAAACCAAACCTGTTAGCAGACTTAATAACACTAGGTACATGATTTTGAAGACACAAATAGTCCTGGTATTGCTCCATTTATTTTATTTTAATCAAGTATGTCAGCTGTGCATGGAACTCACCTGAGTCCCAGACCCTGGCCAGTACATGAGCCACTCATACATTACCTGATACATTACCTATGTTCTGCTAACACATGGACAATGGGAGCCAATCCTAAGCCAGGTGTCTTCCCTCTCATCAGTCTGCCTTCATGACACATGCTTGGGGAGAGGTGACTAATGCTGTGTTTTTCCAATTTTGTCCTCTACTGGATCACTGGAATGATTTATACTTGCTCAGCAAACCAAAAATTGTGCGTTACATGTAAGTGGTAAGATTTTTAGGTAGATATAGAATTCAACTACCTGATGTGATCCTCAAATGGTCCCCGTATTTTGCACAATTGTTTTCAATTTGGTAAGATCTAAATTGCATTTGGAATGAGAAATTTAGTTTTTAGCATCTCTTGTGTTGAGGGGAGACAAATCACCATTGATGTTTTTGATTTATTTACACTTAGCTCCTAAAAATATTGCCTTCAGGATGTCCATTTGTTTGCCATGTCAAGAGTGTTTTATTTGGTTTTCTATTAGAGAAAGTCCACATACAGCCAATTTTCAGACAGCTAGAGAGCCCCAAAAATGTTTGCAAGTTTCCAAACTGTTTTTCCCTAAACACTTTTGAAACATAAGTGGACCTCTGTAGAGGAAAGAAAATGGGGACTCTCATGAGGAGGTTCAGGAATCAGAAAAATAAAGTCAACTTAGAAAAACTCATGATTTCTACCAAAATATGCTTTCTGAGGATTGACTTTTAAGTAGATATAAATTATGTTAAATTTCAGTAATTTCTTTTTTACCCCCACCATATTATGTGCAGATACATTTACAAACTTACAGCCATTAATAACTTTGCTTTGATATGATAGCTTATATTTTATTTGATCCTGACTATGGTACTGAAATGGGCCAGATATTATCACCTTCTTTCACAGATGGGAAAACTGATCCCAGAAGAATATGTGAATTCCTCTTAATTGTAAAACATATATATGGCAAAATCAGAAGTAGCAACTTCTCATGTCCTCGTTTTTGTCACCTTGGCTGTCTTTGGGTTTTCCTAAAGACTTTTAACTAGAGCCAAAGGTTTCCAGGTATTTTAGTTATGATACAGAAGCATTATTAATATGTTGTGAAGGTGTGGGGTTTGGAGGAGTATTCTCAAGTCCTATGATTAGGTCTCAGTCTTTTGTTTAGTCAAGTTGGGTATTTCCCTTCTCCAAGTTGGGTAGGCCCTTGGTAAAACCCCAGTGGGTCATGCTTTAGTAACACAGTTTCCCTTGAGGTCAAGTCTTGTTAGGGAGAATGGAGACCTCTGGGAGGACATCAAAATGCTTATTTTTCTCCTTGCCTCCCTCCTCACAGTTGGAACATAATTGGACTTCTAAAAGAAAAACCCACAAAAGTGTGAAGAGCCCCTAAGACAGGGCTTCTTAGCAGTGTTCAATTCTCAAACTTATCCACACAGAACCCCCACCTGGGGATTGCTGATTATAATTTAGGTTTTCCTACCCTGATACCAGTTTTTGCAGGGGCTACTACTCCTGGTAAATTGTAATTCTCTGTATCCATCTTTCTGTCTCTACAATTTTGAAGAAAGTTGTTTACCCGAGGGCACGCATTCTTTGAAAGAGCTAAGAAAAGTAGTCTGTTTTTAGTTTGTTCACTTTTCTTCCTCTTGGAAGAATTGGGAGTGACCAATTCCAAGCTCTTTACATGTCAGGCCAGAAACTAAAAGTGCCCCCAATTATGTATACAGTGTTTCTTTGTCCCCAGTTTCTCCTAAACCTGGCTGGAATCTTCCCAAAGAGCAATGTGGACCCAAGTCTGAGGATCAATAAAATCATTGGGAATGAAGAGTCTGAATCGAACAAGCTGAGAAAACCACAAGGCAGGGTCAAATCATAAAAAATGCCTCTCTTCTTGAGGTGTTCTGTTTCCACACTGTCCCACTGAGGGTAGCACTGACCTTTCAAACTCCGTTGCTTCAGATGGGCAATGCTAACACAGAACATTCTGTTCTATGCAGGCTTCTACAAATAGGCCTGTTTTTCATGGCTGCCTCCTGGGAAGGCAATTGAGTTATTCCATTTTGTAGATATTTGTGTACAAAATGCGTTTGCTCCAATTCTTGAGTGTAATGTTCACAGATCAGTAAATACCACTGAAAAAGAAGAGAGTGACTCACAGAAGTCACAGAAAGAGGAAGTTGGGTTTTAGGCAAAGGAATAGAAAGGAAGCATCACTCAAGTCCCTGAGTTCACCAACAGTCAACTGCGCCTCTATAGAAACAGAAAGGAAATAAGGGCACAAAAGGACAGAAAAAAAATTGTATATATATATATATATATATAATTATCTTCTTCAGTCTTACTTTGGGATCTAAATGAAAGAAGATAAGTGCATCTTTCTCTAAAGCAGTCTTTTTCAAATTTTACTAAACCTTTGAGTCATATGGGGAATTTTATTAAAATTTACATTCTGATTTCCTAGATCTGGCACAAGGCTCAGGATTCTGCATTTCTAACATGTTCCCAGATGATGATGATGGTACTGGTACTTAGACCACACTTGGAGGAGCAAGAATCTCATGTACTTCCCAATGGGATATTTTTCAGCTGCCCGTCTGTGCTCACTTCTGGGAACAATAGCAACCACCACTACCACCCACCTTGTTCCCTGAGTCCAGCATTCTTAACTCAGAATGATCCCTTCTTGGACAGATGTTGACCTTTTCTCCATGTTTCTAAATCTTCAGGTTTCTTCTAAGCTTCACTCAAATCTCAGTCTTTCATATGACTCTGTAATTAATGGCCCATTGAGTTCCTATAGCTTTGTTGGTACTTAGCCTTTTTGCAGATATATGCTGCTATTGACCTTTAAATCTATATCTTAACTAAATTTTAAGCCTCTTGAGTACAGAGTATATGTTTTGTCACTTTTGAATTCTCCAGACCTAAAATAGAGCCCTGCTCATTAGGAGACTGTGCTGTGTAGTGAAAACAGCCCAGAGATATATGGGTTCAAATCCCAGCTCTACTACTCAATAGTTGTTGAAGCCCTGGGCCTTAGTTGTAGTAGAAGTGATGATGGTGGTGGTGGCAGTGGTGGCAGCTGTGGTCATGGTGGTTTTTGAGAAATACTTATACTTCACAGGATTCTTGAGAGAAATGAAGAAAATAAAGTTAACCAAGTGTCAAGCTAAATGACTGGAAGAGTCAGTATTTAATAAATTTATATCTTCTTACTTCCAAACCCTCTTCTTACTCCTTAATATAGATTGTGATGGTACTTCCTCTCACTGACACTCTACCCTTGAAAAATATCACACCATATTCAGGAACCATGGGAGAAATTTTTGCACTTCAGTAAAGGGCCCATGAATGCCCAGGAAGAGAGCTCCCTATCTGATAAGAAAAGTTCCTCAAACTCACACAGTTCAAAATAGCAATATGCATGATAGCATCTTCTGATCTGACCAGAAACAGAGTAATTTCAAGCCACTGTTATCAAATCACTTGAAAGCTGTCTTTATTAGATTTCCACTTTTTCCCGAGTATTTGCATTCTCTATGAAGGTTCTTTGACCTGTTAGTGGCTATAAGTGTAGCTATTGTGTTGTGAGGTTGTTGTTAACATCTAAGGGATGGTGTGTCTTATGGTGTGTCTTATGTTAGGTGTCCAAAATCCCAATAAATGTTAGTTCCCTTCTAACACTCCAGAGAGGCATAGCACTTGGGAATATTGCTAGGGCAGGTGGTTTGGAGAATCTTACAATTCTATGTTCCTCTGACTATGGTGACTATCAAAGTGGGGCAACACCTGAGATTAGGGGATAATGGACATGAATAGATCCACTTTTTGATTCCTAAATAGGTGATGTCATCATTGTCTTCTTTCCCCTCCCCTCCTCCTCCTTTTCCTCCTCTTCCTTCTCTTTCTTTAAAGTTGTTTTAAAAGCAGGATAGATTACCCATAACTGAAACAAATGGGATATCCATAAGGATTGTTTGCAAATTGAACTGAATTTTATGAAATTCTTTGTTCCTTTGCAATGAAGTAGTTCTACTTGGTCTTGAAGAGTCAACTCTAATGTGCTAGTCTTTCTTCAGAGTTTGAAAATCTCCATTGGTATAATTTAAATTTAACTCTGAATCTTGGTTCCTACAAAGCAAAAGGAATGCATCCTTAGTTGTTTTTTTGTTAAGATTTTATTTATTATTTTTAGAGGGAGGGGAAGGGAGAGAGGCAGAGAGGGAGAGAGACATCAGTGTATAGTTGCCTTTCACCTGCCTCCAGCTACAGACAAGGCTGGAGATCTGACTTGCAGCCTGGTTATGTGCCCTGGCTGGGAATTGAACCAGCAACCTTTGGGCTTGCAGGCTGGTGCCTTATCCAGTGTGCCACCGGCCAGAACTCCTGAGTTGTTTTTACCATGAAGCAGGAATACATGGGAATTGTAGAGAGTAAATGTGGCTGTTCAACTTCTTTCTTTAAAAAAAAAAAGATTTTATTTATTATTTTTAGAGAGTGGGGAAGGGAGAGAGGCAGAGAGGGAAAGAGACATCAATGTATGGTTGCCTTTCACCTGCCTCCAGCCATGGACCTGGCTGGAGAGCTGGCTTGCAACCTGGTTATGTGTCCTGGCTGGGGAATCAAACCAGGACCTTTGGGTTGGCAGACCAGCACCCTATCCATTGAGCCACCAGCCAGATGCTCAACTTCTTTCAATGACAGGGTGCATCAAGACTACATGTAACCACTCAAGAGGAATTTGGCAGGGGTCCAGAGAAGAATAAAGATTTTTTTTCATGTTGTCTCCTTGTATTAAAGTTAGTGTGGAAACCAACCACTTAGGTGATCTATAAATATTTAGTTACAATCATTATTGGTGTTTCATTATAAAACAAAACAACTTTGCTGCAACAACTTTCCACAATATACTCCATTAGTATATTCTTATTGATTTCTTCTGCTGATGTAAACTGTTCTCAGGCAAGCTCAGAAAACTTTCTTTGGATAAGAACTCATTCAAAACTACATCATACCTCCAAGCAAGCCAAGTGTTCTCTGGCTGCAAGTCCTGTAGCTGTCACTGTCATGGATGGAAGCACCGCTATCAACAGTGGAGACTGTGCTCTTATTCAGGAGTAATGCACTTTATGGCAGCAGAGATTCTCATTGAAGACAAGGGATGAAGAAATGAGGAGCTGTGATCACACCATACCCAAGCCTGAGGCAGGTTAGAGATCTTCTAGCAAAGTTGAAAAGGCTTTCTTGTGGTATCTCTCTCAAGGTCTTGGGGATTAGCTTCTAATGTGTTTCTACAAAAGGAAAATGTTAAGAAACAAAATAAAGTGCAGAAGAGTTGGGATTAAAGGGGATTTTATTCAATGGTAAGCCCTAAGAAAACAGCACATGGTGCAGCTGAATTTGAAAAAGCCCAGAAGCCTCTTGGATGAAAGGAAATATGCATAGATACAGGTGGCTGGTAAATGGGAATGCAAATACTGCTGAGCTAGATGGTGACTGATTAAAAGAAAGCCACCACACATCCACTCACTTTTTTCTGAAAATCAGCAGCTGTTGACTGACAGACACCTTTCCTATACATGTTCTTGCTCAAATGATAAGAAGCTCTGGGCAGGACTATTTTGGGTTTCAGGCGATCAGTGTTGCTCTGAGAGCTGAGATTAGTGGTTAATTTGGTGCAGGATGTCACTCAGCAGCTGGTCATGAAACTTCTTCAAGTTTAACTCATTTCTCAGAAATCAGCTGTGCATGTGGGCTGTCAGAGAAGGTGATTGGATTGCTCTGTTTCTTGGGGTTTTCCCACCTCCAGCCCAGGTGAACTAAAAAGATTAGTGTCTTTGGTCCTATAAGGATTTTGCTTTAAGTCACCGTTTTAAAATGCTACATAATCTCTCCTGGTGCTCTTTGAAATGCCACTAATTCACTTGTGGCCCAACACTTTCTGCTGATCATTTTGCAATAACATCAGAATACCATTTTAGTTTCATACCAACCCCTGGGTTAATAAACATTCTTTTGAAACATGATATAGCAGAGTCAAATGAATTAGTGCAGAGTGTCCACAAAGGGGTATGGGTTATACATGGCCTGAGGCTTCAGTGTGGAAGCTTAGCAGCTAAGCCTGCAGCTTCTGGGAGTGGCGAATAGCAGGGTTTAGGCTCACTTTGAACAGTAGTTTACAGTCTACAGTTGGAGGGCCTGCTTAACTGACTCTGCCCCTAAATACCCCTGGGAATATTACTTAAATTCTCCATGCCTCAGTATACTATGTTTCTGTAACATATAATTAAAATATAATACCTATGCCATGTTATGTTCCTGATACATATTAAGTGCTCAGTTAATATTAGCTATGAACATTGAACATTGCTGTTATTGTTGTTGCTATTATTCAGAAAAGGCCAGAGTATTTGTCTCAAAAAGTTCATTACCAAAGATTGAATTTAGTAAAGAAAACCAGGGAACTTTGGTGGATTAAGTTCCAGGGTCAGGCTTTTATGTTGATGAAGAAGGTTATTGTGGGTGTAGGGATCACAGAGGAACTCTTAAAGAGAAAGAATATCATTCTTGATCTGAAGAGAAAGGACTTAAACAAGTATCTCGAACACCAGGATGTTCCCATCTTTCAGATTGGTACACTGGGAGTTCCGGAGCTGGCATCAATTATTTAGGACACAGAGTCTTAGAGTTACAGGTTTGCATGGAGCCCGCAGAATCATCTAGTTCAACCACTGCTAAGTCCAGCTCCTGCCTGGAGACGTTTCTGCAAAATCTGCCTGCTTATTCCACCACATCTTCCGTCTTTCTTTTTATCCTTCCCCAAGCCTCATGATGTGGCAACACACTGAGAAACTCTTGCCCACAAAATAAAAAATGACCAAAGAAATTAGGGTTGAGATTGTGGTGTAAGTCTCCATTTCAAGAAAAAATATGTTGGTGTTTTGTCTTAAAAAAAAAAACTTTTTGAAAATAGAAAAACAAAACAAAAAATTTCTAAGTACCAGTTTAGTAACTATCCCTGGGGATAATAGTTTATTTCTAGTGTACTCTGGGCCAAAAGAAATTCACAGCAACAGATGGGCCTTAGTCATTCTCCTTGTGAGTGAAGTAACTGTATTAACTACTATTAGGTAGCAGGAGAGGCCCAAGGGTGCAGTAACTCTTCCCATTAGGCTGAAAATGTAAGATGAAACAGAATATACTAAAATTTTGTAGATATAAATATTTTAAAAATCTATAGCAAAAAAAAAAAGATTACATTTATACAAATTTTTATGAATTTTAGTAGAAAATAAGATCAATATATCAGCCAGGTATTATAGTGGCTGAGAAAGCTAATATGAGCTTAGGCTACATAAATAGATTTGTAACAGCTAAATACAAGGAATTTGAGTGTTGCTGGTCTCTGTCCCCAGGTCAAAGCATACTAGAATCATTATTCTGATAAGAATGCCACATTCTTCAAAGGGTTACAGACACACTGGGCCGCAATCTGAGAAGGGTGATCAGAATAGAAAAGGAATGCTAAATGAGGTCATTTGAAGAACAGTTGAAGATTCTGGAAGACACTTACAATAAGAACAGAAATATCTTGAAATATCCAAGAATGAGAATGATCAAGGGTGGCACAAGGACTAACATACCACTTATTAACAATGAACATTTATTGAGAATGTATTGCATGTTAGGCACAAGGCAGGCAGTACATACATTAACTTACAGGAAACAGACTGAGAAATGAAAAACTGCCTAAAGTTGATGAAGTTAGGATACAGATTCAAGCAGTTTGATTCTAGGGCCCACATTCCTTAAGTACTACTGTACTATCTTATTAATGTAGCAACATATATTTCAACTCAAGAAAGAAGACCTCTCTGTCTGAAATTTTTAAATATGGTATGTGATCTTACCCAAAAAGTAATGAGTGTCCCATCACTGGAAGAATTGTAGGGAGGTCATATAAGAAGTGGTGCTCAGCCAGGGAGTATAGTCAAGTCAAGTCAAACACCATTAGTGCATGTGTCAGTCTCCTTTGCAGGTAGGTGTGGGCCAGTGGCTGAGTTCTGGCTGATGAAATGTGAGTGAAAGTGGTACCTGCACTTTACCTACCATGTACGACCCTCACCTTCTCACCCTATCCGCTGGTTGGACCTTGGTTATCTAAAGGAAAATGGAGCCATAAGATGGAAGAGACCATCTGTAGCAGAATAAAACATGAATAAGAAATAATCTTTATTGTGATGAAGCCAATGAAATTTTGAGGTTCTTCATTAAAGTAGTTACCCTGCTGTGACAGAATATAGAGAGACTACAGGCCTATTCCGAAAGTGTCAGCCGCATACTGTTTTAATTATATTGACATTGGCTCAATACTTTCAGGACAGACTTTGTAGGCTGTAGGAAGAATTTAAACACTTGATGAGTAGTTAACATACTTATATTTTATTTTATTTTTTTAAGATTTTATTTATTATTTCCAGAGAGAGAGAAAGGGAGAGGGGCAGAGAAGGAGAGAAACATCAATGTATGGTTGCCTTTCATCTGCCTCCAGCCATGGAACTGGCTGGAGTCCTGGCTTGCAACCTGGTTATGTGCCCTGGCTGGGGAATTGAACCAGTGACCTTTGGATTCGCAGACCGGCGCCTTCTCCACTGTGCTACCAACCAGGGCTAACAAACTTATATTTTAAAATCTCCTTAAACTTGATATTCTTTTTTTTTTTTTTTTTTTAATAAGAAAACAAAGCGGATTTTGAAAATATCTTAGTAAAGGAACATGTAGTCCAATGATTACTATACTTCTGGACAAAATTAAAAATCCTAAGTCGTCAATAAGCAAATCCTTGACTTACAGGTATCTGAGCATCTAGACCCAGGACCAGTATATGAAGACTCATAAAAATATGAACCAAAATAAATGATAGATTTGATCTTCATAAATTGCTCCAAGCAGTGACTTTGGAAAGTCATTCCCTCATTGAATTACAATAAGCACACATCAGCACCATCATGCCAGGCAATTTACTAAGGGCTAGAAACAAAGTTACATTAAACCCCATGCTCTGTATTTGAAGAGTTCATGTTACAGTGTATTGGTTTCTAAAGTGTTTAGGGCATAAAAATTATCTGAGAATTTGTTAAAAATCAGATTTCTGGTCTCAACTCCAGAGACACTTTAAGAAAGTGTGGGAAGAGCACCACAAGTCAACATCTACTATAATGTCTATTACATAGCATATACTCAGTAAGTAGCTTTGATAAATCAATGACCATGTTTAAGGAACATCTCAGGAAATTCTAATGCAGACTGTCTATGAGCCACCTTCTCAAGAAAATTTGACCATCTGCGAAAAACCTGAATCAGGGACCATTAATAAGATGCTTTGGCTCTGTTCAAAATGTTCTGGGAGGAAAAAAAATCAACACCATTTTTTTAGGAAGTTGACACTTGTTTCCTTTTAGAGAAGATGAATTTGGTCTAAAAGTAAGTACAAAAAAGTCTGGAACTGGAGGGGAAACAGAGACATATCCAGGAATTTTAAGCAGAATGAGGTCATAGGAAGCTGTTGTTTTCCTGCATTATTTTGTCAGGCAGGAAAATTCCACCCAAGAAACCCACCAGTCGATCTTGCACCTGTCCTCCCATGTCTGGCACTTATCTGAGTCAAGTTGGGGAGAGCAACCCCCAAGCTCCTGAAAATAGACAACACACCTTGTTGCTGAGACACACTGTGTGGACAACCATTCCTATTGCCAGACACTCTCATCTAGCATGCATCTGCGGGCAGATTCCACGGCATTCAGGCAACATACCAGACTGACAAAATCACACTGGGCAGTCTGACCACACTTCCCTGCCCTTCACACACCCATCTTCTTGTCCCAGATCCACCAGGCCCCCCCATCCCCGCCCCCATTGGTGTTTGTGTGTGTTTAATATGTTTTGCTTTCAGAAGGATTTAAGAGAGCAGCCTGTGGATTCAGCTGCTCCACATTTATTGGTAGTTTCCTAGGTGTGCATTTAGGACCAATTATACAACCTCTCAGTTTACACATCTGTAATTTGAAGATACTAATAATGCCTACCTCATGAGGATCTTGGGAGGATTAAATGAGATGATGCCTAGAAAGGGCAGTGCCTGAACACACTAAGTGCTAGGGAAAAGGTAAACTGTAGTCAGATGGCATCTGCTGGGAATTCAGTTTCCTCACTGGCCAGCCCACAGCTCTAGGGCAATTTGGACATCAGAGCTGCAGGGGCCTCACTGTATGTAGCTGCTTTGGGACTGATTCTGTACCACTGCTGCACAGCATGGGAACCAAGCTTTCCATCAGACACATCCACCTGTGAGCACGGGTTCTCAGCCTGCTTCTTTGGGGGCCTGTGTTATAGGCCTACAGAATAACTTGGCTGTTTTTCACAGAGGTGAGCACTGATGTTAGTTGCCTTGATAATAAGTATACATTGAGAAACAGAATTTTTTCAGGTTAATTTGTAAATTAATTTTTAAGCTTTAGATCACACCTCTTGACCTCTGAGTATTAGGTTGTAAGTGTTAATTATCCTTGTTCTATAACATCTATGTCAGCCCTAGCCTGTGTAATACAGGGATACTGAGGTACAAATGATATCATTCTAAGAGCACCTCCAATTTTTTTCATCAAGTACTTATAGACTTTTCTTGTTACTTTCAAAATCCTATTAATACAATGTCACATATATTTTGTGACATGAGGAAATTAATATTCACATGCATTAAACAAGCATCTTGTTCAAGGCCTCACAACCAAAAAGTCGAGAAATGGGATTTAAGGTAAAGTTTCCTGCTCCACAGTATACTCTTTTCATTACTCTAGGGAATAAATACAAGAAGGAAACTGTTTTCAGATATTTCAAATGTTTATCACATACCTACTTTTTGCTAAAATCCTCCACTTACTCAGTAAGATCACGTTGTCTGTTGGTTCCTTGTTCTTTGGCCATTATCACTGCTTGTGGGATTAAAGTTTCCTTGTTGTTAAAAATAATTAGTTGATTATAAGTAGAAAATCCTAAAGATCATGTTCAACACCATGACTAAACTCAATATGCAATGTCTAACAATTATGCAAAATCTGTTTATGTCAAGCCAAAGTAATCATCAAGTTAACTAGGAGAGACATTTTTATAAATTGAAGTCATTTCCACATAGCCACATTTCTAATGGCTATGTCTTAGCATTGAAATTAATATTCAGTAATAGGTAGCTTCTCTAAGTAGTATTAGGGACCTATTTGTGACTGATAGTTATTACCACTCAACTGGTCAACAATTTGAACTATAAAAGTCTTCAACTTTTCTTGTATGAACTCAATAAATTTTCAGACTAAATTCAGTTTAACTATTTCTTTAATTCTTTGATCATGATATTAATAATACTCTTTAACACTTTGGCTTCCAGAAGTGAATAGCTTGATTGTGACTGCTAGCTCTGTTTTCTTCCTTACCTTTCTTAATGAGTCATGGATGAAAATTAGCATGCAAGAGCAATGAAGAAAGTACATTCAAAGTGAAAAAATTCAGTGTGATTGAAAACCCCATGTAGTTATTGAACACTGACTTTTTTACCCTCTTGGACAGGGTAATATATGTTCTCTTTAAAAAGTAATATATGTTCTCTTTCTGGGTCTCAAGCATTTAGAATCTGGTTGAGTGAGCTGGACTTATGCATAAAATACAGTTAGGCAACACTATGTTCCAAAGTCTTTGGCACAGACATTTGGTAAGATGAGAAGTCAGGAAAAGGAGAAATCATTGTGGGCTGGAGTGGTTTGGGAACATGAGATGTGGAATTGACATATAACTAGAGAAAGACTGAGACTCAGAGAGATGAACCAGGGAGAAAGAGAGGAGAAGGAAAAACAGATTGCCAGGAGAAACAAGAAAGGAGAGAGGATAGAGACAGGTAAGTAGTGGGTTTTGTACTAGGGAAAGCAATATAAGGAGAGGTGGCAATTCCTGACAGGCATGCTGAACAAAACGCACTTTTGCCCTCACTGGTATATACAGAAATTCAGAAATTCAGGTTTGGAAGTTCAGGCTATATGGTTATAAATATATGTTTGAGAAAAAAATGACCAACACTTACTTCAGTCTTTTTGAAGAGATGTTTATTCCACACTATAAAATATTTGTCAAAACCTTGGTTTCAAAATACTTGCTCAACTTCTCCAAGCCACATGAAGGAATGTTTTGTTGTTGTTGTTTTTTTTCTGCCAAAACTCTCTGACCTTACATTAACCAGTTTCTCTACTGTGTCTACTCTTATACTCTCTTTAGTACCATGTGTTTCTTGTCTCTAAATAAACCTCTTGGCTAATATTCTTACACAGATTTTCATGCAATTGCATGTCTGCTTCTTCATGAACTTTATCAGGAATGTCATTTCTAGGAGACCAGGAATCACTGCATTTTCTCTCTTGTCTCTCCCAGCTCCTGATGGTTCCTTACTGTGACACTTCCACTATATGAAGCATGTGAAAATCATAGACAAGATACTTTATTTCCTTAATGGTTACTAAAATTTTCAAAGTACTTGTATTAGTATGGGGAGAATTAACTTGCCTCCTAGTTCAACTTTTTTATGAGTTCTATTAAAATAAATTGCCTTTCAGTTCAGAAACTCTTGTACATCACAGACTAATTTGGGAATTAATGTATTATATCTGCTCTGGCTAAAATGACAGCAGATACAGGCTATTTCTGAAAAGATACTAAGAGATCAATAATACCATTAATAAATGGTAAGAATGCACCATTAATTATTAGATGTACATTTTAATTTGAGGGCATAAAAATTATCTGGAAACTTGTTAAAGGTGATGACTCTTGGGTCCACCTCCAGAGGCACTAATTCAGAGGGTGTAGGCCACATGATACATACTTTCATATGTACCACCTAGACTTCAAGATGTAAATGTGAGGGGGTGATAGCTGTATGTACTTCATGCAGTTGTTGGGTGAGTTAAATAAGATTTTATACATAAAGAAATCAGTAAGCTCTACTTACTTAAGATTCTTAGTTATTCAAGTATTTGAATAAAAGAGCCCCCTGCTAAGAACACCAGTAGTAGTCTAAAGTGCTCCAGCTGATCCCTCCCCTATCCCCAGCAACAATTTATGTAACGTTTAATGTTCCTAAGCTAATGTCCTTCTATTAATTTTTCACTTTTGGGTGACCTTAACTTAATAGTAATGGTGTATCTAGTCATTGGATGCACTTTTAGCTGACTGGGTTTTGCTCTACTTTTTAACTATGATTCAACTTAAAACAAAAGATAATGCATTTTCTCTCCAGTGTTAATCAAGTCAATGAAAAGCTAATTTTATCAGCAAATTCCTAATTTATAAATGTTCTTGTTTTCTTTACTAAGAGTACAGGAATGTGTCTTGTGGCAAAGTATTATCATGGGCTAAAACTTAATTACAAATATGTTTAGGTAATAGAATGTAATTGATTTCACCTAGATGTCTTTTAAAGTGAATTATATAATCTAATTTTAAACTTTTTGAAAAACATTCTTTAGTTATGGAGTTTATAAATGATTTTATGGTATTGTTACAGATTCTCACCAACATACAGGGTTATTACCATGGCTTTGTATCTTTCCATTAACTATATTTTAAATAAAGACTTATTTAGACAAAGGCAAGCATACATTTTATAAGTGCTGTGCATCTTGGACTATTTCAGGCCTTCCATGAAAAATATCAGTAACTGCTTATCTCTTAGAACCAAGGACCTGATGTTCCTAAAATCGCTGTCACACTTTACACTTATCTCCCTGTGGAAATAAGTGGCCACTGTTGAATTCTAGTGAGAATGATACCATTGAAATCTCTCAGCTTCACAACTCCTGTTGGAACCCTTAGAGAATCTTCATACATAGCACCAAACATTATACTTAGGAGGTGATGTTGCTAGAATGCATTGTTTTCTAAAATTGCAGGAAAGCAATTATGGGAAGTGGAAAATAGTGAGGTGCCAATCTACAGAAAGGAAAGGCTAATGGTAAAAGAAAACAAACAAACAACAACAAAAATAAAAGATTAAAAATAACCTTCTACAAAGATTGCCAAGAAACTTAGAGAAATGCAGGAAAAAATAAATAATTTGCCTTAGTCCATAGAATGATGACTTTTATGCAGATTTCCTAGCAGAATTATTTGTAAGATGATGGTGTTCTCAGTATTTCCAGTATGAGCTCAGAAGACCAGTCACCCTGGTGTGCCTCTTTGAGGAGATTCCTGAGATATGAGGCATTCACTGTTAAAACCAGAGAAGTCACAGGCAGATTTGAGTGAGTTGAGCTGCCTATGTGAGCCTCCACATACATAGCTGATAAGCTTTTTCCCAGGCTCTCCAACAAGTTGCTCCACTGCTCTACAGAACTTCCCTACTCAAGTTGGGCAAAAGCTAAATTGCAACAAGAATGGATGCTTCGTTGATGTTTCTTCAGTTCCCTCCTTTGGTATCTGTTCCTCCTTTTCAGTGCTCATGTTTGTTGAGAGACCCAACACCCTTATCCTTCCCTAGAGCTTTTCAAGGTGACTTTTCTTTTAGCTCTTTTCCAAACCACTTCCATTATGTCAAAGTCAAATAGTCCTGTGTTGCAATTGCCCTCAGCCTTGTTTCCTGCCTCGTGAAGATAGGGTTAGCTGCTCTTTATAATGTGCAGCTACATAAGAAACTCCTCTCCTAGGTAACAAAGTACTCTATGCAAAATGGTACCTTTAAGGTAATCCTCAAGAAGAAAATATTTTAGTAGTGTGATAGAGATGAGAGAGAGCAAGAATATTTAGGAAGGTGGGATTTGTAGCACCCCCAGAAAAATGGTCTACCTATTACCTGCATATCTTACATAGTAGTGCACCACCAGTGCTACACAGTGAATAAATAGCAAGCTTCACAATGGTTAGATTCATAAAAAAGATATGCACCGACTTTGGTGAGCATCCCCAGCTTTCTTCCATTCTAAATACACATCCATAATAAATGGATTTCAAAAGCATAATTGCCAAGAAAGTCTATGTTCATGAATATTTCAATGCCTCTTATGAAATGTGTTTCCATCATTACCCACGTTATTGTATGTATAGTATTCTGCACAGACCTAGGTACTCAGTAATTATTGATTGGCCAATAAAGGGTCATTACCTAATGCACCATGATCATTTATGCAAAGGGCGCTCAGGAATCAGTGGGATTCCACAGGTGTCCTGGTGTTTTGGTTTTTTTTTTTTTTTTTTTTTTTTTTTTTTTTTTTTTTTTTTTTTTTTTTTTACTTTGAGAAGGAAATAGATAGTGGCTTGTCCTGGGTTCCTTGTTTCCTTGTTGTGGGGGATGGGGTATGAAAAGAATACAATAGTAACATAAATATGGAGTCACAGGATAAGACAGAATGGGAGAAAAAAGAAAGACAACATAAATTACAGAGGAAGGCAAATCAAACCTATTAAAAGCTGATAATTGTTTTTTGGTACTAAAATACACATTCATTAAAAAAAAAAGATTCTAAACAACAAAGCTTCTCTATTCTTGGCAATAAAATAAAGATCCACTATGGCTAAACTGCTTTAGGAGATGAATAGTATAATCAAACCTAAAGTACCTAAAATTTAAACCAAAAGCCAACTTACAGTTCACTTAAGAGCAGCAAACAGATGGGCCAGATAATCATTTCAAATTTTAGTTTACAAAGAGAAAAACAAATCTGGAACCAAGAGTCAAATGAGTTGGAAATGAGAAGCAAAACATTAAAAAGGAATAAACATGCACAGAAGCTACTACTTCTTCCCTCAGCCTACATAATGCTTCTTTTTCTCCCTGTCTTCTTCTCACACACACAGGGCAAGGGCAAGCAGAACACTTCAGGAACTGTTACCTGTCCATAGGCCTCCAACTTCATAAATCACAAAGGAAAGTATAGGAATCTTAATTGAAGGCCAAAGTTCTCCTTGATCTCCAATGTGGACTTGAAACCAAAACCAAAAATTTGCTTGAGAATACCTGCATATTTATTAGTTTGAACCATATTAAATTGCAGTTTTTATAGGTAAAGAAAGTACATGTTAGCAATTTCAAGTAAATGAACCTAATACATTATCATTTTGATTATAAGAATATTGATATTTTAAACATATACAGCTAAATATAAAATTAGGTACATTCTTATTTTGGTACTTAAATGATAGTTTTCTTTGGTCACTAATTGTCCTGACGCAAGATGTGATCTCAAGTTCAGGATCCAGGTCTGGGCCATTTGTCCACCTCTCACTTGTTCTACTTTCTTGGTCAGTTACTGTGTTCTGAGTTCTCACATGAAACATCTGTTGTGGCTTCACTTTCTCTTGGGTGGTTTTCACTAGCTTTATTCATGTACTTTATACACTGGTTCTAGTTTCAAAATTATTATGTTTGTTGTTATTTTTACTGCTGCTTTCATATGATTTTCCTACTCTCTCTCAGCTGTACACTCATGCATTTTCTCCTGTGTGTGCTGCCATTATCCTGTAAATGCAGCCTGAGAGAACCTTCTCTTTCTTCTTCACACATTCTCTCGGCCTGCTTTCATCTACAAAGAAATGGTAAATCTGTTTCCCCCATTGCAAACTTTTTAGCAAGGTCACTGAGAAGAGAGTTCTCCCCAAAAGGGAAAAAAGTCCCTACCTCTCATAGTCTCTAGAAACAAGGTCTAAAGAACTCATTACCTCATCATTGTGAGCTGAAAAGCTGAAGTCTTCACTATTGATTATATTAAAAATGAGGGCCCTGTAATATATTAGTCTCTATGTTATAAAGCATATGACTCTAGTCCAAGATTTAGGGTTTTGTTTAAACATATGTGGGGATGGGATTTAGGTACGTAAATGAGATTTTGTCTTGCTGGTGAAGGATGGAGCATCAGGTTTAGGGTAGACCTAGGCCATGGGCCTGTGCTGTCAAGGGTTCAACAAGAATACTTTACAGCGAGGCTTTCTCAAGATTCTTCAGAAGGTGGGAAATAATTTTGTAATAATCATTTCTTTATGCCAGATGATATTTGATGGATAAAATTAGGGTGAGCAGATTATTTAAATACTTGTGAACACTAACTTTTATTTCTTCTAGGCAGTGGGCCTCCAAGTTCAGGGCCATAGGAAGTTCTAGTCAAAATATGAAACTACATTGTCTGGAAAGAATCTGGAAATAATAATAATCAAGTCTGGTATGTTATCATTACCACCATGCATTCCATTTCTTAACATCAGTAATAAATTAGTCCTTCCTGAAAAAAGTATTTTCTTGGTCTGTATTCTAAATAATTGTTGTGCTTATCACTGAGTTGTATAATACATGAGTAAGTTGCAAGTTAGTGAATTTTTATTTATGTATCCTTTAATAAACATTAAATCTAATATGAAAATTATTTTAGAAAATATCCACAACACATGGACTCAAGTTACAAGGACCCAGGTAAATGCTTGGGGCAAGTTTATAACCCTAGTCTGTGTGGTACCATGGTACTATGTAGTCTTGCTTTTGAATCACAGATTTAAATCAACAGGAATAATAATAGCATTTGTAAATAAAAAGAAACAAAGCTGGAGTTGCTTCAATTCTATCATTCTTCGGGAAAACTTGGAATTTGTATTTATATTTAAAATTTCAAACAGTGAAATAAAGTATGAATTGGAAGTTGTAATATTTTTGTTTTTTAAGCACAAATTTTTTAAGGTGAAGTATTTTCCAAGTTTAAATACTATCATGAAAAGTATCATTTTCCTCAGTTTAGGGGGATCCAAGATGGCTGCAGAGTAGCTAGAAGCTCCTTCCACTTGCTCCCATACCTGAATGAGTCTTGCAGCTAGACCACAAAGCAATCAGCTTGGAAATCTAGCAGAGAGTGAATGAGAGTGTGTGTGAGTGAGTGTGTACACAGATGAGAGTACAGGGAGTGTGCATAAGTAAGCAAGAGCCTGCTTGTCTGCTTAGGCTATCCTAGCAGAGGAACTGTGAGAACTCAGTGAGGAACTCTATGGAAGCTACAAGGAACTTCCTGGGAATTGTACCAGCTTAAAAAGGGACATAGAAACTATCAATAAGGGCAAGGAGGAAATAAAGAATATAATGTCTGAAATGAAGAATGTATTAGAAGGAATTAAAAGCAGGTTAGATTAAGTAGAATCAAATCAGTGAGCTGGAAGATAAGATAGAAAAAGTCTCCCAGACAGACCAACAAAGTGAAAAAATACTCAAAAAGAATGAAGAGGTGTAAAGAAGCTTCACAACAATATGAAATGTAGTAATACCCATATTATGGGCATAACAGAAGGAGAAGAGGAACAAGGGCTAGAAAACCTGTTTGAAAGAGTAATGAGAGAAAACTTCCTTAACTTTATAAGGGAAAAAGTCATGCATGTCTGGGAAGCACAGAACATCCCAATCAAGATGAACCTAAAGAGGCCCACTCTAAAACACATCATAATTAAAATGGCAAATTTCAAAGACAAGGAGAGAATCCTAAAAGCAGCAAGAAAGAAATAGCTAATAACATACAATTATTATAAGGTTATAATGATAAGGTTATCAGCTAATTTCTCAATGGAAACACTAAAAGCCAGAAGGGAATGGCAAAAAATATTCCATATAATGAAAAGCAAAGGCCTGCAACCAAGACTACTCTACCCAGCAAGTCTCTCACTTAAAATGGAAGGTGAAATAAGGGATTTCCCAGGCTAAAAAAAAAAAAAAAAGACTAAAAGAATACATCTCTACCTAATCAGTATCACAAGAAATGCTAAAGGAACTGCTTTAAGATGAAGAAAAAGAGAGAGAGAGAAGAATACATGTACAAAGGGAAAAATGGTAATGAATAAGAATAAAAAATGGTAATGAATAAGTACCTGTTAATAACAACTTTAAATGTAAATGGTTAAATGCTGTAATAAAAAAACAGTGCTCACTTTGGCAGCACATATACTAAAATTGGAATGATACAGAGAAGATTAGCATGGCCCATGTGCAAAGATGACATACAAATTCATGAAGCGTTCCCTATTTTTTCCATTTTATGAACTGTCATGTGTCACCTGAGCCTCCAGTAAAATATGCTTTAAAAAAAATAGGGTAACTGCATGTTGCCCAACCAGTGCATCAAGGGAGGAGACCAGCTCTACTGCGTGAGAATGGGAGTCTCAAAGACCAGTAAGACAGTGAATATCTGCGAAATCGGGACTGTGAGATGCGCCAACAGGAAAGTGGAAATCCTGCATCCTGAAAAGTGTGCGGCCTGACACAGTTACTGATAAACAAACTTACTGTCCAAAACTAAAAAAAAAAATAATAATAATAATAGGGTAACTAAATGAAAAGGAAAATATGATCCACATATATGCTGTCTACAACAGACCCACCTCAGAACAAAAGATACTACACAGACTGAAAGTGAAGGAATGGAGAAAATATTCCAAGCAAATGGACATGAAAAAAAGCTGGGGCAGCAATATTTATACCAGGCAAAATATATTTCAAAACAAAGGCCTTAAAAAGAGACTAAAATAGAACTTACTTAATACTTAAGGGAGTAATCCATCAAGAAGAGATAATCTTTATAAACATATGTGCACCCAACATAGGAGCACCCAGATATATAAGCAAAATTTTGGAGAATTTCAAGAGTTATCAACAGCAACACGTTCATCACAAGGGATTTTAGCACCTCATTGTCAACAACGGATAGATCTTCCAAGCAAAAAATCAACAAGGATTTTGTGGCATTAAAGAATACTCTAGATCAAATGTATTTAAATGATATTTCACCCCAAAGAAGCAAAGTACACATTCTTTTGAAATGTACATGGGACATTTTCAAAGATAGACTACACAATAGGCCATGAAACAAACCTCAACAAATTTAAGAAAATTGAAACCATATCAAGCATGTGCTTAAATCACAACAGATTGAAACTGGAGACCAACTCCAATAAAAACATTCAAAACTATTCAAATACATAAAGACCGAATAACATGTTATTAAATAATGAATGGGTCAACAATGAGATCAAAGAAGAAGTCAAAAATGATCTAGAAACAAATGAAAATGAGCACAAGACAACCCAAAACTATAAGACAGAGTGAAGACAGTACTGAGAGGGAGTTCATAGCAATATAAGCCTACCTAAAGAAGATAGAAAATTCTCAAATAAACAACCTAACCCTACATTTACAGGTACTAGAGGAACAACAACAAATAAAACCCAGGGTGAGCAGGAAGAAGGAAATAATCAAGATTAAGGCAGAATTAAATGACATAGAAACAAACAAACAAAAAGCAATCTAAACAATAAATCCAGGACCTGATTCTTTGAAAAGATAAACAAAATTGACAAACCTTGAACCAGAATAATCAAGAAAAAAAAAGGACTAAAAATAAATAAAATCAGAAATAAAAGAGAAGTTACAATTGATACCATAGAAATACAAAGGATTGTAAATAATTACTATGAATAAATCTAGCCAAGAATGGACAACCTGGGCAAAATAGACAAATTTCTAAAAACATACAATCTTCCTATCTGAATCAAGAACAAGCAGAAAGCCTGAATATACTGGTAATAACTAGTGAAACTGAAGCAGTAATCAAAAATTCCCAGCACACAAAAACCTTGGACCAGATGGCGACACAGACAAATTTCACCAAACATTTAAGGAAGAACTTCTATCCTCCTCAAACTATTTCAAGAAATTCAAGAAGAAGGAAGATTCCCAAACTCATTTTTATAAGGCCAGTATCATCTTAATTCCCAAACCAGGTAAAAACACAACAAAGAAAGAAAACTACAGTCGAGTATCCCTGGTGAACATAGATGCTAAAATCCTTAACAAAATACTGGCAATTTGGAAATACATTAAGAATCCCAATTGGGGTTCATCCTAGGGGTGAAGGGATGGTACAATATTCACAAATCAATAAATGTAATATGCCACATAAACAAAATGAAGGACAAAAATCACATGATTATAACAATAGATACTGAAGATGCATTTGGTAAAATTCATCAACCACTTATGATAAAAACACTCAGCAAAGTGGAAATAGAGGGAGTGGAGCATACCTCAACATAATAAAAGCCATTTATGAGAAACTTACAGCCAACATTATACACAACAGGCAAAAACATAAAGCTTTCCCCTTAAGATCAGGAACAAGACAAGGGTGTTTGCCTTCATCATGCTTAGTCAACATAGTATTGGAAGTTCTAGGCATAGTGATCTGATAAGAAAAAGAAATAAAAGGCATCCACATTGAAAAGGAAGAGGTAAAACTGTCATTATTTTCAGACAACATTATAGTGTATATAGAAAACCAAAAATCTACTGGATCTAATAGGTGAATTTGGCAAAACAGTGGGGTACAAAGTCAATATTCAGAAATCAATGACATTTGTATATACTAACAATGAAATATCAGAAAGAAAAACTAGGAAAAAATCCCATTTACCATAGCAAAAAGAAAAACATGGTTCCTATGAATAAACTTAACCAAGAAGGTAAAAGACCTGTATTCAAAAAACTATAGAACACTGAAAAAAGAAATTAAGGAAGATACAAACAAATGGGAGCATATACCATATTCATGGATTGGAAGAATTAATATCATTAAAATGTTCGTACTACCCAAAGCAGTCTACAGATTCAATGCAATCCCTATCAAAATTCCAATGACATAGTTCACAGATCTAGAAAAAAATAGGTCAAAAATTTATATGGAGCCGGAAAGGACTCCAGCCTCAATAATCTTGAGAAAAAAGAACAAATTAGAAGAGATCACAATACCTGATATTAAACTACACTATAAGGCCACTGTAATCAAAACAATCTGGCACTGCCATAGAACAGACATATAGATCAATGGCACAGAATAGAGAACCCAGAAATAAACCCTAGCCTCTATGGTCAATTAATATTTGACAAAGGAGGCATTAGTATACAATAGAGTAAAGGCAGTCTCTTCAACAAGTGGTGTTGGGAGAACTGAACTGGTACATGCAAAAAAAATAAAACTAAACCACTAACTTACATAATACACCAGAATAAACTCAAAATGGATAAAAAGTCCTAGAGGAAAACATAGGTAGAAAATTTTCAGAAATCCCATGTAGCGATAGTTTTGATGATATATCTCCTAGGGTAGGGAAATAAATGAAAAAATGAACAAATGGGACTACAGCAAACAAAAAAGCCTCTGTATAGCTAAAGAAACCATCATCAAAATGAAAAAGGAACCAACCGTATGGAAGAAAATATTTGCCAATGATACATCAGACAAGGATTTGAACTCCAAAATGTCTAAACAACCCATGTGACTCAACACCAAGAAGACAAACAATCCAATTTAAAAATAGGCAAAGTATTTGAATAGATACTTCTCCAAGGATGACATATGGATGGCCCATAGACATATGAAAGGATGCTCACATTACTAGCCATCAGATAGATGAATATTAAAACCACAATGAGATATTGCCTTACACTGGTCAGAATGGCCATCATTGATAAATCAACAAACAAACCGTGTTGGCAAGGATGAGTGGAAAAGGGAACCCTGTGCACTTTTGGTGGGAATGCAGACTGGTGCAGCCACTGTAGAAAACAGTATGGAATTTCCTTAGAAACCTAAAAATGAACTGCCTTTTGATCCAGCCATTCTGCTGCTGGGAATATATCCTAAGAGTCCCAAATCACCAATTCAAAAGAACTTATCAACCCCAATGTCTATTGCAGTACTATTTACAAGAGCCAAGTGCCGGAAACAGCCTAACTACCCATCAGTAAGTGAGTGGATTTAAAAACATGTGCTACATTAAAAAAAAACACCTGTGGTACATTTACACAATGAAATACTACCCAGCAGAATAAAAATAGCAACTCCTACCTTTTGCAACAGCATGAATAGAACTGGAGAATATTATGCCAAGTGAAGTAAGCCACTCAGTGGAAAATACCATATGATCTCACAGATGAGAAGAATCTAAGAAACAAAATTAACTGATGAACAAAATAGAACCACAGGCATGGAAACATGGAACAGGCTGAAAGTGGCCAGAGGAAATGTGGGAGGGGAATAATGGTGGAAAGAAGGGGAAGGGACTAGATAAAGAACATGTATGAATGACCCCCAGACATGGATAACAGTGTGGGAATTGATTGTGGGAGTGCAGGGTTGGGAGTAGGATGAGTAGGGGAGAGCAAAGGGGGAAAAGTTGAGACAACTGAAATAGAATAACGATAAAAAATGATTAAAGAATAAAGAAATTTTTTCACACTGTACAAATTAAAAGACTCAGTTTAAATTTACCTTTTTTTTCCCCCTGTGAAGCATCAGCACCATTCCTCAGAATACCCTTCCTTATCACACCAGGATGGTTGGCTCTTTCTCTGTACAATACCCCAACTCTTGGTACAATGCCTCCATTATCGCTGTCCTAATACCACTGTGCACTTACTCATTTGTCTGCCTTCAGTGACAGCCAAGGAATTCCTTAAGGAATGAAACTTCCTTTTGCTCAGTTTTGTGCCTGAAACATGAATGTTTGCTGAATTGAGACAAGGCTACATGATAGAACACAAACAGCATGGAAAAATTAACTATGTATTATAAGAATCTCAATAAAATGATGTCCATTTGTACATAAGCTAATTTGTATTTACCAAAGTAATCACACAATTTTTGCAAGAAGTGTCATTTTTCTTCTTTTTAAAAATGGTGTTTACTTCAAAACTAGAACAAAGCAAGAAAAAATATTACTAATTATTGCAGGATTTGTGGAATAGAGGAAGAGGGTGTTGAAATGTTCTCATCTGGGTGTCAAACACATCAGTTCACCTCCGCTTCTAGGGAACGCTTAAGCTGGAATTGAGAGCTCACTTTCATTTTCGCCCTTCTCGGGGGCTCTGTGACAGGTACCAGGGCACAGGCCACAGGAGGCCTGGGAGAAAATTCTACTCTGAACACCGAGACCCAGGCTCCATTGACACTTAAAGGGTTTTTATTAGCACAGCCTTCAGAAGCCACAGTGGAAAATTTGGAGGGTAAACCTCTGATTTAAACAAATATATACTATCTATATCTTTGGAAATTATGCACATCCAGATTTTAAATGATGCAGAGGAGCATGAGGCTGGCAGTTACCACCTAGAGATCTGAAAAACAGAGAGACACCAAGATGCTGTAAGAAAAGCAAAGGCTCTGGCTGCTGACTGCTGGATTTGTGAGGCAGACCCTCGCTGCCTGACTGCAAAGTTGCAAGCATCCAGCCTCCCTAAGACTGTTTCTCATCCCTAAATAGTTCTTATGGGTCAATGGGAAGGTGCAATGAGACAGGGCAAATAAACAGCAGTGCCTGGCCCATAGTAGCATCATGAGATACTAGCTATATATACCTACACACACACACACACACACACGCACACAAAAGCTATCTAGAGGGCTTTCTTATTTGCAAGACAATTGAGGTAGAAGGTAGGTGAAGAACCCATGAGGACTGTTTACTTAGGAAGGGGATGTCTGCAGGTCCTGATCTGCTTGGAACAGTCCTAACTGAGGCTGGCAAGCCCATCATGATTATAGGCACTTCTCTATGCTCAGAAGCATCCCGGTATAGCTATCATTAGAACTTTCCCCTGTTCAAAGATGAAAAATAAAGTAAAAAAAAAAAACCATAAAGTACTTTATTGGTGATCACATGTGGTACATAGCAGAAACTCGTCCCAAAATCTTTTCATTAATCATATAGCTGCTCAGGATGGGAAGAACCTCTTAATTTTAAATTTATCTTATGTTGCTCCAGCCAGGACTATTTTATGTGTATCTCTGTAGGTTTTAACTTCAGCTACTGCTGAGTTCTAGGTATCTGTAACCTCATAGTACCCTATAAAAAATAAGAGGCCCAAGCAGTCCCTTCACTAGCATCAGGATTGGGTTAGACTTTTTGTTTCCTGGTATGATCATTTCAGGCTATGATCTTTTTGTCCATTTTGTTTGGACTGGTTTCTTGCCTTAGTCTGAAGGGCTTGCTTGATTAGACACTAAGGTGATTAGTGTCTAATCAAGAGTCTGTCCACTGTGAGTGACATGAACCCAGATCAAATTGCAAAGGACTATAAGCTCAGATAACTAAGTTCATAAGGAAAACTGGCTTCAGAAGTATGTGGATCCAAGAACTAGGCAATGTTACAGAACTTGGACCATCCTGCCCTGCCTCTCAAACATTCTTTTGGATTCATTTTCAGACATGCTCTCCTCAGCAAAACAGCTGTTGGCAGCCCCAGATTCAAATAATGCCATGTTAGTATGAGTAGAAAGGAGAATTTCTCTTTTCCCATGGTCCAGCCACTCTTTTTCATTGGGCTGATCTAGTCCAATGTCCCACCCTGGTGGGACTGGTGCCCACCCTGAGGCAGGAGGCTAAAATGCACTAAACTGACTGGTTCTGGTTATTTGGTCACCCCAGGAGGTCCAGGGCAGGATATTAGTCCCACTCAATCTGAGAAGTCACAAAAGAAGAGGTATGTTTTCCCAGGGAAAAAGTGAGACACTGTCAACAGAAAAGAAATGGATACTAAGCAGACAAAAGTTGTAGGTTTCTCTGTACAAACCTACTCAGATACTAAGCATCCTTGATTTCTGTCATGACTCCCTGGGGGCTATTAGACTGTTGTAGATGAAATTCCTTACCATGAAGCTTATTTAAACCCCTGGATGTACCTCTGGTCCCAGCTCTGCCCTCATTTACTGTGACTAGGGCCACCATGTGACACAGGAAAACCCTTGTAAAGCAGAGTGAGAAAGGCCTTCAGAGCATCCCAACCCATTTACTTGGAAAAGAGGCTGCAAGTGCTCTGTGGAATCTATTTCAAAACATATTACTGCCTTTTCATTTCTCCCAACTGGTTATTGGAGAGAGTATTGACTTCAGAGTCAAAAATCCCAAGGATAGAAGAACAGCTAATTCCATGAGTGCTAAAGAAAGAAGGCTCAGGTGGAGGAAAAGTTTGGGATGCTACACATTTTTGTGAGTGACTCATTTTTAAGGTGGATGTGTATAAATATAGGCCAGAAAATATTTTTATCATTAATTCTGAAGTTAAAACAAGTTTATTTGTTTTGAACAGCAGGACATTTGTCAAAGCCTCCTATTCCTAAAAACCATGAAAGAAAAAGCCCATCTCCTCTCAGAGAATAGATTATTAACAAGAGCCTGGAAAAGTAAAAATGTCAAGTGTTGTGTTAAAGCACATTGGGATTTTAACAATATTTGTAAAATAAAAAAAAGAATTCACAAATATTTGGTTAAATTGTGTTTTGCTTTCCAGATGTGGAAAAGAAAACAACTATACATTAAAAAAAAAAAAAAAATCTAACCCTTTCCACAGCAAACATTAACATATACTATGGAGTTTTAAAAGAGAAATATTTGGAGAGGGGATAGGTTTGGTTAATGGCAAATGGTTAAAAACAAGAAGTCCACATTTAAACTTTAGAAATGTGCCAAGATTATCTTTTTATATTGATTCTGTGACCCTCTCAGAGAAGGCCCTCAAATGTCACTCTATCTGAGAAGTCTCTACCCATTTACATTTCTCCTTCATTGAAGTTTCACTTTCTATTGTTATATTAGATATTTTTTATGTGTTCAGTTGTTTGTTTCCCTCAGTGAACTAGAATCTTTAAGAGCCAATCATCAGTTTTGTTTGCCACTGTATTTTAGGACCTCTACAGAGCTTGGCATGAAGCAGGTGTCAACAGCCATCTGTTGAAAGTACTGTTGTAGAATGGACATCTGGACACAGCGTTGATAGCCAAATTCAACAATACAAAGGACAACATTTGCAATCACATTTTTATTATATTAAGTTTACATTTTAAAAAGAGAGCCTGGTGGAAATTTCTACCAGTTTCTCAATCTATAAAACTCTGACTTCATGCTGCTGATTATGATCTTAAACACAGTGATTTGCAAGGAAGAAACAGTTGTTGGTGTCTATTTTCCCTGAAGATGATCTTATTGTTGGCCAATCCTTTGATTACTTTCAAAGAAAAACAACAATAAAAATCCAAACATTCCAACCTTTAGATACCACATGAAAACCTAATTTCATTGTGCATAGTTGGAAATTTATATTTTTGGAGAAACCTTTTCAACCGTTTAACAACTAGGTCACTCATTATTGTTGCTTTATAATCCTATGTAAAAGAGTAACTAAATAAAATTTTAATATTTTTCCATTCACTTAAGTATTTTTTAGCAAGCAGCATAGTGAAGAGGTTAAGAAATTAGACTTCTGGGTTATAATTCTAGACCTACTGTTTGATAGCTGTGTGAGTTTAGGAAGGTTCTTATCTCCTGAAATCTTGTTTCCTCATCAGAAAAATGGAGAAAATAACAACAATTATAGCATCAAACTCATGGGAGGAAATTATTTAAAACTAACAAACAACAGAAACAAAACCCCCTTTAAGAATCTTTTAGAATAGGGTTTGCCATTGAGTATGTACTTATTAAATATTTATTAATATTGCTTCTTTATTTCTTGTAGGGTTTCTTTTTCTTAAGGGTTACAAATTTCATTTGTGTGTTGATGACTTGAAACAAATTCAACACAGTTCTTTTCAAAAATTTAGTCCCCTGTACCTAAACTACAAGCTTTGCACTAATTATGTTAAATATAAAGCAAATTTACATGAGATATTGTAGACTAAAATAAAATGAAACAATGTTCACTACAAGAAAATAAAGTGCATTTCAAAAACCGTGTGTATGTGTGTGTGTGTGTGAGAGAGAGAGAGAGAGAGAGAGAGAGAGAGAGAAAGAGAGAGAGAGAGATATCCTTTGGTTACCTGTATAAATGAGATACTATAATTAGTAACAAAGTTTCTAAAAAAAATAAGGTAATAACAAAAGGTCTCTTTATGTTCAGCTTTTGTTAGACGAAAACTGCATGAAATGATGAGACCAAGTGATGAAAATTCATTCACCATGATTACTTTCAAGAGTAATTTCTGTTGGTTAATTCACTGGACTGTTACTATGGATCTTTGAAAACTAATGTAAATGAAGCTACTAAAAACAGACTATCATGGTAAGAATATACTCAAGCAATATAATGCATTAAAAATCTATCTAAAGCATTTGGGGGGAAATTTAAAAGAAGAAATGTCATCTTTAAAAAAATTATTTTTGTTTAAGTTAATGACTATAACACACTTCCTCCCTGACAAATAATGGGCAGGCATTTAAAAACAGCCAGCCAGAAAAAAGAAAAACAAACTACTTGCATGAAATAGGAACCTACCTGGGTTGTCAGTATCTCTGTTTGGTCTTAGTACTCAGTTTCTGAGCCAGACTTTGTGTGTGTGTATGTAAGATTGTGCTAAATGCTTCAGATTATGTTACCAACTTTTCTTTATCTTAGAAAAAAATGTTTCATGGATGGATGTCAAGAAATCTAAATTTTATTAACTTCAAAACCCATCTTATGTGGGTGATACATAAGAGATACATAAATCTCTCAAGATTTAAATGAAAAAAACAATAACTAAGTACTGTGTAGTGTGAACATTTTGAAGGACACCCTTTTTCAGAAGCTCATGCAAATAGTCTTTGGAATGCCCAAGTTGAGTAGCTATTGTTTTTCCTGTTTGGATAACTACACATTGGCTATCATAATTAGATTGCCTTTATAACCGCTATGACCACTATGCTGCATGGACATCTTCACTGCGTTAAATGGGTTACTAGTTTAAGTAATGGTTCTATGGGCAGGGTTGAAGTGGGGAGAAACAGATAAGGGAGCAGCTAAAAGAAGATAAATTTTAATTAGGCTTTGCATGTGCAGAAGAGGTGGGTAATTCTATGTAGGGCAGAGTCTCTTGTTTGGAATGACAGAGGGGATGCAAATGGAATTATACTTTCCCTGGACCCAATTTGCAGGTGAAAAAAACTAGTTAAGAAAAAGAAAGTCATCTTGGCTGGGACTCATTAGCAGATTGCTCTGAAACCAGTAAACTGGTAAACTAGTGAAGAAATTTGACTCTATTAATCTCATTATTGACAGGAAGAGGAATCATGGGCAATAATCCAGAAAGCATTGAGGTTTAATGTTAAAAGTTATTTTGAGACGATCGCATTTGAAGGGAGAAAGTATGAGGCATTTTTTAAATTCTTTCAAGCAAAGATTACACCACCCTATGTGTTGACTCAGAAGTATCTAGCCCTAGTCAAACTTTTATCTAACTCTTTCTTACTTCCATGTTGAAATGGCATGCATCACTTTTTTTAGACCCAAGGCAAGATGTCTGTTTCAACAGAGCTTCTTTCACATCTACATGTTGTGTGGAGAGATTGGTTAATTGCTTGAGCTCCGGTGGAAGGCAACCTTCAAGAAGGCCTCACAGGAGTGAGTTATTCCATGTTCCCAACTTCCTCATCATCCCATCCCCTTTTTTATTGTGGGTGATGACAGTATCTGTCCTTGGAGCCCTGTGAGGTCCTCTTCCATTTATTAAAACCTGCTTCCAGGAGAAATTTTGAAAACATGTCCAATAAAGGCTGATTGACTTCCTCTCCTAGAGAAAAGCTTGCACTGGAATTATAAAGCTAACCTGAGAACCTGTAAGCATCAATGAGCCAGAAACTTGTGAATTAATATCAAGAGTTATCATTTACTGACCACTTAGTCTGTGCAGGCACTGCCCTTCTATGTGGGCAGGGAGAATGGTGGCATCAGTGAGGCCCATACCTCTGATGGCCTACAGAGGTACTTACCCTTTATAATAATCACATAATTCAAGAGAACCAGATGTTGTCTCAGCTTGTATCCAGTGGGTTACAGTATAGATTAGAAGACCCCAAGGGTCAAACAGAAATAGGCTAAGCATTTTAGGGTAATGGAAAAATAGAATCAAGTCATTAATAAGCCAGCCAAATGTTGGCAGCACAGCCTAGTAATTAAGAGCCAAACTCCAAACTCAGACTGCTGAGTTCAACTCCCAGCCCTGTTGCCCACCAACTATGTGGACTTGGAGTATTCATTAAACTCTGTGCCTCAGTTTGCTCTTCTGGAAAAGAGAAGATGATGATGCTAATATCTAATTTATAGGCTTATAAAGAGTGTTAAATTAGTGTGTGTGTATATATATATATATATATATATATACACATATATATATATGTATATGTATATATATATATGGGGGGTGTGTGTGTAATATAGATATTGCTTAAAACAGTGCTCCACATGAGTTTGTTAATAAATAAAAATCTCAAGAACTGATTCGCTCCCACTAAATTTACAGTTCTCAGTCACTGCAATGTTCAAACATGGGTCCTGGGATATCATCAAACTCCCTGAAGATGAGGATGTTTGTCTCTTATCTTTAGTCTTTTGCCTAGATCAATACCCAATGTAGATCATGCTCCAAAAATATTTTTGAATGAAAAAATGAACTTCCTTGGTAGTTTACACGGAAGAGTTCTGTATAAGTCTAAATTTGGAGAACATGACCTCTGAAGAATTTTCCACTATTAGGTTCTATGATATCTTTAATGAATTAATGTATCAGAATGGTACAGAGACCCAGACTGGTACATGAGTGGACATCACCAAGCATGAAGCCAGGAAGTAAGAAAAGTGCACCTCTACAGCACAGGTCACACCACTAAGATATTAAGTCAAAGCAGACCAATCCAAGAAGCAGAAACAAACAAGAGTAACCTAAAATGGGGAGACAAAGAAATAAAACTTCAGCAAATGGAAAGGAGGAATCCCTAGGAAGAATTTAAAATGAAATAGAGACAAGCACCCTATCAGACATGGAATTCAAAATAATGATGATGGGGAAGCTCAATGAGCTCAGCCAGCTCAAAGAAAACTACACACCTCTCCAGGGGAACTACAAAGAATTCCAGGGAAGCTATAAGAAACTTTAATGCTGGTGAGAAGTACACCAGCATTCAAAAGGACATAGAAACCATCAATAAGAGCTAGGAAGAAATGAAGAATACAATTTCTGAATTGAAGAACACAGTAGAAGGAATCAAAAGCAGGCTAGAGAAAGCAGAGGATTGAATCAGCAAGCTGGAGGTCAATGTAGAAAAAAAATTCTTAGGTAGTGCAACAAAATGAAAAAAGACTGAAAAAGAATGCAGAGGATTTAAGAGAGCTGCAGGACAACATGAAACACAATAATATCCATATCATAGGGATACCAGAAGAAGAAGAGAAGGAGCAAGGGATAGAAAACCTCTTTGAAAATGTAATGACAGAAAACTTTCCTAACTTCAAGAGAGAAAATATCATGCAAACTCAGGAAGTACAGAGGCTCCCAAGGAAGCAGAACCCAAGCAGGCCCACCCAGGACACATCATCATTAAAATGGCAAATTTCAAAGACAAGGAGAGAATCCTAAAAGCAGTAAGAGAGAAATAGCTAATAACATACAAGGGGGCTCCAATAAGGTTATCAGCTGATTTCCCAACAGAAACACAACAAGCCAGAAGGGAATGGCAAAAACTATTTCAAGCAATGAAAAACAAAGGCCTGCAACCAAGAATACTCTACCCAGGAAGGTTCTCATTCAAAATGGAAGGTGAAATAAGGAGTTTCCTAGACCAAAGAAGACTAAAAGAATACATCTCCACCAAAGCAGCATTGCAAGAGATGCTAAAGCGTCTGCTTTAAGAAGATGAAGAAACAGAAAGACAGACAGAAACACAAGTACAAAGGTAAAAATAGATAATGAGTAAATACCTATCAATAATAACCTTAAAGGTAAATGGATTAAATGCACCGATCAAAAGACATAGGGTAGCTAAATGGATAAGAACCAGCTTTAACTTATGAATGCTTTAAGGTGATCTTATTATAGATTTTACTAAATAAGTATAATTTTGTTTATTACTTGTACCTGCATTACTGCAGGTTAAGTTTTCTTAGATTGGAATCATTTCACAATATGGGAAAATCATGTAACTTGCAATAATTCAGAAAAATTGAATGCAGTTAAGGAAGAAAAAAAACCTAAGAAAATGTGGATGTATATTACATAGAAGACATGCTATCTTTCTTATTCACTGTTACCAAATATTATGTGCTAATTTGTGGGTGTGTAACATATAGGTTTTGTTAGCAATTTATGTTTTAAATAACAACCAACTGGTCATGGGTATGTTGTGAAATCAGTCAATCTTTAGGTTAGAAAAGATGCTGAGAATGAAGACCAATTTAGATGGAAGTTGCAAACTACTAAACTATATGATTTGTGTACATAGACAATATATATTCTGATATAAGCATGTAAATTAGGTGAGATTCCTCAAATAAATCATGGAAATATACATTCACAGTTATGAAGGCCCCCAAACTGGGGATGCTTGGGAAAAGAAATTAATGCTATAGCAAACTTTATTATTGAAATGTGAGCATACCTAATATCTATCTCAACAGACTCTTAAATAGTTCAGGGCTTAGTTTAGGACCACATTGGAAGTTAACCACAAGTTCAAAAAATAGCTAGAATACTATTCTACAAAACTATTTAAATCCTAGGGATTTTTATTTTTTACCTCAACTTAGTAGACATAATCATTTCTACTCTGGGGACCTGCTGAGCACTGCAAGTGCCATTATTTCTGAAGGCTTCAACTTGTAAAACACATGTAGAGGAAAAGCAGAAAGTATTGAAAGAAGTAAGACCTATGCACAGCCTAAATAAATAAATAAATAAATCTACTATTTAAGATGGAAAATTTCAAAAAGAATAAGTTGTAGTTCCAGGAGGTTAAAATAAAGCTGAGTTGTATTATTGGAGGGGGGAGGATCTGACTCAAAAACCAAGTTCATTTTTTACTATGGGTTTGGCACTGTCTCTAGGACAACTTTCACAAAAGTGAGTTCTGCAATACGTCATTTCTGTGATATATTTCATAAAAATAGCATTCCAGAATAAATAAGTATTAAAGAAGAAAAAATCTGCTTAATTTTGCTGCAATATATCTAAAACACTATCATTTAACATGTAATAAGTATATAAGTTATTAGCATATTTTAATTTTTTTTTAGTATTAACGCTTCAAAATCCAATATGTACTTTAAATATGTGTAAAAATATGTATGGGTATAAATGTGTTTTGCATGTGTTTGGTAATATTGCAATTCATATTACTTAAAAGAGTAATTCTTTAAACGAATTAATGTAGTCACTTTGGAATAATGAAAAGAAAACTTTGTATTAATATGACTTGAGAAGCTGACAGAAGGCAGTAATTAAATGGTGAGTTGTCTGGATGTGAAAGGGAAAAAAAAAACTCATTGGTGGTTACAGAATAGACAGGGGGATGTTAAGAAGAATAAAGGAAATGGAGAAGCCAAAGAACTTATATGCATGACACATGGACATGAACTAAGGGGGGCATTGCTGGAGGAAATGGGGTACTGGGTGGAGGGGGCAGAGGGGGGAAAATTGGGACAACTCTAATAGCAAAATAAATCAAATATATTTTAAAATAATAATCATAACAATTTTAAAAGAATGCTACAATACCAAAAATATATCCAGATGATTTGAGAAAAAATTATGTCATATATTCACTTCTTTATATATGTATGTATGTACATATATGTCTATTAAATGAGTGCTTTTTTTCTAGTCAAAACGTTATATAGTAACATTATACGTATGCTCTCAAGAGTCTCCAGCCACCTCCCTGTGTGTCTAATCATTATCGTCTTTTACAGTTTCCTATCTCCAGGCCTTCTGTCAGGTCAGGTTGGCATTTCACTGCCCTTTATGTGTATGACAGGTGCAAACAGAGGACAAAAGAAACTGGAGTGAAAAAAAAACAGAATCTGCACTGCAGTTTTGAAGGTGCTGCTCTGGCGGTTCCCACTCAGGCTGCCTCATCAAGCCCCCAGCGTCCATCTCTTCGCTCTTTTCACGCCCCACATGTGGTGACAGGACTACAATTCCTTTCTCAGAGTGGAGCCTCTCCCACATTTCTGGTTGTCACCCGCCACTGAGACAGCTATGCAATCAATACCTGAAAAGCTGACCTGCCTCATCTGGGAGCTGAGATGAGCTCTGATTCCACAGCTCTCACAGGGAAGGCAGAAATCTCCCAGCAACAATACTAAAGATAATAGAGGCTCCCCAAAACTCTCTCCTAGAACTTTGTGTTCATAATTCCCCCAAGAAATCAGAATGTGACTGCTCACCTCCCCAAGGAGCTGAAATAGTCAATTCAGCTACTTAGATCAATTTTACCCATCCCCCAACATTACATCATTTTGGCTGGAATGATGAAATAACTAATTCACTGACAGTTGCTTGGATTACCTGTAGACATGGGGAAAATATTTTTAATCAGGTCAAGTCATTCCGACTTTGGGATTCTAAACGTACTCATATTCTCAAAGAAAAATGTTCAATTATAGTGGGGAAAATATGATTACTCTTTTAGCTCAATAAGCAACCAAGAGTTCTTTCTTCATATTTTGACATTTAATCAATCAAAAACTTGGTTTTGGAAAACTGTTTTCTATGAAATCATCTCTGCCTATAGTTTTCCTTTAAAATCTGCACTACAGGAGGAAAATCACAGGACTTTCACTGACCATGATTCTATGTCTTTATTCCTAACAGAAGAGCTGCAACTGCTCTCTCTTTATGTTCCCCAACAGTCGTGAATGTTTGTTAAAATTAAATATTATGTGTCTCAGCACACACTATGCAATATGCAGATTATGTATTACAGAATTGTACACATGAAACCTATATGATTTTATTAACCAATATTACCCCAATAAATTAAGTAAAATTCTTTTCCTCACCAAAAAAATAAATAAGTAAGTAAGATCATGCAGCATGGAGAAATGATAATGCATGGGGTGGGGGCACACAGGGTCAAACCATCATCACCGGGAACCTGGCAGTGACTTCACTTCTCTAAGTATGAACTCTCTGGTTTACCGAGGTGAAAATATCTACCTCAGGGAATGTTTTAAAACTACTCCTTAGTGATCCCTACTTCCAGGCACTGTCCTGAGCACCTTTTAATGCTCACGATAGCCCTATAAGGGGCTACTATTGAATGGATTCGCTCATGAAGAGATGGAGGCCAGGGGAGGTTCTGTCACTCACTGCAGCTAGTTGTGAATATGCAAATATAGAGTTTATTCTTGTATTATCGTTTATTAATTATCATATTGTATTCTGTATGAACAATTGTAAACCTACTTCTGGTCTACCCTATCTATATACTATATAATATTATATATAATATATATATATATATAGTCTTTCCAGAATGTAATCCAGCCATGTAATATGAAAAACGGAGACATTTATTAAAGAAGATGCAAGATACAAGAAACATTGTACGTAGAATAATGATACCTCAGTCTCCTTTAAAGTAGGCAACTTGGGATCTCACATAGTTCTCCCAGTCGTCATCAGCTGCCCTATCATATTTTCCTGAATCTCATCAAAGGTCTGAAATCTCTTCCCTTTCAAAGAGGGGCTGAGTCACCTGGGTGATTTGATGTTTAGCAAAAACAAAACAAAACTGTATAATATGTGGTGTATGAGTGGTCATGTCATCATGATGTAGCTGCCAATCACTAGTTGCCCACAGCTGCGACCTTCTGGATTCCCTAAATAGTTTCCATGGAGGAAATGCTTTAAGGACCATTCATTTTAGCAGAAAAGGCAATCCAAACTTGTGATAATGCAACAGCTTTGTGCCAATAATGCTATAAACATCCCAAGTACGTATAAGGTGGCTAATTTATGTGGATGGTCAGGAAGAAAATGATCCCCATTTTTTAAAGATGAAGATGTCAACCTCTCAAAGATGTAGATTGGGAGAGAAAACTAAAGGGAATCTAGAGGAAGTGCAGATATCAAGTTCTTAACATATACATAGCTACATCTTTTTTAGGGAAGTTAGGTTGTTATTTAGAGCAAGGAAGTTTGACAATGATACTCTCTTTTTCAAATTTAGGGAAACTCCAAGGTGTAACTCTATGTTCTAAGAGTATCAAATTTAGGGAACACGCTCCATTGGAGGCAGGCCGGAAACTCCCCTAGCACAGACATCAGTATCTTTATACCTTGCTCTGCTAACACAAGTGAAGAATTTGCTCTCGATTCTTGTGGTCTTTCAGAAAGTTACAGGGCATATTTCCTTATGTTCTCTTTATTCGTATCCTTGATAAAAATCAACCAGTGACTATAAGTATTATAATTTAACATTTATTCATTAATTTTTCTCTGAGAATCTCATACATTTTGCACAGGAGCGTTCAAGTTTAGAGTCATAACAATAATTAGGGAGACAATTCCAAGTCAAGACCCCTGAATTTTGCTACTTTACTCCTGGGCCACCTTGTTTCTAAGCCTCATTTTATTCTATGTGTAAAAGAAGTGGTGGATGTTGACTTTTATAATTGACTTCTATAAACATGCTGTATGGGTCTTGGATTAAGAAGTGAATAGAAAACATAAAATGTCTTTTAATTAATATCTCTTCCAAGACTTCTCATAGTACTTTCATAATTAAGTGAGTGAATTTTTTGTCTTTCTTTCTTTTTTCTTTCTTTCTTTCTTTCTTTCTTTCTTTCTTTCTTCCTTCCTTCCTTCCTTCCTACCTTCCCCTTTTCTTTCTTTCATTAATTCATTAATTCAGTCAATCAAAGGTCTAATTTTTAAATTTATTTATTGTTGTATTACAATTGTTTCATTTTTCCCCCACTGCTCTGATCTAAATTTTTTATGTCTAAGCAATTATTAGATCTAAATCAACCTCGGAAAAGCAATGCTATCTGACCCATTCTACTTTTAAAGATGTTTTTATACTTCTGTGTGTATCCGGCCTGTAACTCTGAGAGCATCAGCCTCTGCCAGTGGTGGTTTTATACTTTTACACTTTTGGCCTCTGACTTTTTTTTATCTTAGCATGAAGTATCTTGCATTGCTGTTTGTTATTTAGTGGCTTTGTCTTGCTCCTCTATCTATACCACATGTCTTCCAAGGCTTGACATATTTGTAGGTACTCAATAAAAATATGAAAAAGTGAGTTTGTTTTTCCATCATCACCTTGCAAAATGCCCCTAGACATTAAGCCCGAGTTGGAAGTTGGAGATGATGATGTTTGTAAACTGGGTACAGACACAGAACCCCTTGCTTCTGCCACTTTAAGAACATTATGTGAGTGCTGAAAATCAGATGAGAAAGGGGCTGACAGATGCTTCAAGACCAGTACATTCTACAGAACCCCAGGGAGTGCATTTGTGGCTGCCCTTCCTCCCACACTGTTGTAATACATGTGGCCTAGTTCGTTTACCAACCCTGATCCATTGCCCTTCTCTGACCTCGTCTCTCTACTCCATTTATATTAGGTCACTATATATTTTAAACTCATTCAGTTTCCAGGAATAGTTCTGTTATCATAAACCAGCTCTCAGCTAAGGAGTAAGAGTCATAACATGAAAGTCTAATATCTCATGGCAAACACATTTGGGTTAGGCTAGGATTGCTTAAATGTTAGCACTGTGAAATCCAAGGGTAATATTTACATACTTTTCTATAATGATGGCTTGCTAGATTTGGCTTGTTTATGCTACAATCAACTGAAAACATTTCATTTTTGAAAATATTTTATCTTCTAATCAACCTGGCTTGGTAGATCTTGTTATTCTTTCTTCTTTTGGAAACTATTAAACTAAACAAGAAACTGTCTTTCAGGAAAATGTTGCAAAAGAGGCAGCTTCAGGAGAGGGTCACTAGTTCTATTTCTAATGTCTAATCAGTCCTGTTTATTCTAAATAGTTAAATTACTGAAATTGCTCTTTTGTTTAAATGACCTCATCTGGGACAGGGATTTCCCCTTTGCCTTCCTCACTTTAACTTCTATTTTTAACAAACATAAGTTTGTTACACTATAAGTGAGAATTTACAGTACGATCTTCCCTGTGCTTGTTATTGCCAGTTGTAGACATTTTATATTCACAATAGTGATTCTCACAAGTTCTTCAAATTACCATATGGAAGTGCAGTTCCAATGGAGAGAAAGACTAGGACTCCCTATTACCAAGTATTCAATGGGAGCACTTGGCTTTAGATTAAAAATCACCTGAATCCCAATCCTCCCAAGCTACGCCACTTGGATGAGTAACAACTCTTTGTAAGCTTCAGTGCCCATTTTTATGTAAGAGAGTGGTAACCCCTTATACAGAAGGAGTATTGTTTAGGTAAGTAGAAAATGATTCTGATATATTTAGCACTATGCCAGGAGCATAATGAGTTCAATCCATTAGAAACCATTATTATTACATCTCAAATAATATCTGTCACCTGTTACTCTACTGGGAAAAAGGATTAAAAACCCCCTTGCCATAGGGGTGGTCAACTATTTCAGTACTTATGTTCAAGTTCATAGGGTCCCTCCTTGAAGCTTTGCAAAAATGGAACACACCACTTTGGCCTGCCTGCCTTGGTGTTTTCAATCTTTTCAGAGTCTTTCCACATCCCAGAACCACTTTTTCTTTACCCACTATAGATATATTTAGGACTTCCTAGCAGAGGCCATGTTGACAGAATAAAATGAGCCAAGGCTCTTTAGCCAGAGACCTGGGCGACCTTGGGAAATTCATTAACATCTCTGAGCCTCCATGTTCTCAGCTATAAAAGAGGTATGAGACTTGCTCTGAAAGGTGGTCATGGGTGTAAAAGAAGTGAGATCACTATGTAAAATGTGTTACTTTATTGTTGATTAAAGAGAGAGATACAATAGGAAGAATTTATGATATCTCCTTTAGTCCACCTTATAAATACTCTTTTCCTCTCCTCTCTCCCATCTTCCTGGCACATGTTGCCAGAGTCTGGAGCACCCAAACTGTAGTCTCTGACTCTCCCTCAGGAGAAGACAATAGGGTGCTGCTGAGTCAGTCTCAGTCACAGCAAACTTTCTGACCAGAGGGAAAGGTAAAGTCTGTTAGCAGAATGCTGTCGCCCTCCCTACTGGCCTTTAGCAACAATCTGATTGCCATAGGCAGAAGGAGGAATTGCTGTAAGAAAACAGGCCATGTGTGTTTACATAGTGAGATGTGTGTTAGGGGATTAGGGGGGTGATTAAAAAATAATCATTATAATAACTTTATAACCTAGATATAAAAGGGACAAAGTAAAGAAAGACCAATTCTCTTGTTAAATATGTGCCATTTATTATCATTTTACCCTTGGAGAGGTCAATATATCTTCTTATAAGTGAGAAAGAAGTAGACTGAGTTACCTGTGAGGAACAATGGACCATAGATGCCATGTGGCACAATCTGCATTTCACGGAGAGGAACAAACCCAAGAGCAAAGAAAAGGTGAAGAAACATGTCCAAGGTCAGGCACTGCCATTTGTTTTGACTACCTCTCAAGATACCTCATGACACACACTGCCTCTTCTGGAAAATGAGGTAAGAGTTGCCCAACCAAATTTTGAAATAAGGTCAGTCATAAATGCTAGTGGCAGCCACCTTCTCTTTCATTATTTAGAAAATGCCCTTCTGAACTTGTTATCAGTAGACTGACAGAGAGGGAACGGATATATCTTTTCGCATGTCAAAAAGACAGAAGTAATAGAATATCCACTTTCTGGAGAAAGGTGAGATCATAAATTATCATGAAGCACAGACTGCTCATGAGCTGTTTGTGAAATCTTGGCTTCTTAAAAACACACCAAAGACAGTAGAGAGTAATATTCACAACTGTGCTTCTTGTGTCAGTGTGTTGGACAGAATGAGCCTGGAATCAGATCTCAGAACTGATCCACTAGAAAGAAGGGAGTACTGTTTTTCAACAAAGGAAGACAAAGAAAGAAACCAACTTTTGTTTAGCTTTCTTTGGTCCTGGACGTGTTTGAGAATGGCAGAGTCAGAACTTGAACCCAAATTCAATGAAGTTTAAAATCCAGGTTATTTCCCAAGAAGCCAAAGAAATGTCTCAACTCCAACCTACTCCTGGAAGATTGATAAGCAAGCCCCTCTTATAGCAGGGTGATTATAGTTTCTACTGCCAGGAATTGTGTATAGGGCTCGGGTGAAGGCCAGTAGTTCCATGGCACTTGACATTAAGGCTGAACTTGCAGGAGTGATTCCAGATGAACCAGTCATCACAGAAAGGGAAGTTGCTTTTCATGAACCAGAATCTGCAGGCACCTTCATTACACCATAACGAAGACAGTCTAAACTGATTAGTTAAACTAATAGTTAAGACTATACCTTGTTTGGAAACCTAAATATTTAAAATAAGAGAGGAGGAACTTGCCCAAACACAGACAGTCAATAGTCGAGAGGGAGATTCAGGGAGTGGGAATCCCCCTTAACAAGACAAACCAAATATCTCAAGACTAAAATTTCAATGGCATATTATATGGAATATAACCCATTTTCATGTTTAAAAAGTAATAACACATTCTTAACAAAATAACAGTTCAAACTTTATACTCCAACATTCCTCCATCTTGTAAGCTCATTGAATGCTCTCCTCCTCTGAGGAAGGGTGATTGTCTTCACAGCAGACATTCATCAGAAGCTCAGAAGTGGGGAGCATCAAGTCTTCACTTATTAAGACCACTTAGTGGTTCTGGATTCAGACAAGTGGGCCTTTATAAAAAGCAAAACACAAGACACACTTCAACCAAAGATTCTTTCACCCTCTGTCTCCTAGTCCACCAGCAGAACTTAAGGGGAAAACCATCTCCTGTAATTGAGACCCTGGAATTCCAGTCTATTCCTGTGTTCTCTCCAATACCTCTGTTTCATAGGGGTCATCAGGTCAGTAACGCTCACTGGTCATTGACAAGGCGACAGTTATCATTCATAGCATAGGTGACTTGGAACTCTTTCTCAACTCCTCTAAACCTCTCAGTGTCATTTGTAAAACTGGGAATTTTAAAAAGCCTGCTTTAAAAGCCTAATCCTAAATATTAAATGGGATAACATACATAAAGCACTTAGCATATACTATGACCCACAAAATACAAAGCTATAGAACAGAGTACAGTGATGCTTAAACTTGACTCCTATGCTGCTAATTTCTTCTCTGGCTGCTACAGCACTTTGACTTTTAGGCCTGGACCTGGTGTCTTAAGGGAAAGATATGTCTCTTCTAGACAGAATCCAGGAACCTTGTATTTCTATTCTGTGTAGGAAGAAGTTAATCTCTCTCCTGTCTCTTATATTTTGAAATGATTGTTCCTATCTCCTGATCTCCAGCCCCAGAATCTCTTGCATTAGTCTCTCTCCCAAAGTACCTGCCCAAGTCAAATTTCAATGTCCTGTTTTTTTAGCACCTGCTCGTAATTAATTCAAAATTTCTGGGATATTTCTAAGGCCTTACTTTTTTTTTTCTCAGACACTCCTCTTAGACTGCATTCTTTGTTTGCTAACACCTGGAATCCACATAGATTCTTCTACTTTACACAATTACTTACCCCAAACAACTGCATAAACATGGTGAGCTTTGAAAGGTAGAAAATTAAGTGTGTATGTGTTGCTCATTTATTCATCCATATATTACTCATAAACTACCTATTGATTTCCTCCTAGTATTTGGCATTTTTAAATCTCAAAGGATATGCATATCAATATAAAGTAACTCCAGTCCTCAAGAAACTTAATTTGGGGGAAGATAAACACAAAACTTTTAGGACAATTTCATTGGCTGCGCATTAGAATCACTTTGGTACATTAAATAGAGAAGGCTGACCTCAACCCAGACAAGTGGAATTAAAAACCCTAAGTAGGTAGGGTCTGGGTATTGGTGTGTTTTAATAGCTTTCCAGGTGACCCCATAGTTCAGGTAGGTTTGAGAATCCCTTGAATAAAGGGAAGCATGGGGTGCCTCAATATGACAAAGAAGAGGCTCTTACCTAACTGATAAGCTACCAGTCAATGTGTCCTTAGGAAAGATGACATCTGAGCTAAATCTGAAGAGCTAAGTTGTCCAGATGAAAATGTGGAAAAGCCTTTCCACGCACAAAGAAGCAAGGTGAATTCACTGAACTGCAAGTATTTCTGGGGAGACTTCAGAGAGTGCTACAGTTTTTGGACTTTTATCTGGCAGGCAAAGGGGGGATGGGCACTAAAGTACTGTTAGCAGGGAAATTGTGTGATTAGTCTTATGCTCATCTGAAGTACCAGGACATCACATGGAGAAGGACTTTTACTGTAACTTTACCCCAACAAGAACTATCTCTCCTTTAATAAAACTTTCAAAACCGTTGGCACCTCCCTTGGTTTCAGACATTACAAACAGGAAACTCTACCCATGAGCTAACTTTCACCCAATCCTTTCCTGAAACAAAGGACAGCTGTTCTCCTATTTGGATATGCCTAAGATAAAGAAGGGTCCTTTGCTATTCTCAGCAGGCTGCAAAGAATGACTTGGCTTTCCATAGATTAGTCCCAGGTACATGCAGACGGCTTCAGAGTCAAATGTATTGAGACATTTTTATTTTTGAAAGTATTTTGTCTCTGATAGGATACTGTCACCATTGGCAGGGGAAACCCAGGATCATACCTACTAGAGGGAAAATGCAATGAATTCCCTGGAAGATGGCCTGAACTTCAAAGAATTCAGCAGCAATAACACTTGAAGTGCTCTTGCCCTAATTTTCAGTACACAGGTCCTTTCACATGTTAACCAAGCCTTTGGAATAGCTTAAAAAGGTATTTGTGGTGTAGATGTTATATTGTTTATGTTTGGGTTTTGATGGTTGCTGTAAATCTAGATACAATATCCATTTATTTATTTATTTATTTATTTAAAAAAGATCTTATTTAATTATTTTTAGAAAGAGGGGAAGAGAGGGAGAGAGACATCAATGTATGGTTGCTTTTCACCTGCCTCCAGCCACAGACTTGACTGGAGACCTGTTTTGCAACCTTTTTATGTGCCCTGGCTGGGGAATCGAACCTGTGACCTTTGGGTTTGCAGTCCGGCGCCTTTTCCACTGTGCTACCAGCCAGGGCCTTAGATACAATATCCATTTAATGACAATATTTCAGGCAAGGGGGAGGAAGAGAAAAAGAATATTGAGTTTAATGTGTGTTTTAATTGTGAAATAATCTGATTCCAAAAAATGTTGACATATATGTGTGGGAGTAGGGATTGGAAAGGATATGTCCTCTAATTAAAAACTCCCAAGAGGTAAATTGAAGGTTTTTAAAGGCTCTAGGAATTTTATAATCAATAGCCTCAAAGTTCTGTTTTTAGACAGAGAAATCTGAGGCCCAGGAAGATTGGGAGATTTGCTTCAGGTTGCATAGGGAATTACTTGATTAAAAAATAAATAAAATAAAATAAACAAGCCATATCTCATCTTCCCACATCAAATTTGACTTGCTTTCCATCACACTAGAATACTCCAAATAACTTCTGAAAAGAAACAAACGCCTCATATTTATGGTGGGGGAAACTGTTCAGAGATGAAGCATATAAATAAATTAAATATATCATAACTAAGTATATTTTAGTAAAGAAGCAAGCAAAAGATCATTGTGTTCCAGTTCTCCACATGTTCTTTTGTTAATTTATTCAACAGTTTCTCTCTTCAGTAGGTGACACTTGAGTATCAAATTGCATTTGGTTGTGTCAGGATGACTAGCTTTACTTGCTCTTCAAAGCTAATTATTATCTTTAACACCTTTTGATATGCTAACCAAGGCTGGAGAGAGTAGGATTTCTCATATGTTCATTAGTCATCATCTTCATCTCTCATATACAGTATATATATTTTGCTACTTTCAAAGTGTCAATAAATAATTGTATTTGAGCCTCATAAGAACATCATAAAGTATCTTTACCTTAGTATTCTTCTGAGAAAGTATGTATTTAATTGATAGAATAGTGGTGAAAAATGTGGCATCAGACTATATAGTTTCGTACCTTTCCTCTGTCACTCACTCTCCTGTGAGGACTTGAGTAAGTTTCTCAATCCTTCTGTGCTGAAGTGCCTCATATGTAATATGGAGCAATATGAGGATGTTTTCATGCACCTATTTTTAGAGTTAAATGGGGGAATCTATACAAAGTGCTTATCAAATAGCCTGGCATATTCTAACTGTCCCGTATTGCCAGCTAGACTAGTTATCCATTCATAAATTATGTACTAATGACCTCTAACAACTAACACTTAACGAATGTGTTACCAAGAAGCACTTTAAGAACTTCACGAGCAGTGACTCTAATTTTCATATTGATTGTTTGAGATGAGAACTGCTATTAATATCTCTGTCTTAACAAATGAGGAAATTGAGATACAGAGAGGCAAAGTTACTTGGCCAAAGTCTGGGAGATTGTAAAGACCAACACCAAACTCAAAAAGTCTAGTTCAATGTGCACTTTTTTTTTTTCCTCCTTTCACATCCACATTGGTGGTTACAGAATAGACAGGGGGATGTTAAGAAGAACAAAGGAAATAGAGAAGCCAAAGAACTTATATGCATGACTCATGGACGTGAACTAAGGGGGTCCTTGTTGGAGGGAATGGGGTACTGGGTGGGGGGGAGGGGGGAAATTGGGACAACTCTAATAGCAAAATAAATAAAACATATTAATAAAAGAAAAAGTCTAGATTGGTTCTCAGCTCTGAGATGTCACTTCCTGGGATGAGCTGTGTGCTAGGCCTGGGCAAATGGCAATGAGAACCACACAGGTCCTGCCCCCAGGGAGCTCACAGAAACCTAGCAAGTGTGATGATCCCTAGTCAGCCATCTGTAAAATGGTGTCACAGAGGAGAGTTCTGAACTCTTCCTGGGGCTTGGGACTCAGTGCTTGGGAGTACTCCCAGTCTTCCTATTGTTCAGGTCTGCTGTCTGCTGGCTCTGTTGGCCACACAGACACCCTGAGCCAAGAATCACAGCATTACCAGTTTCTGCTCCTCCCTGCACAACACTTCCTTCCCTATGCTGAAAAGTTGCATTCAGGTTCCAGGTCCCTGACCATTTATATTCAGGTCCTATCATTTTCATGATAACTTTTCTAATGCCTTAAATCTCCTTTCTGTGGGTTGTCAAGCAAATACATTCTTGGCACACACTGGGAACTCCTTGTTCAAAATGCTACACTCAACAAAGTTGATGATTCAGCACACATTTCTTTAGTGCATCCAACCTATAAGCGGTAGTGCCAGAAAGGAATTCATACCTTTTTAATAACTCAGTGCCATCTTTTCCAAGAGTGGGGCCTGTGTTACTTCTGTGTCCAGTTTCTCATACCTATATTATGATTTCTGCTTTTGCAAAACAGGACATTGTTTAACCAAGTTCTTATGGGAGGAAGCACAGCCCAGTGAGCAGAACAATGATTTGAAAGTCCTGGGTTCTATTTTCAGCTCCACTGTTGACTAGCTGTGCATCCAGCCTTAGGAAGGTCAAAAGCTGAATGGCCTTGGGTCTGACAACTTTCTCTGTATGTACAGCTCTGGATGGAAAACAAATCAGGCATCTGGCTCTCAGCCTTGAGGAGCTGTGGTCTTTGGAGAATAGATGAATAGATGGGTAGTCACACTTTGTTTTGCTTTTTAAAACATAAGAACAGAATAAACTCTCTGGGGGGAGGGAAACGAGCTAGCAGAGAATGGAAGAAAGAAACCGAATAACCTTTTAAACAATCCAGGGGTTAAAGGATTGTTCCAGTGATTCAGATCAAAATAAGCTCTTCCGTGTAAGTTGGAGTTGCCTGCGTTTGCGAACAAAAGGGGCTAAGGTTTGAAAGACTTCTCCAAACTTGGAAATAGCAGGTGTCTAGAATACTGTGGGCAGGTCCAGGCAGGAACCACTAGTGGGTGAGGCTATGGGCATACTGGTGAGTATAGGTTCCCTCTAAAGCAGTTTTCCTGCTATCCAGCTGCCTGTCATGGGGTAAAGTAAGTCACTGTTTCCTGAATAGCTGAGTTTTCAAGAGAAAATAAACAATTCTAATGTTGCCGTTAGAACTCTTAATGTTTAAATGATGGAGCCTAATCAACTTTCAATGAGGTAATGAGCAGGCACAGCCAACATATCATAGTCTGGGCAATGCATTTCCCATGTCCCTTCTACCTGAAGATGGAATGGAGTTTCATAAGGGTTTTAATTACATGCTCTGAATGAAACTACATATAAGGCATAGGTGTTAGCACTCAGCATTGGCTGTCCATTGGAATATCTGAGAGTTTTTTAAAACATTGATACCTAGGTTCTGGCACAAAGATTCTTATTTAACTAGAGTGAGCTGCAGTCTGAGCATTAGACTTTTAAACTATTTCCCAATGACTCTAACACACAATCATGATCAAGAGCAAGTATTAAGGTATTGTGGAAAAGTTTAAGAATTTCAGAGTTGGATAAGTTTTAACTTGAACAGCTAATCCCTGAATGTGAGTCAGAAACTTGGCATTCAATATGAATTGCTAAAAAAAACAAAAACAAAAAAAAACACAAACTGGAACTCAACTCGAGCATCATTGCTGGTGGCCTTAATGTCTTTGGGTTCATTTAGGAACCAGGGCTGACAACAGATTGCTGGGCAAACAAGGGTATTATTGTAAAGGCCAAACACAATAAAAGCCACAAGACAAGTTCAAGCCTAAGCATAGCTAAGTATTTACACAGGAGATTAATTTGTTGTCTGATGGCCATGAACGGTAGAGCAAAGTGAGCCTTTTTTGACGAATGAAGTTCAATCTCTGTCCACCTTCCAATGGCTGTAAAATTCACCATATGAAGCTAATAATTTGTGCATAAAACTAATACTTTCCTTTTTTTCTTCCTTATTTTGTAGGCCTTATGAACTATTAAAAAACAAAACATGATTAAGTTTCACCAGTAATATCCCTGACTGGTTCATATTTTGGCTTTGGTGTCTGTTGCTCTATTTCTCATAAAAGACATCAGGGTAGATGGAGTATATTAGGTCACTTGCCATGGGAAGTTAAATGAGGCATTTCCTCTTGCTTAAATATTTCAGAGCAGGCTCAACATATCTGGTGCCAACTTGCCCCACATTCTAAAGCTTACCTATAAAGTGACCTGCTAAGAGAATATGAACATGTTTCTACCCATCTTATCACATTGGCGACTTCTGACCTATCATGAGTGACTTTAAAGAAGCTGGCACTGAGGATTTCTTTGGAGGGTGTTACCAATTTAGTAAGTGTTATCATTTTCACCTGCTACCTAGAATAGATGTGTTTCTTCCTTAACACAAACCAAAAAAGAGACAAGTCAGTGGAACCAATGGGAGAACTTGATATATGTCTTCTGGACTTGAAAGAACAAAGGGGCTGATACATGACTCATATTTCAAACACAGGGACTATCGCCTGGACTGACTTTTTCTGATCCCTAGGCTATATAAGGACTGAGCAACACTTCGAAAATATGATGGGACAAATAGAACCCTGCACAAGAAAGGCACATGGGGTCTTCTTAGGAGAGGTAGCTGGAAAGGTGACAGGAACCCATGAGTGGGGATATGCTGCTAGAAACTAAGAAAATGAAGAAGTCATGAGTGGCTAGCCTGAGAAGACATACCTAGAGTCAATGAAATAGTTATTGGGAAATGCCCTGTAATACAGGCAACAAAAACTATTAAAAAAAAAAAAAAAAAAAAAAAAACAAAAAACTTACCAAAATGCCCATGAGAAAAAAGTTAGTTGGGACATCCATTACACTAAGAGGATTGCAATGACAGGTTACAATAGCACCAGTCAAGTTTATTTTACCTTTCTACTTTCTCCTTGCTTACTCAGATTCTCCTTTCTCTGGAAAAGCTAGGAAAGAGGAAAAGATATAGAGAGGAAACCAACCTGACCTACCTCCTATTCCCAAATTTCCAAACCAAGTGATAACAAAGTTGTGAGAGGAGACAGAGCTAAAGTTTACATGAATTAGACTTTCTACTGAACTAAACTTTTTATTACCTTGAAAAATTTTATTTTCAACAAGGACTTCAGTCAAGGTGGCAGCATAGGTAAACACACTTCACTTCCTCATGCAACCACAAGAAGAATTACAACCAACCTCAAAACAAATAATACCTAGAATGGCCAGAAAATCAAACAGTATGGAATTCGCACAATCAAGGATTTAAAGAAGTCACATTCATCCAGACGAGTAGGCAGAGGCTCGGAGTTGGGCAGAGAGGCAAGGAGATAAGTCTGGCACAGAGAGGTGGTGGCAGCGATGGAACAAGTGGCCCCACATTCACATGTGGTGGGTAAAAATCAGGAGGGATGCCTTGTGAATGAGTGATCTCAGCCCTAACCAGACTACACAGCTCAGAGTTCCACACACCGGGAAGATAAAGCCCCATAATTTCTGGCTATAAAAAGCAGTGAAAGTAGAGGCAGTGAAAGAAACTGCCAGTTTCTCAAAAGAGTCTTTTTAAAGCACCCACATAGACTTAGAACATATACAAACCCAGTCACTCTAGCATTCACAACCAGAGCAACAGCTGGAAAGGCGCTAGTCACATGGGAAGTGGTTGAGGTGACTGGAAACAGGGCAGGTACCAGGCAAAACACCAGAAGCCAAGGAGAGGCACTGTGCTCTCTCCTAGCTCTCTCACCACATAGAGCCAGAGAACACTGGAGCAGGTTGCCCTGACATGGTGAATACCTAAGTTTCCACCCTATACAACATAACCGGTGCTCTAAGACTGGGAGTCAAAGCAACTCTACTTAATACACAGAAACAAACACAGGGAAGCTGCCAAACTGAAGAGACAAAGAAATATGGCCCAAATGAAAATACAGAACAAAATCCCAGAAAAAGAACTAAATTAAACAGAAATAGCCAACCTAACAGATGCAGTGTTCAAAACACTGGTGATCAGGATACTCAAAGAACTCATAGATTATGGCAAAAAAAAAAGAAAGAAAGAAAGGTTACACTAAGTGAAAGAGAGAAAAATCCACAGGGAACCCAACAGTGGAGGGGATAAAGCCAAGATTCAAATTGGTAATTTGGAATAAAAGGATTAAATAAATATTTGCCTGGAACAGAAAGAAGAAATAATAATTAAGCAAAGAACCCTGAGGATAATATAAGACTCTAAAACATCTCCAAAAGTGCCAGCATCAGAAATAGGGGTGCTAGAAGAAAAGGAAGAACAAGAAATTGAAAACTTATTTGAAAAAGTAATGGAAGAAAACTTCCCAAATTTGGCAAAGGAAATAGATATGCAAATCCAAGAAGCACAGAGTCCCAAACAAGTTGGACCCAAAGAAGACCACACCAAAACACATCATAATTAAATTGCCAAAGGTTAAAGATAAGAAGAGAATATGAAAAATAACAAGAGAAAAAGCAAAGAATTACCTATTAGCTGATTTCTCAAAAGAAACTTTGTAGGCAAGAAAGGACTGACAAGAAGTATTCAAAGTGATGAAAAGCAAGCACCTACAACCTAGATTACTCTATCCAGTAGGGCCATTATTTACAATGGAAGGGCAGATAAAGTGTTTCCAAGACAAGGTAAAGCTAAACAAGTTCATCATAGCCAAGACATTTTTCACATGAAATAGTAAAGGGACTTATTTAAGAAAATAAAGATCAAAACTATGAACATTAAAATTATAATAAACTCATAACTATCAACAACTGAACCTAAAGGACAGTTGTTTTTGCCTAAACTAAGCAAAAAACCAGAACAGGGACAGAATCATAGATATGGAGGTCATTTGGAGGGTTATCAACTGGGAGGGGTAAAGGAGAGAATGGGGGAAAAGATGCAGGGATTAAGTAGCATAATTGGTAGGAACAAAATAGACAGGAGGATGTTTAGAATAGTATGGGAGCCCTGGCTGGTGGCACAGTGGATAAGGTGCCAGCCTGAGAACCCAAAGGTCACTGGTTCGATTCCCCAGCCAGGGCACACAATCAGGTTGCAAGCCAGGTCTCCAGTCAGATCTGTAGCTGGAGGCAGGTGAAAGGCAACCATGCATTGATGTCTTTCTCCCTCTCTGCCTCTCTCCCTACTCCTCTCTCTAATAATAATAAATAAAATCTTAAAAAAAAAATTGGAAAGGAAGAAGTCAAAGAACTTATATGCACCACCCATGGACATGAACTAAGGGGTGGGGGATTGCTAGAGCAAAGGGAGTAGTTGCGGGGGGGAGGGGTGCAAAGGGGAAAAAATTGGAACCATAATTGCATAACCAATCAAATATATTTAAAATAGTAAAAACCAAAGCAAAATTTTATTTTCATTTAATACCTGTTGGTACTCAGAAAAGCCAATAGAGAGCTGCCATAGTTTTATGGGTTAGTGGAACTGGAGGATTGGGGATGAATAGTCAAAGTATCAGGTTTGAAGGGGCAGAAGCAAAATAAAAATCACTTTTTTATTGTAACTGATAAGGTCCAATGTATACAGTACACCAGCTTAACTCGAATAAATAAAATGTTTTTGTGGTGCAGATTCAATTTAATCAGGGTGTCATGTGATCTCACAGTCATCTTTCCATATTCTCATCCATATGATCACCTTTGCTACTTCAAAGATATATTATGTTACGGAAACATTTCTGCAGGATGCTGACAGGTATTCACTAGAAGAAAAAGAGTTCCATGGTCAAATAAACTGGTAAAACCTACTCTACCAAAAATTAATATCTTTCCCTGACTGGTGTGTCTCAGTGGATTGAGCACTGACCTGTGAATCCAAAGGTTGCTGGTTTGATTCCTGGTCAGTGCACATGCCTGGTCAGTACACATGCCTGGGCCAACTGGGGGCCAGGAGGTGTGCAAGAGGCAACCAATTATCTAGATCATCAATTGATGTATCTTGCACATTGTTGTTTCTCTTTCTTTCTCTTTCTCTTCCTCTCTTTCTAAAAGTAAATAAATAAAATCTTTAAAATATATAGGTCTTCTAAAAATCTCTAATAGGTTAATATGTGTTGTAAGTTTATAGAAGTGGATGCCGTATATAGAATTTTCAAGCTCATTTGTCCATGGAATGTTTTTATTCCCCCAAACTTCAAGCTTTCATTTAATAAATATTTTAGAACACCTACTATGTACAGGAATGTGTGGGGAAGTGTTGGGGGATAATTGACTCATAAGACATTGTTCCTTCCCTGAATAACTCTATATTTTAATAGGTGGTTTATCTCAGTCCCTTGTTCTGTAGAATTCTCTTTGGAGAGATCTTTCTCTACGCCATTCTTCCAGATTTCTGCCACTGAAAAGCTGTTTGTTAACACAAATATACACATCACCCAAGAAGTTGCTTTGTAAGAAAGATGTGTTTTTATAAAACATAATAAACATCAGTATTCATAGCCAAGCATAACAAAAATGTTTTGATTGCCTTTTCAGTCTATCCTTGGTCAGTTTTAGCTGAGGATGGATATCCTTGATAAAGTCACAAAGCTATCCACTTCTTTTCTCTCTTCTCCCTTGAGTCTGACTCCATCCCCTGTACAAGATATCAAATCTCTACATTTTCCTTCCTCTGCTCAATTCAAAAAGATCGGACAGGAGCCATTTAAATTTGTTTGTACTTTTTATGAGGCATTTCCACATAGGTTTCAGTTATATGTTGGTGATTGATACACTAATTTTGGGACTTAGCTCTCTTCTTCTTCATCAGCCTAACACATATGCACACATAAGCATGTACACATGTATGTGCACATGCACACATACATATACACACTCATTCTTTCCCTTAAAATAGGGTCAAATCCAAGGTCTTCTTGCAGGTGAAATAAAAGACTATGTTAAGCAACAGAAAATTCTCTAGCTCATGGTTTCCCAAAGGATCATCCCATCTGGGTGTTTCTTATGCTATGGTTCTCTTCTATTCCTGGGTAGGTCTGCATCCAGTTAACTGTGGCATCTGAATCTTGATGAACAGCATGAAGGAAAACAAGGAGAATGCAACTGAGAATATTCCCCCTGGAACCTGGTAAAGCCTGAGGATGCTCTGCTTTCTGCATAAAGCAGATTAGCAGGGATTTTGTGCCTGAGTAGCTGTGAATTTATCAGCTGTCAAAAGGAAATGGCCCACTGGCCCTAGACATACATAACTTCCTCTTCCATTCCAGTCACCACAGGCTTCATGGAAATTTCCATCATAGGAAGAAATCCAAATATCCAGCCACTATGCCCTGAAATGCAATCTCTTCCTCCATATCCTCAATGAACTGCTGACTCCATTCTCCCAAGTTTCACACCAACTACTAGGTCTCTGCCCAACTGGTGTGGGCCCTGCATCTGGGATCACATCCATGAATACTCATGGGCAAGAAACAAAAACATAGGTTCAATCATACACTACAGCTGGATTCATAATTATTTGGATCATCAGAATCAGTCTATAAAGGCTTTGTATTTTAGGACCTTGACCTCTTCAACATATTTCTCAAATGTATCCCAACTCCTTCCTCCTTTTACCATCATATATATCACTATTTGTGTCTAGGCCACCGTGACCTATGACCACAATTGTAGGGGTCAACTCAATTAGTCATCCAACTTTAACTTTTGTCCTCCCTAACTGATTTTTCACATACAAGGATAAATGCCTTTAAAAATAAATCAGGGTTTCTACTTCTGGCCAAAATGGAGTAACAGGATTAGTTTGAAACAATTGGAAAACTAAATGTATATAAAAAATTTTCAAATGTGGGCACAAAAGTAGCATAGGACTGCAATTCACCAAATAGGTAAAGTAACAATATGATTAGAAGTGAACCATCCAGTTTGCATGGGACTGGGCAGGTTCCCAGAAAATGAGACACAATGCTGAAACTAGAGAAGTCCTGGCTAAACCAGAAGTTTTCCATCCTTAAAGCCTGTGATTTCACCAGCTAACTGCTTGTAGAAGTTTCTAAGCTGTAGCACAGACTATATGAGGCCTGTCCAAAAAAAGCCCTGCCCTTGTTAATATAACAAGAACAGTTTGTGCAACATCGATGTAACCTGGCAGCCACAGAGCATGGACTGGAATGTGCATGCATGAACAATGATGACTTCACTGTACTAGGGGCGGTAAATGCCATTGAGTGAGCATGTGTACTGTGTGGCCATCCCACTCAAAATTACTGAATGAGTGGAGCAACAAATCTGCATCAAATTTTGCATGGAAACTATTCAGATGATTCAGAAGGCTTTTAGGGATAGTGCAATGAGTGCAGTACAAATTGAAGTATGGCACAAATACTTTAAAGATGGTCAAGAATCTGTTGAAAGTGATTCATGTTCTGGAAGGCATACAACAAGCAAAATACCTGAGAATGTTGAATGTGTGCCAGCTGCAATCAACAAAAATCAGCAACTGACAGTTCAAGAATTAAAAGCTGATATGGGGATTCCAAAAACTACTGTGTCCAAAATTTTGAGGCAGGATGTTGGCATGAAACATGTAGTGGCAAAATTTGCTCTGCAGCTTCTGCTGCCAGAGCAAAAGAAACATTGTGCTGCAGTTACTAATGACTTGATTCAAACCACTACCAATGAACCAGATTTCCTCAAGAAGGCCATAACTTTAAAGGGACTGAGGAGTCATTGTCCTATGCACAATGGCTCTTGTATCTTCTTCAATAATGTCTCTGTTTTTCACATTGCATGATTAGATACTTTCTGGACAGACCTCATATATTCAAAAATATACAAATATTTGGAAATTGACCCATGAATCGAGAGGAAATCAAAAAATATATTATAAAAGGTTTTGATGTGAGCAAAAATTAGTAGAATGTAACTAAAACACTATTTAGAGAGAAATTCATAATATTAAATGGTTAATTAGGAAAAAATAAATGTTTATATATCAATTATCTCAAATTCTACTTTAGGCAACTAAAAAGAACAAAGAAGTTAAACCCAAAGTAAGAAAATAAATAAATAAATAACAGCTGCCCCTAATCAAACACTTACTATGACCCAGGCATTGTCTTAAATGCTTTATGCCCAATATTATTCTAACCTGATTACTACCTTATGGGATAATCATAATTATTATCCCACTTTTCTTATTTATTAATTTGTTAATGACAGTTGACATTCAATATTGTATTCATTTTAAGTATATGTATAGTAGTTAGACACTTACATAACTTATATATTGACCCCCTCAATAAGTCTAGTGCCCCCCTTGACACCATACATAGTTATTACAGAATTATTGACTATATTTCCTATGTTGTACTTTATATACCCATGACTATTTTTTATCTGCTTATTTATAATTCTATGCCCTTTAAACTTTGTTGGGATTCTCTAACTTTCCCAAGTTAATAGTGAGAGTTTTGATTTGAACTCTGATCTCTGTGCAACATCCTGCAGACTTAATTGAGCATATTTATGCTGTTAAACATAGTTTTATCTTCAAGTTTGATATTTCTCTGTTTTAAATATACATATATACAAAGTAAAAGATATATCAAACTTTACATGTATGTATTTAATATACATATGTACATACATGTACACAGCATGTTATAAACAGGAAAATATCAAACTTTATATATGTATATTTTATGTATATGTAATATGAAATATATATACAATGTGTACACATGTAATATGTATATACAAATATATGTACACACACACTGATTCTTTATTAATCTAGAATGAGAGGGTCTCATTCTCCTAACATACAGGAGAACAGTTCAGAGATGAGCCATTGCTATCATCATCTCTGAAAACTGTTCTATCAGTGAAATGATCTACCATGAAGGCCATCTGTGAAAACACAGTCTGTGACTAGAGCCCATGAATAATCTCCATTTGTTCCTGCCAGTCTTTTAAGATCTGTGTCCTTGAGTCACAGAGACATGGATGGGCAGCTGAGAGTCACAGTGCACTCTGTGGGCACCATTATTCACTCAAGTGTTAATATCTGCCCACAAGGATGAATCCAGCCTCTTTAAAACATTGGGCAATCAGACTTGTGTTCTTTCCATGAAAAGCCAAATGCATCTCTCTCTAAGCACAAAGTATTAAAGAGCACTGGGTACCTGATGATTATTTCTGGGACTGATACATAATTACTGTATCATCTTAGGCACATCATTTTTGGATTCTCTGTTTTCTCATTAAACATACTCAGTATTTTTTTAGTTGTATAATGGAAAAAGAAAAGCATCTTTAATATCATCTTGCTGTTGATCACTTCTATCCTTTCTCTCCTATGTAGTTGATAACTTTGACTTCCTTTTCAATGTGACACCTGCATTATTAGTTTCCAATCTCCATCAGGGTCAGATTATAATATTCACTTGCTCCAGATCCCCAGTCACTTTCCATTTTACTAGAATAAAACCTTAAATCCTTACAAGATCTTACAAAGGCCTTGCAACATAATTCTTCCTCATCCTCCTCCTCTGTTCTTTCCTTGACTTTATTTGCTACTCCCCCAATCCACTCCCAACATTGCACATTAGTTTGGTAGGGCCACTATAACAAAATACTACAGAATGGGTGACAGACCACGGAAATTTATTTTCTTTCCACTCTGGTGGCTGGAATTCCAAGGTCAAAATGTCAGTAGGTTTGGTTCCTTCTGAGGTCTTTCTCCTTAGCTTGCAAATAGTGGCCTTCTCCTACTTTCTTCACATGGTCTTTCTTCTGGTATTTGTGGTGCATACAAATTTCCTTTTCTTATAAGGATGTCAGTAAAATAACAGTAGGGTATGCTCTAATGGCCTCATTTAACTTAATCACTCCTTAAAAGACCCTATCTCCAAATACTGTCATGCTCTGATGTACTGGGGGTTAGGACTTCAACCCCAATACGAAATTTGGGAGAATACAATTCATCCCATAACATCATCACTCTGCTCCAGTGAAGCTGGTCTTTTTTATGTTTGTTAAACACATTTTTGCCTTTGCACCCCAACTCTGAAGTACAATAGTGTCTGCTGCAATCTTGTCATTTTAAGGATGCTTCCATCACCTAATGAACAGGCAAGCTCTTGGCTAGAACACTATGTAAGATTTTTGCCAAACTTCTCTCAGTCTACTTGCTTCTAACTCTTTTAAATTTGTCCCCTTTGCTTCCTTAACTTCATATGACTTCATAGTTTGGCTTCCCTTGTTTCATTCAAATCAGTCAGTGTATGACTTTTCTTCTCACTTCTGGCATAGCTACCATATTAGATCATGCTAATTCATTCATTCAAAAAAAAAAAAAAAAAGTGTGCTTGTTATGCTCCAGTCACTCTTAGAATCTAGAGATACATAGAAAAATATTAAGATTAGGATTAATAAGGATTAATGAATTCAGGAGTGGTGTACATAAGGTACTACTGTCAGCTTTGAGAAAGGACATTTAGATAAATGGGCATAAGGATGCCTCTTCTGGAAAGAGATGGCCATAGAACTGAGGTTTGAAGAATGGATAACAGTTAACCAAGCATTTAATGGGAAAAGAATTGTCTAGGCAGTGTTAGCATCATGTGTGAAATCACGGCCGCACAAAACAGCATGATAAGGACAGAAGAAAGGGCACGCTGAACAGTGTGGGATAATGAGGCTTCGCTGACATGGGCTGGAGAATAAAAATCTTATGTGCTGAGATATTGTAACTTGAAAGCTCTAGGGAGCATTAACAAATTCTGAACAAGGAAATGATTTTGTCAGACCTCAAATTTAGGAAGTTTAGTCTGCCATCACTAAAGAGAATGATTTATAAGAGCTAGTTCCAGACAAAGGAGACCAGTTAGGGAGTTATTGTAGTCATTCTGCTGTGAAAAAAAATTAAGGACCAGAATCAAGGCAGAGACAACAGAAATAGAATGGAATGTATGGCTGCACAATGAATTAAGAAAATTCAATCTGCAGGACTGGTGTTGAGTGCAAACATGCGAGTTAAACAAAGAGAAAAACCTAAGAGAACTCCAAGGTGTCCGAGTTTGGCAATGAAAGAGATAATGATGGTATTCGTTATGAGGAAGAGAAACAAATTCAGTTGCAGACACATTGAGTGTCTGTGAGACATCCAGAAGAGAAGTTGTATTTATTGTTTTCTGTAACAGAGCATATATTTGGATACAAGAAAACTTCAAATGATTGAGGCCTGCCTAATGGTCTTGTTCTACTTGTAAGAGTTCTGTTTTTCTAATCACACCTTAAACTCTTAAGCAAAAAGAAGGCTAGAGTTTCTTTTATATGAGACCAAATATAATAAAAATATATAGTACAATCACAACCCCTCCCCATCACTGAAGCGTCCCCTAGGGCCCAGATGTCCCTTGGATCTCCAAATATGTGTGGGTGACTCAGTGTGACATGGCAAAAACATTGAGCGCACATCAGTGACCACATACTTATCTCATGATCCCTGATGTAAAATGAAATATATTTATTAATGCAAAAGTATAGTGCTTCAAAATATAATGAAGTGTGTTTTCTTTGACTTCAAAAATCTAGCGAAGCCCTAGCTGGCATGGCTCAGTGGATTAAGTACCAGTCTGTGAACCAAAAAGTCACTGGTTCAATTCCCAGCCAGGGCACATACCTGGGTTGCAGGCCAGGTCTCCAGCCAGGTCCCTGTGTGGAGGCACTCAAAAAGCAACCATACATTGATGTTTCTCTCCCTTTCTTCCTCTCTCTCTTCCCTTCTCTCTAAAAATAATTAATAAAATATTTTTTGAAAATCTAGTGAAGTGGGCGAAAGGGAATGTTTTTGGTTTTCATTTTACTGATGAGACCACTTAGGACTAAAGAAATTAAGTGACTTCTTCAAGGTTGTACTGATTCTGTGGTGAACTTCATAGGGGTCCCCTCCAATGAACACACCATAGTCTGTTCCCCATAACAGTTTAACAGTAATACCAATTTAATCTTCTACGTAATCAATCCAAGCTTTTCCACTTACCAGTGAAATTGCAGGTGGAAACTATAGAACTTGAAATGCTACCTTTCACATTTCTGCATTGTTCCCATTTGATGGGATAATAGAGGAATACATGGTATTATCTAGTGTTTCACAACTGAGCCCTTTGAAGCGGAGTAACCCACACTACAGAAGGTGCTAACTTCTCCTCTTGGCTCTAAAGAGTCATTAAATCCTATTTTCTCTTTTCTGTTCAACTACTTAGGACAAACTAGCTTCCATTCAAATAATTATCATCACTATTATTTTTATCAGTTCTATTAAGAATCCCCTAAATTTCAATCCAGTACAGATTAACTGCTGAGATCATATTCTTAGGATAGTGTCATAAGTTATTATGTGTAAAACAGTAATATTTCAGAAGTTGTAATTCTCTGTCAAGTTCACTATTGTAATATCATAAATTGCTACACTACATGGCATTTTAGAATGTTAAATATGTAGTATATTGTATATGATTAATCCTGAATTAATTACTTCCTTTGATCTCTGTAGTTTCTCAGGGATGCTATTTGCAGGGTTACATTAATGTTTTTATTTAGTGTGACAAATTAAAACAAATCTTTTGGAAAAAGAAGAAAAGAGAATAATCTGATTATCTGCAAAGATGACAATGCATTGGAAACAGCTCAAAATGTTTTATCTTCATACTAAAACTTCCAGGCTGAAAAGAATAAAATTACCTCCACTCCCTCAATGGTTTTACCCTAGTAGCATTATATAATTAGCCACAAGAGTGTGTCATGCTACATAATCACTACCTTTCCCTCAGCTGGAGATTTCAAAGGTAAATAGATGAGAAATGGTGCCCCTCAAATAAAATAAAATTAAAATTAAAAATTATCTGGATAAGCTTCCTTATATTTAATAAATATAAATTATATGTTTCATTCACATATATATACTATATGTGAAACCATATAGTTTCCGTATATATATATATATATATATATATATATATATATAATCTTAACTTGTTCCTTTCTCATGACAAGTCTCAGGGGACCCTTCATGCATTCTCTAACCCAACCTCCTTCCACTTTCTCCAATCAACTGTTATCTTTTCTGTTCACGGAATACCACAAGCTCATTTGCATGTCTCAGGGCCTTTGCACATCTATATACTTCTTCCTACCTACCCTTCATAACCATCATGGTCTATTTGAGATGGTGCCTACTACTTTTTCTCTCTATTAGTTTACCTTGCCAATTTATAGTGGTTATCAAAATTTACAAACAAAATTGTTAATTTTTATCTGTCTTCCCTAGCCCATCTGTGTTTCAGAAGTCATAATGGCTAGTACTGTGCCTGATATATCATTAGTGCTCAATATTTTACTTGTTGAATGAATGAATGAATGAAGAATTTCTACTCAAATTTTCAGTTGTTTTCTTATATACTTACAATTACATATTATACTCACATATGCTAAACTCAAACATATTTCTATAAATAAGGGAAACTTCACCCATAAGAATAGTTACTAAGGCTATAGTAAAGAAATCACTGAGCTTTTGGAAACTTAGAATCCACTTCCTAATAAGTATCACATATATTATTAAAATGGAGGATGAGGTATGAAACTATCAATGTGATATGATTAACAAATATAATCATGGAATTAGTTGACTGTAAGAGCCCTGTCCACCTGGTAGAATAAAATGTAGTGTCTGTGCCACCTTCCTGCCTTCCTGAAATTATTTATTCCTTAAGTTACAGAGAAGAAACTCTACCAGAAAGAAAAACTACAATTTACACTTAGAGGAAATCATTAGTTTTCTAAATTAAATAGCATTCAATTTAACACTATTTTTTGTGTTTTGTTTTCATACATGATGGAGAATAGTACAAACTTTTTCGATTAAAACAAAATTCATTCCTGCATTTTAGAAACCATTATTAAAGTATTAACTCATTTCTGAGCTTGAGTTTCTCAATCCCAACTTACAAAAAGAAAAAGAAAAAGAAACCTCCATGTTCTTTGATGTACAAGACATACTTTAAAAATGTGACTGCAAATCCAAGTGTTGACATGCTCGGCAGGGAGAGCATTTACGGTGCTCACAGCTGCCTCAGCAGTTCTGCCTCCACACCAGTTCATCAGTGAAGCCTCACCCTCCCTTTCTCCTTCAACTACACACACCTGACTTGCTGTCGCAGACCAGCAGCCTATGTTATGGGAAGGTGACAGAAAATACAGTCATTATATTAAATGTAGGGTTAGCAAACTTTTCTGTTAAACGGCAAGAGAGTGAATGTTTCAGATTTTGTGAGTCAGTCTTCATCACAACTACATAGACGATGCATAAATAAATCTGAATAGGTGTAAAAGAAATCTGAATAGGTGTATTATAACAAAACTTCATTGACAAGAACAGCCTGGGGCTGGATCTGGCCTGTGGCTGTAGTTCGCCAAGTTCTGTATTAAATGATCACTATACAGATGGCTTTGTGAGTGGGGGTGGGGGGTGGGGAGTCAGCCATAGGGTAAATTCAGAGTCAGCACACATCTACTAAACACCATCTAAATGCTAAGGTTTTCAGAGGGTGTCCTGTCTAAGCTCTGCAAGTAATCTGCGTTTGGTAGGTGTAAAAACTGAAACTGGCCCTGGCTGGTGGCTCAGTGGATAGGTGGCCAGCCTGAGAACCCAAAGGTCGCTGGTTCGATTCCCCAGCAGGGCACATGACCAGGTTGCAAGCCAGGCCTGTAGCTGGAGGCAGGTGAAAGGCAACCATACATTGACATTTTTCTCCCTTTCTTCCTTTCTTCCTGCCCTTCTCTCTAAAAATTAATGAATAAAATCTTAAAAATACTGAAACTGCCTCTCATAAGTGGTGTAGCCAACACGGATCCCCTTGCCCCTTTCCAGGACTTAAGACCATCAAGTCAAACAACCTCAGTTCAAATTTTGCCTCAGCTATTCACTAACTGTGAACTCTGTGGAAAATTACTCAACCTTGTGTGTTTCAGAGTTATCACCTACCTCACGCAGTGGTTACAAAGATTAAGAATCAAGCCACAAATAATTCTTAGAACAGTGTGCTGAGCTCGATGCATGCGGCCAGGTTTAAATGCAATTCTGCACACCCTTAAGGTTTCAGAGAGCTCTTTCAAAGGTTCCACAAACACTTGATAGAAACAATGCTGTTCAAATATGTTTTACTATTTAAAGCACTATAACAAAACTTACACTCATATAATATATATCAAACTTACTGTGTTTTCTTCATCTATGTATCAACCTGTGCTATCAGTTCATTTCTTGTGCTCATGGGAGCAAAGCTTTTCCTATGATTTCAGTTCATTTAAAGACTTTGCAGAGAATTCAAGAAACATGAATAAAAATAAGTATTACTGTCTTTAACTACTTATTATGTGAATCAGAATGATCTTGGCGCTATGCAACCAAGATTATATATATATACTTTTACTCATTATTTTCAGAGAGAAGGGCAGGGAGGGAGGAAGAAAGGGAGAGAAGCATCAATGTATGGTTGCCTTTCACCTGCCTTCAGCCGGGGGCCGGGCTTGCAACCTGGGTTCAAACTGGGGAATCAAATCAACAACCTTCGGGTGTACAGTCCGGTGCCAGCCTACTGTGCCACACCAGCCAGGGCTAAAACATTTTTTTAATTGGAGGTTGAAGTGGATATAAAATTCTCATCTCTAATTTTGTGTTAATCAGGAAAAAAATCATAATTTCCATTGACTAATTCCATAATAAATCATTATTATGTTATTTTAAAATGTGTACACTGAAAATGATTTATTTATTTATTTATTTATTTATTTCATGTAAGTTTCCTTTGGAAACAGAAAAGACATTACCCCCCCAAAAAAAACATTTCACTCACACTTAACTAGGAACTAGACCGGAGCTGCTTTCTTAGATAAAGGCTTTTTGAGATCAAGGCTTGAAACTTTTAGCATGAAAATAATACTTCTGTATGTATTTTTTAAATCAACCCTGATAACTAGGACAAGGCACAGTTACCAAGTGAAGTTGTTCATTCTCTGTCACTCTCCTCCACCATCATCATTAAACCCTTGTGACCATAATATATTTTCTCCTTTGAGCCTCCTGACAGTCCTCTGAATTTGCCAGGCAGGTAATAATAGTCTTGTTTTTATAAATGAAGAAGCTTAATGAGACTCAGAATACAAATGATCTCTCAAGATCATACTACTAAGCAAGTGACAGAGATGAGACTTAAATCAAGGGACCTGAAACTATGGGTCCAGATCTTTCCCCTATCATTTTCTGGGGAGGAGATGGCTGGGATTTTGCAGTGGGAATTTGGGAGTTCAGAGGTCAACCTGGCCACCCCTGAGGCTGATGGAGCACAGACTCATCAAGCACATCTTACTGCTTGGTTGTTCTCCTGCACGCTGACAAGGCTCTCTAAGGGTAAATAGGCAGCTTAAAACCTTGTTTATAACATATTTTCTGGACTTTGTCCCACTTTCTGCAACAGTCACTTGACATAACACTTTGTTTTTAAAAACTCACTTATAGGTCTCAAACTAAGCCCTGGTTATGTTCTCCTAGTGTTTATGAAGGCAGGGGCAATGTTGGGTATTTTATCTATAGCACATGGAAGTGTCAAAATCATATCTGTAAACAAATGTGTGATGGAATGAAGCACCACCCTACACTCTTTTTCTTTAGATCTCTTTTCTTTTCGCTACCACTACTTATAGGTCACTTATGCAGAAATGTTGTAATAAGATTCCAAGTGATTTTTTTGAAATTTATTTTAGAGATTTTATTTATTATTTTTAGAGAGAGGAGAAGGGAGGGAGGGAGAGAGACATCAATGTATGGTTGCCTTTCACCTGCCTCCAGCTACAGACCTGGCTGGAGACCTGGCTGGAGACCTGGCTTGCAACCTGGTTATGTGACCTGGCTGGGAATTGAACCAGCGACCTTTGGGTTTGCAGGCCAGCACCTTATCCACTGTGCCACCAGCCAGGGCTTAAAATTTTGATTCTACTTCCTTCAGATTTTTTTAATGCAAATCACTATCAGTGTAATCTCAAAGCCTCCAGCAAGTTTCCTCTAGTGCCCCTCAGAACAAGATAAGACTCTCTTCCTAAGATTCAAGTTACTCTATAATATGGACCTATTTTATTAATTCTATCATGCAACTTCTCTGTTCCAGTCTTGTCATCCTTTCCACAGTCCATACACAAGGCATGTTCACTGCTGCTTTGTGTTTGCCACTGCTTATTTTGTTTCTCTCTCTACATCTAAATCCTACTTATGATTTCGGATCTAATCCAGCCTTCATTTCCCATGAACTCTTCTCCAGTTATCTTAGTCCTTCAAAATTTTCATAGCAAAAAATTTTGTACTTGATGACATATTATTGTATGAATTACTCCAATCTCAATGGGAACTGTAAGCAACCGTGTAAATTGTACCCATATTTCTCTGCCTCCTCAACTGTAGATAAATTAGAGTAAATGCTTAATAAGTAACTAGTAGATTTTTTAAATTGAAATTATCCTAAAACATAGGTGCAAAAAAAAAAAAAAAATCATATTTCTAAGACTTGTCCCACCCATGGTCCATACTTATCTCAAGGTAGTTTCCACTGTATATTTTTTTCATTTTCTTTTAAAGATTTTATTTATTATTTCCAGAGAGAGAGAGAGAGAGGGAGAGAGAGGCAGAGAGGGAGAGAGACATCAGTGTATGGTTGCCTTTCACCTGCCTCCAGCTACAGACCTGCTGGAGACTTGGCTTGCAACCTGGTTATGTGCCCTGGCTGGGAGTTGAACCAGTGATCTTTGGGTTCACAGGCCAGCACCTTATCCACTGTGCCACCAGCCAAGGCACTCCACTGTATTTTTAATGAAAAAGAATCTACAATTGTTGCAATAAAAATTTCAGTGAAAAAAAATATTCTAATTTATAATTTTATAGTTGTTTTGTCTCCTTGAACACTGCCATTGTTATTGGTATTTATAAATGAAATTCACCACTGAGGCATATGTAAACACCCAAGAATTAATTATAGCAAATATTTAACAATTGACTGCCTTCTAATTGGTTAAACAAAATGAGCCATCCACCAGCTAGTCAAACTCTTTTCACCTGGAAAGATCTCTATCGATTTCCTTTAGAGTTATCTAGAAAATTTGGAAAAGTCAATTGGCATGTTAAAAGACTTCCATGAGTGGGACATAATTCTACCTCTCTCATATACTGACTAAAAAGAAAAACTAAATACAAAAAATTTTCACTTGAGTAAAATTCTCTGTGATCATTTGACATGTGTTTTTTAAAAACTACAGTATGAATGAAAGATAGATTTTATTTATATTTAAGAAATGAGATGAGAGGATTTTAAGGTCAGGAGACATTCAGTATCTATTCCAGAAGACTTTTGTCCTGAAGCCAGTCTGCAATTCAAGTTTCTTCAAAACCAGCAGAGGCAAGCCTGGCCTGGCTGCAGCCCATGTGCAGGAGGAAATGGTAAGGAAGAGGGTCCACCACAAACATCAAGTTTTATCTACTCATATGTACAGGGTGTGTGTGATATATTGGCAATAACTTTGCATCTCCTTATTTTACATGCTTCTTATTAACTTTGAAAAACTATGTTTTAAGGTTATGATTTAACATCATTGTTTCATGCTCTGGCTTGGAGCACAGTGGAAAAGGGGCCAGCCTGCAAACCCAAAAGTCGCTGGTTGAATTCCCAGCCAGGGCACATAACCAGGTTGCAAGCCAAGTTTCCAGCCAGGTCCATGGCTGGAGGCAGGTGAAAGGCAACCATACACTGATGTTTCTCTCCATCTCTGCCTCTCTCCCTTCCTCTCTCTCTGGAAATAAATAAAATCTTAAAAACAAAACAACAACAACAAAAATCACTGTTTCAGATATAGAGTATTAAATTCTAAGAGCAACCATCATGTCAAAGGAATATGATGTTAGAGCAACCGTAATTTCTGGACTGCGTGCAGGAACAACTGCTAAGGAAATTGCAGACTTCAATAACATCCCATGAAGAAGGTATATAATGCTGATCCTGATGTCACCATACCAACAAGGAAAATGCATAAGGTACACAAGGATCTCACAAAGTCCAGGTATTGTACACAGAATCCAGGAGATCATCAATGAAGATCCAGGGAAGTCAATGCCCTCCATAGCAAGAGAACTGCCGATGTGGGATGCAACAGCTCATAAGATTATTGCTGAAGATATCAGATACAGATTGTATGCTCCTAGAAGAGATCAGTTTATGACACAACAGACAAAGGAAAGGTGCCTTGCAAAAGCAAGGACACTGCTAACAAAATTAAACAATCCCAAAGGGAAAAACCCTCTGATTTTCTTCTCTGATGAAAAGAATTTTCGTCAGGACCAAAGAGTCAACTAAAGACACAACAGGTTGGCTCTGTGAGAATCTTAATGAAGTCCCAATTGTCATGAAAATGAAATTTCCTGCTACAGTGATGGTGTTAAATGTTGTCAACAATGAAGAATATATCATGACCCTGCAGTTTTTTCCACAAGGCTGGAAGGTGACTACTGAGGTTTACCTTGACATTTTGAGAGAAAAAGTCATACAGTGGATGAAGCAAGTTGCAAATGGACATCATTTTATCTTCCAACAGGTTGGTGCACCAGCACATAATGCCAAAAAGGTGCAAGAATGTCTCAATGTTAATGTTCCCGAATTCTGGTCAAAGGAAATCTGGCTGCCTAGTTCACCATATGCAAATCCTTTAGACTATTATGTATGCAGCATTTGTGAGAGAGAAGTTAATAAATAACCTCATTCCAATAAACAGACTGTTAAAGCTAAGATAGAAAACATGATGTCCATGGATAAAGAAAAGTTAAAGCTTGCTCAAGATTCTGAAGTCAAATTGAGTCTATTATTGCAACAAATGGACACTTTTTGAACCATTTAAGAAATAATGACTATGCTTATGTATTTACATATAAGAATAAGTTTATTTCAAAATATAACATTTTTGTGGTATGCTGCTTATTTTACTAAAATTTTGCCAGTTTATCGCGCACACCCTGTACATACTTTTTCTCCACCTGAACTTGATGTCTTGGTGATTGGAAAACCAGAACTTGGTTGACTGAGCAAAGACAATTAGTTGTATTTTGTTCTTTGAACCCAGAGATAAACAAAGACTTATTTCATTTCCTGATCAAAGACTTATTTCATTTCCTGGCTGACCTGGCGGGTTTTTTTTTTTTTTTTTTTTTTTTTTTTTTTTTTTTTTTTTTTTTTTTTTTTTTTTTTTTTTTTTTTTTTTTTTAAGATTTTATTTATTGTTTTCAGAGAGAGGCAGAGAGGGAGAGAAACATCATGTATGATTCCCTTTCACCTGCCTCCAGCTATGGACCTGGCTGGAGACCTGGCTTGCAACCTGTTATGTGCCCTGGCTGGGGAATCAAACCAGTGACCTTTGGGTTTGCAGGCTGGTGCCTTATCCACTGTGCCACCAGCCGGGGCTTCACATGGCTTTCAAGTGGGAAAAAATGACCTAGGAATGTGAGATAACTAGATACTTTAGGCATATTAAAAAAAAAAAAAATCAACATGCCTCTTGAAATTGGTCAGACTTAATGGATATTTTTTCTTCTCCTTATTAGTGACTTGGAGATTATTTTTTCTGTATTACAGGCTAGTCTGTCACTGTGGGATTTAATCAATTGGATATGAGTGAATGGCTTAAACTATAATCATATTTTCCAAAAGCACAGAAAAGATGTTAAGGCTGTAAACAACATAGAATTATACCTTAGGGTAGGACTTGACTGGGCAAATTAGGGCAGAACTCTGAAAATTGAAATGCTTTCCTTGAATTCTTAATTGGAAATTGCTACTATTTGTGTTGCTGTTGATTAGTCTTTTAAGCCTTGGTCTTGTAGATTCTATTAGCACCACTCCACTCTTGGAGCATGGATGAAAATGTTAAGTGCACATGATGTTTAGGAAAAAAAAGCAATGAAAGTTTGAACACCTGGGTTCTGGTCTCTGCACATCCCTACGTAACCTTGGACAAGCATCTTCACCTTCGTGATCTATCATCTAAGGTACACAGAAGAGATGGAAGTAGGATAGAATTCCGAACTGTGTTCAGTTAGCGGGCATGGTGGGTAAAAGCAAAACCTGCCTCAGGCTCTTCACACCCTCTTTTTCAACTCTGGAATGTTCACCACGCCCAATCTGCACATAGCGCAGCTCATTCCATGCCACCATTTAGTTTTCTGCTATAATGCATTCCCTAATCAAGCCACCTAGACAGAGGCAGTTCTTATTACAATTACTTTCTGTCCCTTGCCCTGCTTCACTTTTCTGCTTGGCATTTATTATTACTTTAAAATATATACATATATAAATTTTTATGCATTCCCTTTTTTGCTAGCTATCTCTTTCCCTAGAATATAAGCCCTATAAGAGCAGAGATTTATCATGTCAACTTTATATATGCTTTAAAAAGTATCTGGTGTGAAGTAAGCACTTAATAAACATTTATTGAATTAACCACTGACTCCCTGCTTGGCAAAGCCAACAACATAGTAGAAGGGAATACAGTTGCCCTCTGTAGAAACATCCACCGTCTCCATCTCTCCTACTGTTTTGTCAGCACTGAGTTCATTTCTTACTGCAGCTTCTTTTCCTATTGACATTCCTGATTGTTCAACCTAAGTATTCTCATTTAAGGCATGATACCCCTGGTCTAAGTTTTTTCTGGGTGGGAGTGGAGAGCCTGCTGCTAAAAATAATTTGAAAACTCCCAGACAAGAGGACTTTTCAAATCTCTTCTAGCTCTAACAACCAGTGAATTCATGCTTCACAGCCATTCAGATCTACAAGTACGAAATACAAGATGCATGTATTTAACTTTCCTTCATCACCACCCGTCCCCCCCGCCCCCCGCCCACAAATGCTTTCTTTTTTCTTCTTTGAGTCAATCCCTGCAGGAGCAGACCATGTGAGCCCATTAAGACAACAGTTCTTTCCCACCTGCCACCTTGAGCCAGCCAACAAACTCAGCTACACCATGCCATTCTTGATTATGTAGCGCCATTCCAATCCTGAGTGGCAGGATTTGCCAAAACAGCTGTTGGGCTCCACAAACATTTGGAGGAGGGGAAAATGTGAGGTAGGTCACTACATTCTTCTACTCCCTTTTACTGAAAGAAACAGCTGTGCTCTTCATGTAAACAAAAGCTCACAATGCTCAGCAGCAAGCATTCAAATGGATTTTTTCTCCACAGAAGTCAGCACCCCAGCACCAGAGGCAGGCTTACTTCCTCACAGCACAGGGGGAAAGCCAGGTCTTTGCATGCTCCGTTCACTTGATCAAACACTGCCCAAGATGTGCTATTCAACCCGAATAAAACAAACGTGAGTTGAGTCCCCTCACCCGCTCAGCATTTCATTACTGGTTATCACATGTGGTGTTGTCAAGTTTCAGCAACCTGCAAGTGCACCAGGCAAAAAAAGGCCCTATTTATCTCTGAGAGAAAAGCACGTGTAGGTTCAGCGGCAGGAGTATCTGTGCATCTGGGTTGAACTGGTGAACAGAGAAGTAAAACCTTGAGCAGGAAAGTCAAGGTATGTTTAGAGATGCTCCCTGATTCAACCGGGTGACTCACTCCTTTTGTTTCCTCTTCCCTCTTATTTTTAAACAGAAAATAAAGTATTCATTTATTTCCTCCCCCACCCTCAAGCCCTCTTAACTGCCAGGGCCATCTGTCCATCTGAAACTGTTTTGGGTTGCACAGTCTTGAATCCAGGTGAGGATCAAAATGCAGAAGTGATTGTTCCTTAATGTTTTCTCTAGAGGGATTAAAAACATTTTAAAGCCTTTGTTTGTGTTTGTTTCACTTCTCCAGTTGGAATCCTGCATTCACTGAGTCTCCAGGAAGAAAGCCTGCAAGCAGCCACTCCTATCAGGCAGGGCACTGTGTCCTAACTCAGCTGGAATTAAGAAAGTGCTTTTAAAAATGGATGGGACTTGGATGCTTCACATGATTATATTTACAATCTCTTCACAGTTTAAGTCAGCTTAGTCGGCAAGTAAATGCACTGAAAAATGAAAAATAAGAGGATTCTTTTGTGCCCAGAATTCTGTAATTTAATATATCTAACATATCCATACCCATGGTTTTTAGACAAAGAGATAAAGAAAGAATTTGCCTACAGGACTCTTTTATCCTTCGATGACTCATGTCACCCAGTTGTATTACTGGTTTTTTTTTTTTCAAAGCCATTGTGTCTTTAAGAAGTATTGATTTGGTCTAGTTAAACAGTCAAGTGAGAGGAAATGATCAATGGATTACTTCTTTGAAATGTTTATCCCCCCAATGGAAGCTGCTCATTTTTATCATCTTAAAGAGACAGATACAGGTGTTGAGAAAAGTTAAAATTTGACATATTTTATTCATTGTTTTGTCCCCTCCTGTCTACGGATGAAAATCCGAGCTACGAAACTTTGTTTTCAAGGTCTCTTTCTCTACCTTCTCACATTATTATCACCTTTTGTGGCTGCTGCTGTGTGAGAGATGACCTTCCTCAAACAGCTGGATTTTAAATTCAGTTCACATCTCTTAAGTGAATTGGGTTTGGCCAGCAATGTTTCATTGCCCTGTGGTCCCTGGAAGCATTATCAGTGAAGGCATTCACCTCAGGAGAAAACACAAATAATTCCTATAAGCCCATCCTCTCAACCATCTCTTGGACTCCGGCAGCCTTTTCTGAGCCAAAGACCTCTTCCTCTAAAAACCCTCACAGTCAGACCATTTTGTGACATTCAGAAATGGCTTAAATTCGTATAAACCCCAGGTGGGTTGGAAGGAATATTACTATGAGTCAATAATTTCCATGATCTCTAAAATTCAATAAACAGTGTTTCTTAAAATCAATGGAATCAGCATATGGCAGGTTCAGCATGGAAGCAATTCAAAGGGAATTTATTTATAACTGAAATACCCCAAAGGTGCTCATTACAAGACAGGTTCACCTGAAGGGGATCTCCCAGTAGGTTTCTGCAGACTTGCTCCAAGGTCAGGGCATCTGCAAGGCCAAGCCTAAGCCATTGTGTCTGACTGACTTTTAAGTAGAAGAATGATCAGTGCCAGTTGAGAAGGGAACACTTGGTACCAGGAGTTGTGCTTATATGTGGTATCTTTAATACTTAGAAGTACGAAAGGTAGGAACTGAGAGCATTTTTTTTTTTTTTTTTTTTTTTTTTCAGAATAGGAACTTGAGCCATAAGAATGGGGAACAAATGCAAATTGATAGATACTGTTTTAAAAAGTAAACATAGAGCCCTAGCTGGTGGCACAGCAGATGGGGTGCCGGCCTGCGAACCCAAAGATAGCTGGTTTGATTCCCAGCCAAAGCACATGGCCAGGTTGCAAGCCAGGTCTGTAGCTAGAGGCAGGGGAAAGGCAACCATACATACATTGATGTCTCTCCCCCTCTCTGCCTCTCTCCCTTCCCTTCTCTCTAAAAATAATAAATAAAATCTTTTTGTAAAACAAATAAATAAATAAACATATAGATGATATAAAAGAACCATTTTTCCAAAGGTGTCATGTAAACTCATAGTGCCAGTTCCTTCCATGGTTCAATACATTCCTGATAATTAGGATTTTTGGAGTGCTAAATTAATCCCTTGTGATATCCTAGGATACTATTGGGTTGGCCAAAATGTCCATATGGTTTCTTTCTGTAAAATAAGACACATTTTTCATTTTCACCAATAACTATTGATTTGGTTATTGTGAGCATGTCAGCTATCCCCTAAATGGTAGAATGTTGATTGTTCTCAATTAATGACTGTATTTGATTGTTACCAGCTGGTCTACCTGACCGTGGAGCATCGTCCAGAGAGAAATCCCCAGCACAAAACTTCACAAACCACTTTTGACATGTTCAATCAGTCATAGTACCTTCTTCATAAGCTGCTCAAATCTTTTTTGTGTGCTTCAGTTGCATTTTCACCTTTCTTAAAATAATAAGTCATAATATATGCTGAAAATGTTACATATTTTCTTCCATCTTCAATATTAAAATGGCTACACAAAAATTCAATTTTGGTAAGTTTTTTTAAGTGCATGCTGACATGACAGCTGTCACAATACAATCTAACAAAATTGTTTTGAATGAAGTTAAAGATAACCAAGTGCTACTAGAGTCATCGTATAGGAAAAACCAAATGAACTGTTTTGGCCAACCCAATACTTACAAGTATTCTCATGAGTGTCATCTGTTTCATGTACTAAATCTTACTTTAAAACATTATTGCCCATTCAATGTGCAAATTTGCAGGTAGAAGTTTGAGTATTTGGGGAACTTATTCCTTTTCTACATTTTACTTAGGAAATGAAAGCCAGATGTTTTGGTATATTTGCTATTTATTTTATATAACAGTTTAGTTTAAGATAAGGGTTATATTGATTGGCTATTTTTATCTTCCTCTGAAGAAAGTGAAACTTTTCAGGTCCTATATCTCATCATACCTTAAAACTTGAGGAAAGACTCTAATAAAAGGAAAACTTTTTAGCCCTGGCTGGTAGCACAGTGGATGGGGCGCTGGCCTGCAGACCTAAAGGTCGCAGGTTCGATTCCCCAGCCAGGGCACATAACCGGTTTGCAAACCAGATCTCCAGTCAGGTCTGTGGCTGGAGGCAGGTGAAACGCAGCCATACATTGATGTCTCTCTGCCTCTCTCCCTTCCCCCCTTTCTAAAAATAAATAAAATATTAAAAAAAAAAAAAAAAAAAAAGGAAAACTTTTTGAATGTTCTTTTAGTTGTGGATGGCAGCAATGGGAAGGTACACTCAATCAACAAAGTCCTCAATTAATGTAATATCAAAGTGAAGGCTCCCCTGAGAGGCAGGGACCTTGGGCTAAAGCACTTTCTAGGAGCATACAATGCCAGGCTCAGAGAGAGGTCATGGCCCTCCTGCACTCCGGAGCTGGACCCTGGAGTCCATCTCAGGCAGCAGCACTCCAGGGGTAAGAGCAGCCCACTGAGCTCTGTGTGTATCTGCTGGCTCAACTGCCTGTCTGGCATCTCTGCACTCCTCCCCTTCTGTACTCCCTCACGAGACCTTCCAAGCCAAATGAGCTTTCCCACTAAATATGACCCGAATTCATGCAACAGCTGGAGGTAAGAGCAAAATAGACCAAGCTCATAGGAGCAGTATTAGCATTTTAAAGAGGTTTAAAATAGCACTAAAAGATGTTTTGAAAAGTCATCTAAACACTTTTTAAAAGATTTCATTCATAACGAGTGCTAAAGTATTTCTTAGAGTTTCATTCAGCTTAGCATGTCTTTGGGGAGGTATGAATGTCCAGTTTATTCTTTCTCCTTTTCCCTGTCCCTGAGCTTCTGGAGAACTAGGGAGTCTGGGTGAGGAGAGGAGGCTCACACCTTCCTTTTATTTTGAGATTCCAACAAGCTCTCCCAGCATGCTTTGTGGAAGTTTTCTGAAAGAATGGACAGATAACATACTTGTGAGAGAACTAGACTATGCTTTGAAGGCTTTTTGCCTTTATTTACCCTTCAATTCTCTCTGATCTGTGAATTAAAGAAGTGATACATTTAAGGAAACACCTCAAAATCTGCCTGACACATTTCCTGCTTTCTTCATATAGTTTTGTTATGACTTAGGGGACTTGGAAAGAATTCATTTAAACAGCTGAGTCATGTTGAGTTCATGCAGGACAACTCACTTCACACTGTAATTTCCTTCTCTTTCTTTCTTTCTTTTTTTCCTTTTGGTAATTAAATCAGGGTAATCCCAAATGCATAGTGTATCATGTTGCCAGCAAGGTATACAATAAACTTTTTTTGATGAAGAGTTGTTTAGTGAATTAAAGTCAACCTGGAGAGCAGTGGCAAATGCGTGCAGTTGAGCTTGGTCCTCAGTCCTGTATCTGACTGGAAACGAAATAACTGGAAAGTACAGGTAACATACTTGAATGGCAGGATCAAGATTTTGAAATGTTTTAGGAGCCTGGCATGTGGGCTAAATCCAATATGATGAAATTTAACAATATTAAGTAATTGTGACATTCTGCATTCAAATTTTAAAATTTGCCCTGGCCAGTGTGCTTGGTTGGTTAGAGTGTCATCTCATAGCCAGAGGGTGTAGGTTTGATTCCCAGTCAGCTCACATACCTGTGTTGCAGGTTCAACCCCTGGTCCAGGCACAGATCCCCAATCTGGGCGTGTATAGCAGGCAACTAATCTATGCTTCTTTCTCTCATCAAATGTTTTGCTCTCTCTCCCTTCCTCTATCTCACTCTCTAAAACAAAAAGCAATGAAAGAATTTTAATATTATGGTTTTGGGAGTAGGAAAGGACAAGCTTAATACTGGTTAAAAATATATTGGAGATTTTTTTATTATCCATCTTCAAATATGATGTAACCTCCAAAATATTGCAAGTAATCTTAATCTGAATTAAGAATAAAAATAACACCTATCGTTTATTGAGTACCTAGTATGTGCTAAAATAACAAATTTATAATAATGATATCTTTATTCCCATTTTACAGATTGATAAATACAAGAGGTTAAGTAAAAAGCACTGGATCAAACTGGCTAGCAAACAGCAGAACCATGACTTCATTCAGTCAAGATTGGAGGTCATCAATGAAAATAATTATCCAAGAATTTTGCACTGGCTATTTATATCACATATAAAAAGTGATATTCACCTTAAGAAACCCAAATTAAATAAAAACACCAAAAAGTATCTAGAGATAGTAGACCAGAACAGTAAAGAGTCTGTAAGTCATGGAATTAAAGACACAGTTAAAGGGTAAATACTTAACATGAAAAATGAGAATTTGGGCCCTGACCAGTTGGCTGTGTGTGGTTCCCAAAGCAAAAACTGCTGGTTTGATTTCCAGTCAGGGCATATGCCTGGGTTGCAGATTTAGTCCTTGGTGGGGGCACAAGAAGCACTAATCAATGTTTCCCTTTCACACTGTTTTTCTTTCTTTCTCCTATCTTTCTTCCCTCTTTCTAAAAATAAATAAATAAAATGTTTTTAAACAATGAGGATTTGGAGGGATATGGGAGTTATCATCAAACACCAAAGACCTAGGGTCAATTGGAAGCTAGAGGAAAACAGAGTTTCACCCCCAACCCCAAATTTCTAACAATAAAAGTTTTATTACAAGCAAGGAAAAAGAAAGCTCCTAAAAAAAATTGACCTTGTTAGTCCCTAAAAGTCCTCAAGCAGATGCTGAGAGCCATTCACTAAAGTTGTTCCTGAGTGAAATTCTGCCTTTGAATACATTTGGCCAAGTTGAGAGATTTTGCACTTGAGAGCCATGGGTAAACTTCACAAGATCTTTGAATCCCTGGAGATTCTATACAAAATTGTATCTATAGTTTGCTTGTTTTTTCTGGGGAATTAGTCCATATATTCCTTAGATTCTCAAAACAATTCTATGTAATCTGTGGACAAATAAGTGGAGTCCCTTCCAATTCTGTAATTCTGTAATTTCTTTTTATAAAATCAGTCTTACCTTTCATGGATGTCTTCACAACAGAATAGTATGATTAATTTAATGTGAGAGATGAAAGAGAATGAACAGCTGAGGGAAACTTCAAAGTTTTGAGCCTCATAACTGAGAAGCTTTTGATATCATTGAGAGATAAAGAAAATAAAAGAGAAGTAAGAAGTCTATTATCAGTAGAAAATAATTAAATAGAAATAAATGGATGAACTAATTCCTAAGATTCCAGACTGACTGGACTGAGTGTATAATCCAAATATTCTTTTACATCATGGCAGGAAAATGCTGAAATCTAAATCTGTATAAATAGGAAAGAAAACACTTGAAATTTAGAACCATGAAATATTGTAACTCTAACTGGTCTAGAGGTGACTTATTTCAACCCTTTAATGTTATGATTAAAGAAAAACTGAGACCTGCTCTCTACCCTGCTACCCTGGTTGCCAATCCAAGTCTATCTACAAATTTAAAGGAAAAAGAGTCCAGATTTCTGAAAACATTCAAATCTTGAATATAGATACCACTTAAATTTTCAGGAAAAAAAGAAGCTAGTCTTAACTTCATATAATACACAAAGGTCCACTTTGTTATGGCACAAGGGAAGATCATAACACTGCCTTTTGAGATGTTTAAAGCATAAATTCCATTCCTCAGCATGCTCTGGGATGTTTTCACAGTATTTTTAACCTTGCTCTTTATATTCTGATTTACTTGTGGAAAATTACATGGATTCTTAAACTATAAAGAATGAAGAAGCTCATGGCTGTGCTATTTAGTGTAAGTGAATTTGCCCCATGAGTGTTTAGGTTCCCCTTTAGATGTTGTCTTGCTGGTTTCTAAGATCAGAGAGAAACTAACTCTAGAAGCACTCATGCATAAGGTGATCTTTAGTACCATCTATCCCACTCTGATGAAAACTTTCGTTCTGTTCCTTCAGTGCCACATGAAGATCTTTCAGGTCCAGTTCTGAGTCAGCCACTTTTTAATATATATATGTGTAAACTTTCCAATGCTTCATTTTTTAAAATCTATCTGACAAGGTTAAGGTGGGGTTGAGACAAGAAAAATTTGGAACTAGTCCCATTTGAGACTTATTTCCTGAGAAAAATAAACTGTTTTTCATAATCTGAAAGTTTATGGAAATTTAAAAATTTGACATGCAAGTTTTATATGTGGTGTGTGTTATGTGTGTGTGAAATAAAACTTTGGTTGGGGAGTTGCCGAAATGACTCAAGTATCAGCTACTATAATTTCAACTTTAAATATTAAACCCAAACACAGTCTCCATGTTTCAATTCATACTGAAGCTTTATAATATATGGCCTTGGAGTAGAGGTATAAAGATCTCTTGGGAGAGGCAAGATCCAATTAAAATTTAAGTTTGCTGTCTTTAGGAAAGACATAAGCAGCTATATATCCTTTAAGAGGTCTTGAGAAATACACACCTGAGCTTTAAATGGCTACTCATTTGACTGTGAAGTTGAATTTCAATTCGTCTGGGAGTAAGAATTGTAGGAAAGAATTTGAATAACAACACTCTGAGATTTCCTGGTGTGTTACTAGGGAGAAAAGGGCTCCTGGAAAATGAGTGCCTTACACATTTGCACATATTACCAACCACTTATAAAACAAGACTATTGTTATGCATAAAAGTCATTCCTTTTAAGGGAAGCCTAAGAGTGAATTGAAATGTGGCTGACATTTCCACCACAAGATATGATTTTTTTTAAATATCATGTTTAAGTTCTCTTAGTTAAAAAAAGAAAAAGGAAAGAAAAAAGTCTATAAACCAGTACTCAAAAGCAATTCCAGACATTTCACCCATAAAATAACTCACAAGAAGACATTACAGTTCTAAACACAAAAGCCATGAGCCATCTTTTCTCTTTTAGTACAGTGAGAGAACAATGGCCTATATTTTGCAATCCCATATATTGTTTTTAAAAATAAAATGTACAATAAATTGAACAGAAAACATGCAAACTAATACATTCTTTTCCATTCATTAGTTGGCTACTAAGATGATATACTCCAACAATGTATAAGAGCTTCCCCATCTCCTCTTCACTAGGTGGTTCTTTTGCTTGCTTCTTTTTACAACAAGGCACTGATGGACTTTGGAAAATATAAGAGGAATATTGCTTCAGAGCTACCCCATCTCATTGCTCCACCTCAAATTCTGCTTGAAACCAATATAACTGCTTCAGTGTGAAATTACAGATGTACAGATGAAATAAGATCAATGGTTTTATCATATATCTGTGTTGAGGCACTAAATGTCATTGTATTAAGAGTGATTTAATTATACAGCCCATGTATTCCTTCAACAAATTTGTTGAATAGCAATATTAATTGAGGTAATGCAAGTTTATGTAATAAATAAACCCCCAAACTTCAGTGACCAAATTTTAATACCATCCATGAAGGTTTCATTTTCATTCAAGGAACAGAACAATAAAAGTGATTCATAGGATTCCGGGAGCCAGAATTCCCTCTATCCTGTGTCTCCACTGTCTTCCAGAGCCTCAGCATCCACTGCTTTTATCCAGGTAAAGGAAAAGAAGCTAAAAAAGTCACCTAGATATAAGACAGTTGAGAAACAAATATCCTAGTGAGCCAGCCACCTCCCAGCAACAATTTCTCACTCTAGAAGAGGTTAGTCACAACACTTGGAATAAGCTATGGTGCTGAACATTGTGGGAATTTTGAAAAGTAAGTCAAACTGGGGTCTACTCTTCCAGTAACAGTCACTTCAGAAAATGTTCCCAAGGATCCTATTTCCTTACCAGTACTAATAGTTAATTTATATTAAATGTTTATTGTATGTCCAGCTCCTTGTGGCTCCAGAAAATGTGTAGATGGTATTTCAGGACTCAGATCCTAGTGTGTTAAGTGTTCATATCCATGGCCTCCTCTCTTGACTTCTGCAGTCTTCTAACCACTTGAGGCAGGGGCTCAAGTCTGGTTCTCCCAAAAATTTCTACCCCAAGGCAGAGCCCACATCAGACAATGAATGTGTGTTATACTATAAACAGAATCTTTGCAGCCACTGCTTGGGTACCTACTGGTCATACTGAGAGCCCAATTTGAAATTATAATAAAAAGCTATACTTCAAAACACAATTACCTATAAAAGAAATTTTTTTGTAAAATATGAAGAACTTATACCAAAATATTGATTAATCACATAAAAAGAAAATCTGAATCAATGAAAATGGAAATGTTCATTTATTTGCGTACATGAGTCTATTTGCATTAGTAAGGGGAAAAACTCGCTGAGAAAAGTACTCAAGAGAGAGCAAGATACCCAAGATAGGTCAACACAACACTTTAACTAGAATGTTCTGCCATATTCTCCTTGCATGTCTACCCTCTCTCTAATGGGCAAAGGAATCCGGATGGAGAAATAACAATCAATGCACCAAGATGAATATCCTTCTGCTAAAATACAAAAGCCAGGGAAGACAGATAACCATTTAACAAAGAATAAAAAATTACACTTACAGAAATTTAAAGAAGCATAAAAGTAACTTTCTAACACTTAATAAAATGGCTTTTAAATTTAAAAATATATAATTCGGTTAGGGGAAGGTTGGTTCTAGATGAAGAAGGCTCACTAATATTTCAATGCAGCATAATATATGGTCAATGCCAAATAAGTAGTTTGATTCTAAAATTGAGCTAGCTGATCATTAGACTCACCTGGGATGCCATTAAGCATAGGAATTTTTCAAATCACCCAGCCCTTATATGTCAGAAATTCTGGAAGTAGAGCCAAAGAATCTGAATTTTTGTCTGAAGTGAGCACTGGTTTTGTTGGATGATTTCTGGTTATGGGGAAGTGTTGAAATTGGACCCTAGTGTTGAATGAGTTAGATCACCAAGTCTGCAGGAGATGGCTGGAAGGAATTGGGGTAGGCTGTGAAGGCTATGGAGCATTTATGGATAATGGCTTTCCAATAGCAAACAAAGATTGATGAATGATTTGTTTTCATGATCCCAATTTTCCATGGAGTGTAATCACAAACATTGTCATGGTTGTAGGTCAAATAGCAAGTCTAAAGATTTCATATGTATAAGTCTAGTTTTAAATAATATAAAACACATCAGAGCAATAAGAAGTTGAAGTGTTAGCCTGGGTTCATCCAGTTCACATCACGTTTCACTCACTGTGTGTGTATGTGTGTGTGTATGTGTGTGTGTGTGTTTAATTACTGAAATATGAAAGTTAAATGTCTGCAGTTTTACTTTTTTAACCCCAGACACTAACAATGGTCCATTTCTCTCCCAATGTTTCATTGCAAGAAAGATGGATAACCATTTGGCAAGGATTGAGGAAGCAATGACAGGAATAAATGGAGTGCTTGAGAGATGAATGCGGAGTGGTTTGTGCAATTTGATAGAATCACCCTTGCATATTTCCCTCCTACATTTTCCAAGCTACTCCCACTAAGGGAGACAGCACAGTACTTCTTGGCTTTTCCCCCTTCAAATGGCCATTTCAGAGCCAATGATGTAAAATAACAAAGGACTCATGGGTCAAGAAAGATGGTTTCTGATAAATTCCAGTAGGTTATTCCCTTGGAGCTGTTTTTTGTTTGTTTGTTTGTGTGTGTGTGTGTATGTGTGTGTGTGTTTTCCAGTAAGTGTGATAGATTTGAACTAGTAGATTCAAAAATGTTCAGCTTTGGTTGTGGCACAGTGGAGGGGCACCAGTCTGCAAACCCAAACCCAAAAGTCACTGGTTTGATTCCCAGCCAGGGCACATAACCAGGTTGCAAGCCAGGTCTCCAGCCAGGTCCTTAGCTGGAGGGAGATGAAAGGCAACGATACTTTGATGTCTCTCTCCGTCTCTGCCTCTCTCCCTTCCCCTCTCTCTGAAAATAATAAATAAAATATTTTTAAAAAGAAAACAAATGCTTACCTTCATTCTTATTTCCTGAAAGCAGTCAAGCTCTGTGAGTCTGACCTTCCTACAACTGAGACCCATAGCATGACTACTTCCCCAAGAGAAATGAGTACAATATTTCCTTGACGCAGAACCCAGAATACCAGTTTCATACAATATTCTGTAACAAATAAAAGCATTTGGCTGTCAAATCTGGGATGAGATGCACATGCTGTGGGAACCGCCTGACAGAGGACATATTAGAATGTCTGAACTTCTGAGGGTCCTGCAACAGAGAAGCCATTTTAACTGAATAACTCAGAATTTCCAAATCTTATCTAATGGCTCATATTAGTTTACTAAGGCTGCTTTAACAAAATACCACAAACTTGATGGTTTAAACAGAAGTTTTTTGTCTCACAGCTCTGGAGACTAGAAGGCTAAGATGAAAGTGTTGGCAGGGTTGGTTCCATCTAAGGAGCATAAGGGAAGAAGCTGTTCCTGATCTCTCTCCTTGGCTTGTAGATGGCCATGTTCATGTTCACATGAGATTCTCCCTGTAACTCTGCCTGTGTCCAAATGGACACCAGTCCTATTGAATTAGGGTCCATTCTAATGACCTCAATTTAACTTGATTACCTCTTAAAGACCTCATCTCTTAATCTGTCACACTCTGAGATGCTAGATGGTGGGTTTTACATATGAATTTGGAAAGGGTAAGAACATAATTCAGTCCATTACACCATTAAACAAATTTTTTAAATGTCACCTATTAATAACCTGCAGCACACATTTTTGGGAATATTGCTGTGGTCTTATAGTACCACACCCTGCTTCAGCAGTTCCCAAGTGTCATTTGCAGATGATACTCAGAATCACTGGGGGTACTTTTGTTTCTTAAGATGCTAGATTTGTGGTTCTCACTTCTACAGGTTGAAGTCCAATACATCTAGGGAGAAACACAGAAACTCACAGTTGTATTGGGTTAGCCAAAACATTTTTGTTTTTTTTCCATACAATGGTTCTAGTAGCACTTAGTTGTCTTCAACTTCTTTTGAAACAATTTTGTTAGATTGCATTGTGACAGGTATCATATCAGTGTGCACAAAAAAAATCAAAGTTGGTGAATTTTTGTGCAGCTATTAATATTGAAGATGAAAGAAATAAACGTTTTCAGTATATTATGCTTTATTACTTCAAGAAAGGTAAAAATGCAACTGAAATGCAAAAAAAAAAAAAAAAAAAGGATGTGTGTAGTGTAGGGAGGAGGCTCTGTGACTGATCAAATGTGTCAAAAGTGGTTTATGAAGTTTTGTGCTGGAGATTTCTTACTGGATCATACTCCACTGTCAGGTAGACCAGTTGAAGTTGATAGCAATCAAATAGAGACATTAACTGAGAACAATTGACATTATACCATGAGAGAGATAGCTGACATACTCAAAACATCCAAATCAATCAAATTATTGGTGAAAATGAAAAAATGTGTCTTTCATTTTATGGAAAATAACTATAGAGACTTTTTGGCCAACCTAATAAAACCTGCCCAGAAGATTCAGATGTATAGCTAAATTGGATTTCTCCAGCCAGTTAGCACTCCCTTATTATTTTTAAACTTGATTTGGACCAAAAATCTCAGAATAGCTGCATAAAAATTAAATTGTACCACTTTTTAAAGTAGTATAAGCATATGAATGTTTCCTCATCTCTGTTTTTACCATATCTTGTACTTGCCTCCATAGTGTTACAAACTACTTAATATGTATAAAGAGACATTCATCTTTGCATCCTCATTGCCTTCAGGGGAGCTGGCATACCATGAGCATTCATTGTGGGTTCATTAAATAAGCACTGAGGCAATGCACTGAAACATGTACCATTGTATGTGAAAAAAGTTCTTGATGTTGATATATCTCCATCCTTGAGGTATTTCATCAACTCCTGTTCTAAAACATAACCCTTGCAATATTTCCCCCTCCCCCTTTGACCCCAGCCTCTAGTTTTCAGGACACTTTATGACCTTGCTTCCTTGTACATACATTCTATGTTGGAACTCCCCTCTGCCCTCTTGCCCCGCCCTACCCCCTGATGGCCATCATTCTTTCCAAACTATTGTTTTTCCTGCACTGCCTTTCAAATTTGATGTGGGATCCCTATTAAACATTTCCATTAAATGCCTTGGTTTTACACAGAGACATGGATCATACTTGAATAATTTGTTCAATGGCTGCTTTCCTTCCCAGAATTAAGCTACATGTGGACAGGCTTCATGTCTGTTGTGTTCATTTTTGAAACTTCAAAAACTGGCATAAAGTGGAGCTCAAATGTCAGTGGAGTAGTCATGTACTTTTGGTGATGACATGCTTTTCTCCACCATTAAGATAGGATGTCTCTAGAACAGAGACTAAGTTTAATTCATTTTCTATTTTTGCCTGAAAGATGGAATGTTTTTCCAATAAATTTCCTTAAAATCGTTAAGGCTTTTGTCGTTGTTTACTTTTGCCTAAATGAAAGCATGAGATAGAAATTTAGGATAACAGTACATGGTGATGAAAATACAAAAATAGATTTGTTCTTTCTTGCTATTACAACCCAAACTTAAAATATCTTTAAAATAAAAATAAACCAGAAAAACAGATAATATTTGATGGAATCAAGACAGCCCAGACAACTGATATGTGTCTGAAAAGCAGAAGATAACAGTAAATAAATTAACTGTTTAAAAGTCTGTTTTCAATCTGCCAAAAGATTATTTTAAATATAGTTCTGGTGGTCGTCTTTCTTATCAAGAAACGAGCACATGTAGAATGGGGATTTCATCCGTTCATTGTTTTTAAAGACAGACAGACCCCCAAAAGACCCAACAACTGTGACACAACAGGATTATGGCAATGACCAGACTTCAATTTATGGAAGGGATCAAACCTTAATGTGCTGTACATCTTTATTCCTCAGTATGCCTCTCAGCTTCTTAACTCTCTTGTGCTGTTTTGTTTTTCATTGGCAACCTGCAAAGGACAAGTTGTTCCTTTCCATAATATTGAAAATTGGTGTCATGGTAACTTGCTGTCCTTGCTCCTAGGCGGATTATGTAAGATAAGGGAAACAGGCACCTATTTTTCCGGGGAGCATGGAAATGTGTTTTTGATTCTTTCCAATTTCCTCAGTGTAGCTCATCACAGGAAGTGGAAAGGAAATTTTACATTAGAAAAAAATTGCCTCCTTAGAAGAAAAGTGGTTATAATCCCATTCATTTTCCTTGAAGATTAAATAAATGTTGACACTTTGAATACATAGGGATAATATCAACTGAGGTCTTTTGGCAATAAAGAAAATGAAAAAGAGGTGTCTCTCTTGGGGAAACTGTGTTTAGAGAAGTGATGAAGCCTCAGCCTCAGGGCTTGGGGGTGCTGCCACACATGGCTAGGACTAGAAGCATCTTCTGGTGTGTAAATATGACAGTGCTTAAAAACTGGTTTGTCCTTTTGAGAGACCAAGCTGATTCTCAGTTGCATAACCACCAAGACCCTGACCCAGCAAGGTCACCATCATAGCAATAGATACTTGTACACCAACTTCACAGGTTTTCCCCTGAAATATTATGAACCCCACAGTCTATCTCTAGTGAATCAGAGCCCCCTGTTCTCTCCCTTCCTGGGGTTTCTAAGCAGCACTGGTCCATCTTTGTTTTAGATTGGTCCCTGGGATTCTGAGTTGATGCAAAGAGAAGTGGAAAGTCTCAAGGTGAAGACAAATGAAAGTTTTAAGGATCAATTATTTCTTTTTTACAATGTTAGCTTTATTATTTTTAATACTCTGGGCTGATGAATGGACCATTTCAACCACAGTGGTGAGGAATGAATTATTGGTGCTATAATAGTTTCTTATTACTGCCATAACAAATTACCACAAGCATAGTGGCTTGAAACAATGCAAATTTATTATTCTACAGTTTTGAAGTCAGAAGGTTAAGGTGGATCTTACTACGCTAAAATTGTGGTGTTATTGGGGCTGCATTGTTTCTAGAGACTCTAAAGAAAAATCTGTTTTGTTGTCCTTTTCAGCTTTTAGAAGTTGTCTGCAGTCCTTGCCTGGTGGCCATGTCCTTCACCTCCAAAAACAACCATGTAGCGTCTTCAGAATTTACCTCTCCCTTCTTCCCTCCCCTCCCCCTTTCCTTCTGTGTTCAGAGTCACATTTCCTTCTCTGTTTAACTGAGTCTACTGCCTCCCTCTTATAAGGACCCTTGTGATTGCATTGGGGCCAACCAGAACATCTGGATAGACTCCCCATCTCAAGTCAGTACCCTTAATTATCTCAGCAAATTCCTCTTTGCCATGCCCTGACTGGTATAGCTCAGAGGGTTGGGCACCATCTGTAAACCAAAGTGTCATCAGTTCAATTCCTAGTCAGGGATCCCCAGTTAGGGGCATGTAGGAGGCAGCCAATCAATGTTTCCTTCCATCTCTCTAAAAATAAATAAGTAAACTTTTTTTTAAAGCCTCTTTTTCCATGTAAGGAACAGAGTCACAGGTTTTAGGAACTAGGACGTAGACATCTTTGGTGAGCAGCATTTGTCTCTCTACCATAGGCTTCCTTCATCATCTTAGCAATGAATGAATAGTCAGCACCCGTCATCACCTTATCAGAAAACAAGGTTCTTTAAAAGGGTGCTCACTGGTCAAGACAGGGAAAAGTGGAATGAGACTTAAGCATGAAATATTGTTAGTACTCGGATAAAACTTGGTGACTTTGGATCCTGGTTTAGGTAGGTGGCTTGGATATAAGTGCCCTTAACTAAGGTCAGAAATAAATGAGAAGGCTTTAGGGAAGAAATAGAATTTTAGATATTTTCAGTTTGAGAAATAATAGAGCATAAATTAATCCAGTATCAGATATAAATACAAATATCCTTGCAATACAAGATCATGTGTTATCATACATTTTATAAGGGTTTGGCATATACACACTTATCCATTATAAGCTAATATACTTCAGATAAAGATGTATCATGGCAACATGTAGTTGCCTCGCTGCTCCACCAGTGACCAGAGGGGCAGTTTAAAGTGAAAGCTTGGTTCATACCATAGGCCAAATCAGAGTGTCCAGTCCAGCTTGAGCAATAAATCTCAATATTTATCAAGACCTAATATTTTGATCTCCCATCCACCTCTTATATCTATTACTTTTCACATTTTATAGAGGGGAGGAGCATATTTAGTTATCATTCTTAAGCCAAAACCATTCCTTGCTTTTTCTTTTAAATTTTTTCATCACCATGTATCTCCCACATACCCTCTTCACCTCCACCTACACACTGCATTCACTACACTGCTGTCCATGTCCATGTACTCTTTCTCTCTCCTTCTATTCTTCTTCTTCTTCTTCTTCTTTTTTTTTTCTCAAGCAAAATAGAGACAGACTTACAGATAGAGAGCTCCGGGTTTAGGGGACTAGATGGGTGGAGGGATTGAGCAATGCCATTCTTTCTGAAACATAGGATGCTATAGTTTGATAGTTTGATGTTTGCTTTCTTGAGTCAGGAAATTTCTACTCTGAGAGTTCTGGAGAAAGATTTGTCCAAATTTGCACTGGTTTCAGTGAGGCAGGAGAACCCTCCAACATTAAGAAGTGGCATCTGAGCACTGGCAAAATTAGGAAGGCAAAGACAAGAGATCTCTGAGATTCATGCCAAAGGAAATGAAGAGGAGGATAGAGGAGGAGGAGCAGACAATGGAAAACTCAAGAAGAGTTAGAGGGAAGACAGAACAGAACTGAGAACCCAGAGGATCATGGGAGAAGAAGTGAAAGTAAGCAGAAAAGCTTCTGGAGCCCAGAGGATTGACCAGGCCTCCTGAGTATAAGAAGGGAGGGAAGAAGGAGATAGCAAGTCAAATCTTTAAAAAGGGTAGAAAAATAAAGGAAAAAAATTGTAGGACTGTGCACTGCACGGGGTAGGGACACAATTATATTTGTTGTACTAATGGTTTTTATAATGGTTTTCATCTAGTCCCTTTACAATTTTAGTTTAGAATGTCTTTAAATAGCTCTAAAACAATCATTAGCTGGGAGTTATAAATCAAAAACAAAGCAAAATAATCACAAACAAGTGGGAGTTCTCATACTCTTAATCGGAAAGGAGTGCTATGTGTTTTCAAATCTTCTCCCTAAGGACCATGAGAAGTTTTTAATAATAGTGTTTCTAAAACAGCCTGATTTAATACAATCACCACCCAGACGAAATGTGGGGGAAATTAAACAAACCAACAAAAAACCCTGCTTTCAAATCCAAGTCCTTTGAAATTTAAAATTATATTTTAATATAGTGGTGCATATAAATGTTCAAAAAAGTGGGATAACAACAAACACAAGCAGATATATATTGGCTACACCTTACAAAACACATCAGGTCTCATAAGCATGTGAGATCTGAGCCCAGTGGTTATGTGCCTTAGAAACTCACTGTAAACAAACTACCTGGAAAAACACCACATTCAATTAAGTGCTCAGGATAACTGTATATCCTCAGTTTTGCCACGTACTGGAAGTACCCAAATTCTACCCTCAGTGGTGACTAAAATGTAAGTCCCAGAAACACCATTGCCATTCACAATAGCTGAATGGCTCTGGTTGGTTAGATGATGACAAACAGTGGTTTTAAGAGCAAAGCCTACCTTTGAGATCTGTTTGAAATTCTGTAGTTGGTACATGTTCATATTCAAATGAAAATAAATAAATGTAAGCAAACCATCTCATGGTAAACATCTCTCCAGAAAAGCAAATTTCATTTTTTTTTCCATAGGAAAAGGGCAGCTGCAAAATAATGTCAATGTCTTTGGCTTGTTAGGTTGTAAAATTATCTGGAAACTTTTTAGCACTGCCCTAAGAAATCATTTAATTTGGGTTATTTCAGGGTATACAGCCCTATAAAACTGATACATTTTAATGATGCCAATTAGATAAGAGGAACCGATACTCTAGATTGAAACCTGTCTCTATAAATGGAACAACTGTATTAATTTAATTTAAATTAATTTAACCAATGGATTTATATATACCCTGCCTTTTTTTCCAGAAAGGATTTAAGGCAGCTCAGCAAGTGTGAAGGTCTGAAGGTATAGGTACTCATGAAAGCCTCAGATTAATATCTAGAACATATAACGTGTCCAGATAGTTTTCAATTATCAGTGTGTTAATCTAAACTCAGAAAGAGCTTTTCAAATTGCAGTGAAACATCAACTAACTTGGAACCTACATTTTTAGTAAGCTGTTCTGTCTTTTGGAGGCCTGCACAATAAACCTATTATTCCCTTTTAAAAAATGAAAGAAAGAAAGAAAAAAAGAAAGAAAGAAAAGCAACCTTCTGCTGTTGCTTTTGTTCATCTTATCATCTTATCATTCAGCAGCCTATTCAGGATTGCATGTGGGAAAGTATGTGTAAGATTGAGCCCTATATTCCATACAGGAATTTCTTGGAAATACATCCTTCTTAAATGAGTAGTTATACAAAAACAAGAGAGAAATTCTACCTTTATAATGAAGTTGGCTTTTTAATCAGTATGCTTCAAATCCGATGATTAAAATTAAGAAAATTCAAAGTAGACCATCTGTGTGGATGTTCTTACTCCATTTTTATGACAACAACCTGCTTATCTGAGATTATTAGTGGGTTCTTGCTGTAAGAGAAATAGAGTTCCATCTTTAGGATGATCTGCTACACTTCATCATGCCTTTGTTTTAAGGATTAATTTAAAGGGTAACAAACAAATATATGTCTAATGAATTCTGTAAATATAACAAGAACATAATGGGGATGAGAATATTCACAAAGTTTGTTAAAGTATCAATATATATAATTTGAGGGCCCAAAACAGAGCTGAAAACAAATCTCTATTGAGTTCTAATCTCAACGCTAAAGCATACACATTCTGAAATCCTGTTCACTGGTATAACCCCAATTTATATTCAGATTCCATCTGGGAGATTCAGTGAGCCAAACATCTCATAATTGAAGAATATTCATTATATAATATTTCTGTTGATAGAAGTAACAGCTAGACCATTTATAAATGTGACAATTGATCAGATGCTACTGGACATTTAGAAACCTTGTGGAGTTTTTTGTTAAATTTGATGACAGCTGGTTAATTAAAAGCCCATTCTACTACTACCATTTAATTTCCCTTGAACAATTCCATAGCCATCATTACCCTGAAAAACAAAATGAGTAAGTATGATCTCAATAGTATGTGAATAACCATTGCAAGCACAATGGTTTCTACAGGGTTTATTCCTATCCTATACCATTCAGCTTGGCCATAGCCCAGGGTTCTGTTACTAAGGCAGAGGAAGAAAAGCTGTGGGAAAGCCAGTAGTGGACTCCATCCTCTAAGCTACCCAGATATATGTGTACTCATTCCCACACATAAAATAACTTTCATCCATTTCCTGCAACCAGCTTGAGGCTTCAAACCTCTGTGTGCTTCCCTCTGTATCAGGTTCAGATGTAGCTGCTATAAGTTATTGAAAGACAAGTTATTACTCCCATTACACCAAGCACAAAATGATAGTGAAGGTAACAGGGAAACTGCAGAAGAGGACAAGGAAATACATAGTGGTTACAGCCTCCCCAGCAATGATTAGGTTCTGCAGAATAGAAACGCATGCCGCATAGCAGGACCATGGCAATGAGGAGGTTTAATACCAACCCTGTCGCTTGTGGCCCCAACGCCAGTTACTCCAGGAGTTCTTGTGTCCATTATCTTTCACAACCACAGTAGAGGTAGACATTTCAGAGTATTTCATTGGGGTCTTGGGATATCATAACAAAATATCATTGACTGGGTGGCTTAAACAACAAATATTTACTTCTCACATTTTTGGAGTCTGGGAAGTCCATGATTAAAGTCCAGCATTATCATTTTCTGGGGAGAACCTTTCTTGGCTTATAGATGGCCACATTTTAGCTGTGCTCTCAGGTGGTGAAGGGGTGGGGAGAAGAAAGGTGGGGAGAGGGAGAAAGGGGTATGGGTAGCTTGGAAAATCTGTCCATTGTTGATAATGGAATATTGAAATCCTTTACTATGAGTGTGTTGCTGTCTGTATCCTTTGTGAAATCCTCCAAGATTTTCCTTATATATTTGGGTGCTCTTATGTTGGGTGCGTATATGTTAACAAGGGTTATGTCTCCTTGACAAATTATTACCTTAGGTATTATTAAATAAATGTCCTTCTTTGTCTCTTTTTATTGCCTTCATTGTAAAATCTATTTTGTCTGAAATAAGTATTGCTGCCTCAGCCTTTTATTCACATCCATTTGCTTGAAATATGTTTTTTCATCCCTTCACTTTCAGTCTATGTCAATCTTTTGTTCTGAGGTGGGTCTCTTCTTAGCATATATAGCATGCGCACAATAAATTGGCAAAATTTCAGTAAAATAAACAACATACCACAGAGGTGTTATATTTTGAATAAATTTATTCTCATATGTAAATACATAAACATAGTAATTTCTTTTTAAATTGTTCAAAAACATCTCCATTTGCTACAATAATAGACTCGATTCGACTTCAGAATCTTGAGCAAGCTTTAATTAACTTTTCTTTATCCATGGATATCATCATGTTTTCAATCTTAGCTTTAACAGCCTCTTTATTGGAATGAAGTTGTTTATTAACTTCTCTCTCACAAATGCTGCATATATAATAGTCTAAAGGATCTGTATCTGGTGAACTAGGCAGCCAGATTTCCTTTGACCAGAATTCAGGAACATTGACATTGAGGCATTCTTGCACCTTTTTTGGTAATATGTGCTGGTGCACCAACTTGTTGAAAGATGAAATGATATCCATTTGCAACTTGCTTCATCCACTGTACAACTACTTCTATCAAAACATCAAGGTAAACCTCAGTAGTCACCTTCAAGCCTTGTGAAGAAAACTACAGGGTCATGATATCTCCTTCATTGCTGACAACATCCAACACCATCACTATAGCAGAAAATTTTGTTTTCATGACAATTGGGACTTCATTAAGATTCTCACAGAGCCAACCCATTGTGTTTTCTGTTGACTATTTGTCAACAGAAAAAAAGGGTTTTTTCCTTTGGGATTTTTCAATTTTGTTAGCAGTGTCCTTGCTTTTTCAAAGTGCCTTTCCTTTGTCTGCTGTGTCATAAACTGGCCTCTTCTAAGAACATACAGATACATCTGCTATGTTCAGTAATAAGCTTGTGAACCATTGCATCCCACATCTGCAGATCTCTTGCTATGGAGCACATTGATTTTCCTGGATCTTCATTGATGATCTCCTGGATTCTGTGTACAATATCTGGACTTGTGCAATCCTTGCATACCTTATGTGTTTTCCTTGTTGGTGTGGCAACATCAGGATCAACACCATACACCTTCTTCACGTTGTCAACTATAGGTAAAGGGATGTTATTGAAGTCTGCAATTTCCTTAGCAGTTGTCCCTGTATGCAGTCCAGAAATTATGGTTATCCTAACATCATATTCCTTTGGCATGATGGTTGCTCTCAGAATTTAATACTTTATATCTGAAACAATGATGTTAAATCATAACCTTAGAAACATAGTTTTTCAAAATTAATAAGAAGCATGTGAAATAAGGAGATGCAAAGTTATTGCCACTGTATCACATGCAACCTGTATGTGGGTCAGGTTTTCTTATCCACTCAGCTTCCCTATGTTTTTGATTGGCCCATTTAATCCATTTACCTTTAAGGTTGTTATTGACAGATACTTACTTATTGTCATTTTTCACCTTTATACTTATGTTCCTCTCTGTCTCTCTCTGTTTCTTCATCTTTTTAATGAAGACCCTTCAGCATCCCTTGTAATGCTGGTTTGGTGAAGATGTATTCTTTTAGCCTTCTTTTGTCTGCTAAACTCCTTATTTTGCCTTCCATTTTGAATGACAGCCTTGCTGGGTAGAGCATTCTTGGTCGCAGACCTTTGTTTTCTATTACTTGGAATATTTTTGCCACTCCCTTCTGGTTTACAGTGTTTCTGTTGAGAAATCAGCTGATTAACTTACCAGAGCCCCCTTATATGTTATTAGCTGTTTCTCTCTTGCTGCTTTTAGGGTCTTCTCCTTGTCTTTGAAATTTGCCATTTTAATTATGATGTGTTTTGGAGTGGGTCTGTTTGGGTTCATCTTCATTGGAACCCTCTGTGCTTCCTGAACTTGAGTAACATTTTCACTCATCAAATTAGGGAAGTTCTCTATCATAGCTTTTCAAGCAGGTTTTCTATCCCTCGTTTCTCTTCTCCTGGTATCCCTATGATATGGATATTATTGTGTTTCATGTTGTCCTGCAGCTCTCTTAAATCCTCTTCATTCTTTTTCAGTCTTTTTCACTTGTTGTACTGTCTTGGAATATTTTTTCTACGTTGTCTTCCAGCTTGCTAATCCAATCCTCTGCTTCCCCTAGCCTGCTGTTGGTTCCTTCTGCTGTATATTTCAATTCAGAAATTGTATTCTTCATTTCCTCATGGCTCTTATTGATGGTTTCTATGTCCTTTTGAATGCTGGTGTAGTTCTCAGTCAGTTCCTTGTCCCTTCCCTGGAGTTCTTTGTAGTTCCCCTGGAGTTGTTTATAGTTTTCTCTGAGCTCACTGAACTCATTGAGCTTCTCTTTATCATCATTATTTTGATTTCCAAATCTGATAGTTTGCTTGCCCCTATTTCATTTAGTGAATGTTCTGAGGATTCCTGCTTTCCTTTTGGTGAAGGACTGTTTCTTTTTCTCCCCATTTTTAGGTTTCTCTTTTTGTTTGCTTTTGCTTTTGCTTTATAGATTGGGCTTTTTTGAGTTCCCATCTTTGTAGTGTGAGCTTCTGTTGAGTGCATTATCTATACTTCCTGGATTTACCTCTGGTGATGTGAGGTCATTCCATAGTCTGGACCTCGTCAGGCTGTTGGAGCCAACCAGAGATTCACTGTCTTTGCCTGTGCCCTTCAGTTTTTTTCCAATTGATCTTTGCTCAGCTATCAGGTATAGGTACCACTGGGAAGAAGCAATTAACTCTGTTGTAAACCAATCAATCTGTGATCAGTGGTCATCTTAGGCACCACTGAGCAAGGCCAATTAATTCAGTTGTAATCCTATCAATCCGTGATCAACCGCCAGACTCAGATAAAGCTTAGTGGGACAGACAAATTCAGTTGTAAATCAATGAACCAATGATCAGCCTCCAGGCCCAGATACCACTGGGCAAGACAGACCAACTCAGCTGTAATCCAATGAGTCCACAATCAGCCATCAGGCTCAGACACTGCTGAGCAGGACAGATTGACCCAGTTGCAAACCAATGAATCTGTGATCAGCCACCAGGCTTTTACACCCCTTGGTAGTACAGCTGTAAATCAATGCACTTGTAATCAGCCACCAAGCGCAGCCACTGCAAGGAGGGACAAACTGATTTAATTGTAAATCAGTGAATTGTGATCAGGTGCCAGGCTGAGGCACCACTGGGCAAGGCAGATTGATTCCAGTTGGCTGGCCTATGAGGACCCCTTAGACTGAAGCCCCTTGGAGCAGCGTAGTCTGTCTGTGGTGTGGGCAATGAGTCAGCTGCTCCCTCACTTCTCTCCTCCAAGCCAACACTGCAAACTCTCCCCAGGCATCTCCCATCCCTCTGCTGGAGACCAGGGTAAGTAGGTGCCAATGTATTTTCATTTATGGTCTTCTTAGTAATTCTCTGTCTCCAGCACTCTCAGGCTAGCAAACTATGGCTTTTTGTCCTGATTCTCAGCTGTGTGATGTTTTACTCTCCACTGTGTTGCTGTAGCTGGGAAACCCAGCTGTGGGACCAGAACCTACCCTTTTCAGGTGGAGCCCCCAGCTCCATCTCTTTAGCTGTTGCCTCCAGTGGGAACCCAGCCAGCCCTCTTGAGTCTCCACAATTTCTACCAGTCACAATGTGATAATGGATCCTCTTTTCTTCTGTCCCTGATTATGGCTTCTTTCCAGCTGGTGTTCTTTGGTTATTCCAGATGATTTTTCCCAAAGTAAGTTGTAATTCCAGACTGGCCCTGGGAGGTTGGTGTGCCTCCACTTACTCCTCCTCCATCTTGGTCCTCTAATATATTTATCTTTATTGTAGTTTTTCCATTACCCTTTAGTCCTCTTATACCCACTACCCTCCAGCAATTACCACACTGTTGTGCATTTCCATGAGTCCTGTTTCCTTTTTGCTCAATCTCTCCATGCTCTAACCTCCCCTCTCCACTAGCTATCATTCTGCTCTTCATCTGCAAGTTTGTCCCCACCACGCCAGAGATTTTGAGAGGGTTTGGGCTGGGGTAGAGACAGAGGCAGTTAGACCTGGAAAGGGTCATTGAGAAACAGTTATCCTTTCTGACCAGCACAGTCAAACAGCAACCCTTGATGGTCCCTGAGGTGCTTCCAGGGACAACAGAAGGTGTTTCTGAACTATTAAACATATTCTGTTTTTAAAAAATAACACTCACAGATTTCTGGGTAAGTTGTTCAAAAACCAGCCTCAATATAATTATTCAGATATACCCTGCCAGTGTGAAAACATGGGTCACAGTGGACTTTTCTACTTGAAATTAAGTGTGATCACACTCAGCATCCAGGGGAAGCACTCCAATTCAGACTTCAATGGTGAGAGGCTCCAAGGCCCAGCCTGGGGAGCTACAGTAGCAATCAGAAAAGAGAAGGGATATTTTCCCTGGGATTTTCCCTGTTTGCAGTCCCAACCCAGGTAAATGCTCTTTCTCTTCCATGATTCTTTTTTCCCATTTTCAGCATATTCTCACTTCCCCTCCTAGTTGCAGTTCTGTCTCCCTGAGAGTATATCTAGACCCTTGGGTGGGAGTTTGCATGTGACTTCCTGAGCTGGTGAAATTAACTAAAGCTTATTCTTTCCCAATAAATCTCCCCTGAGATGCCACTCAGCAGCTGTGAATTCCCAGTACCAGATGCAGCCAAGGTACCAGGAAAAGCTGACTGTGTTCCTTAACCTTGTTCCTTTTCAGTCCTAAAGAATCAGTAGGACTGATACCAGGTCAGTCCAAGAAAGTTATATAGCTCTTCTCAGCACAACTCTTTATCTAATCTGCCTTGAGGATGGGGCACTTAGATTTCCCAGAAGTTGGGGCTGGGTTTGCTTTGAGAAGAGGTGAGGCTGACAGAAGACATGGTTCAGAATATGGTGATCAAACACAGACTTTGCTATTAGGCAAGGCTTCAGAAAATGCAAATAAGATTACCAAAGTTGGTTCAGGCAGAGGCTAATCAGAGGGGGAAGTAATACTGGGTTGTGCTGTGGGGACACAGCCATTCTTTCCTCATTCAAGGTTCAGTTGTGGGTGTTCACTCAGCTCTTTCTCCTGTGGGGTGGTGGCTGAGGATGGAAGGGGTACTGAGAGTTGACAGCAAGTACATGAGGCATTCATTAGCTAAAGATGTCTACACTCTGCCAAACTTGTTTTTTATTAAAAATATACTTGTGTTGTAGCAAAACTAAATCCCTCCCGAGGCCCCATGGAGGCAGGGTGATTGGGTTTCAGGGTGAGGTGCCAACTAGTGCTTTGGGGGCATTAACGTGCCAGCTGCTCCTGTCCCTAGGCTGTTTCTACACTTTGTGTCTATGTAAGGGAATCAGGATTAGTGGCTCTTTTGTTAGGGAAGAAGAGGGCTCCTTTGAGCTCCTTATGCACCAGCAGTCTAGTCAGTGAGGCTCAAAGCTTTGATTTGCTTCTCAAAGGCTGACTTTTTTAAAGAAAAGAAAAGAGGGAAGGGAAGGGAAGAGGAGGGGATGGGAAGGGGAGGGAAGGAAAGATGAGGAAAGAAAATGGAAGGAAAGAAGAGGAAAAAAGAGGGAAAAGGAAGGAGAGGGAAGAGAAGGGGAGGAAAGAAAAGAAAAGAAAGGATTTACTGCTTCAGGCTGCTCTGTTCAAAGCTTGTATGACAGTGGGTTGGAGTGACTGACATTTCCAGAATGTAGTTTGTAGCAAGGAAGCCAGGGTTGTTAGAGCTCCATGCAGATAAAACACTCCCAAGCTGTTAAGAAGCGTTTGTAGGAAGGAATGCTCCATTATCACATGGTGAAGGGCATTAATTATTGGGTAGCCCTTGCCTGAGAACTAAAAAATACATATGGATGCCTACTTGATTCTTTGAAGGAGTTGACATTATTTTTATGCAACTGGGAATGCTGAACACCTACAAGTGTCTTAAGTCTTCCCTCATTGGCTGGCTTGTTCAAGTGCAGTGAGCTGGAACGACATCAGCGAGACTCTTCTAGTAAGCAAATAGCCAGGCCTCCAAAAGAGAGTGCCCTCTTTTATGGAGCAACTCCTCTTAAAATGGAATTGCTAAACACAGACATACACATGCATGCATGCACACACACACACACACACACACACACACCACAATATATATATATATATATTTTTTTTTTGGTTGTTTTTTAGGACTGGGAACAAAATTACTAAGCAAAATTTCCCAATGAACACTTCTCTCTTTTATTTTTAAAGACAGAGAAGGACAAAGTGAAAAAGGAGCCTTCCTTATCCTCCTGCCCTTTCCCCTCACAGCCCAGAATCAAAACACTCATTCGGAGGACTGAGGATGGAGCCGGGGCAGAAAAGGTCAAGAAAATGAGGCGTTTCTATTTACTGGCTCCGTAAGGAACTATTGTTGCTCAGCAGCTGTGCTGAGTTCTTCAGAAGCCCTGCCTGCATGTAGGGCTGGGAGCAGGGTGAGTGACACCAGCAAGCAGGGGAAGTAACATCCAATATTTTTTACACCTCAAGAAAGATGGACTTTGTTTCCCAAAGTGAACAGAGATCTTGTTTCAGGGTAGCTGTTATCAGAAACTGGTTTTAACTAAACACAGTTGGATTGTGATTATGTATGCGTGTAATGGGTCAGGGGGTCAGGGAGGATAGAAGAGAAAAAATAAAATCACAACCTACTCAACCTTGTATTGTTGTTGTTGTTGTTGCTTTTATGTAGAAAAAGTTGGAAAACTTCAGCCAAAGGAAAAGCAGTAAAGTGATTGAGAAAGACTTTGTGACTAAGAGAGGATTCCAATGGAAAATATGTAAGAAGAAAAATTAAACCAGCTGGCTTATTTAATTTTGGCTCCCTCCCCCTTTTATGGTTTTTTTTTTTTTTTTTTTTCTTTTTTTTCAGCTTAAACTAGGGAAAATGTACCAGTGTTTTTCCTAGTATTTAGCCCTAATAAAATTCTTCACTGGACTTAGTTTAGTGGGTCTCTGGGGATTGGGCATGAACATGACATTTCACCCCTGGGTCAGAGGCCACTTCCTGGATCTGTCTCATAAGTAGAAGTTCTTGTTATTCCAAGGGTCTCTGGGTACCCAGCAGTAGGAGTAGAGTGGGTGATAGGAAGGTGGGAAATGGGAGATGGGGGAAGCTCAGTACACTATTCATTCCACTCATTATTTTATTGTAGGAGTACCTCCCCTTCCATTCTTCTATCATATCCAGGAACTAAATCTCAACAATTTATTCCAAATTACCTATTACTGAACATATTTCCAGTTTATTAATTTATTCATGAATTCAATAAATATCATTTAAGCACCGTCTTCATACTAGGCATTATGTTAAGTGCTGGGAAACAAAGATAAGTAAATATATTCCCTCCCTTGTGCAACCTCAAACAAGCAAGAGAAATAGATGTCCAGACCAACAATTACAGTAAGTTCAAAGAGATAAGAGAACAGGGAAAACATGACCCTGATGATGTAGGGCAAGGAAGGCTTCCAGGAAGTGGTGATATTGGAACTGAGTTTTGCAACCTACCAGAGTATACCAGAAGAACAAAGAGAGGGAACACATTCCAGGCAAAGGAAACAGCCAAGGACAAGACTTGTTTTCCCCTTGGGTAAGTGGGAAAGTCTGTGATGTTGTGCTCTGGTTAAGCTCTAAGAACCCAAGACAATAAAACTGAGTGGATGGGATAATAGGGTTGGCCTATGGGGTTTGGAGTTTGAAAAGAAGGAGCCCCTAGAGGCAGCATTTAGGGATAAAGATAGAGTTAAAACTAGTAGAAAATAACACCCACACACCATCCTGAAGGGACCAAATAGAAAGATAAAATCCAGTAGGAGCACAGCAGGAACTGGGGGCAACACAAGCTTTGGGCTGCGAGTGGGAGGGTGAGCTGGAATGAAGCCCTTGCACAGAGCCTGGGGCTTTAGAGGCAGCCTAGCAACCCACCTGAGGTGGAGGAGGTAGTATTAAAGTGAAAGGGTCATGGAAACAAGGCAAAGCATACTATAGTCAGAAAATAAAGGCACAGACAACTGACTAATGCATGGACAGCTAAGGCTTACTGTAGTCAGAAAATTAAGGTCACTTACCCTGACTGATGCACAGATGCTAGAAAAGAAGGGGTCAGAGGCTACCTAATAAGGAATCTTGAAAAGTATGCTCAGTGGACTGAACACCATCCTCCCAGCTGGGACTCCCCACGGGGTTGGCACAAGCACCACTGGTCATCAATGTATTGTTATGTGGTACATAAGCAGTGCTTTAAAGATTTTTGGTCCATATGTACTTATTTTACATAAATTATAAAAATATGTAAATAGCACACTGAATCAAAAACTATATATATACAAAAGTTCTTAAGGTAAAGCTAACATAGGTGATACCAGGTGAGTCAATCTTTAGAATAACTTGAGAAAATATAAAAAGAAAGGCTATATAGATAAAGCAAAAATTGAGACAGTGGTGTAGAAATGACTGAAGTTTGAAAACTTTATCAGTAGCCGGTAGGGAGCCCCTGACAAATTTTAGTCATTGGATTATATTTTAAAATGTTATTCTCTGGGGGTAGGAGGGGCTATGGGCACCAGAGGTATTTGTTAAGGGTTCTCCCAGAACCAGTATAGACTCTGTATATTTTTTTAAGTTCACATTTCATTGTAAATTCTAATTTAAACCCCAAAGTAAGGAGCTCCATTAAAAAAAATTATTTATTAATTTTAGAGAATGGGGAAGCAAGAGAGGCAGAGAGGGAGAGAAACATCAATGTATGGTTGCCTTTCACTTGCCTCCAGCTACTGACCTGGCTGGAGACCTGGCTTGCAACCTGGTTATGTGCCCTGGCTGGGAATCGAACCAGCAACCTTTGTGTTTGCAGACTGGCATGTTATCAACTGTACCACCAGCCAGGAGAAGCACCTTTTAATAACTTGAAATACTCACGGTTTTATTTTAATCTTAAACAAATTGATGTACACTTTTAAGTGAGTAATTTTAGTAGAAATGTGCAGTGGTCAAAATGACTTTCATAACTATGTCAACTGAATATTAGGTATATTTGTGTCTTTGTCATTAATCAGTTAATTTGATTTACATAGGTTCCTAGTACCTTTTTAAATATGTCTTGTACATTATTTATTAATCACATTTTTATTTTCTATATTTTATGATGCTTTGACAGCTTGGGGCTTTGTGAATTGAGGAGAAATTGCCCCTTCCAGGATTAGCTAATTCCTAATGTTACTAAATACTCAGCCTACAAACACATCTTTGGTATGTCAGCCAAAGCATCCTCAGTCCATACTTTCATCCACCTCTTTTTATCAGGTGCCAGTAGTCCAGGACATTATCCCCCTGCCCTCCACCATCCCAAGGCCAAGTACCCAACAACTAGAGACCATCCTGTGTCCCATATACCCCAGAGCCTGCCAAAATCAGTCTAACTATCCAATCCTAAGCCCGCTCTGCTGCTTACCCTGCCTTGCTCATCCTTCCCATGAAAACCAAATCATGCTGCCTCACTCCTGCCCCCTGACTAACCCTGGCGCTTCTCCAGGTGGCTCTGCATGGCGTGACATGTCTCATGTAGTTAACTATAAGCAATAAACTCTATTTTCAAAAATAGCTCTCTCTGTGTCTGTTATTTTACCATACCTGATTAAAAAAATATCTTGGGTACATTTCAAAACACACCCATGAAACTCAAGAAACAAATATTTGTTGAATGAATGAATGAATGAATATCTACACCTACTTAAAACATATCTCTCTTTTAACATATTAGAATTGTTCTCATGTGATTAAAAGGCATTTACATCAGATATCTATGGTAATCATATTCTCATGCAACTAAGGGCTAGATTTGTGAGAAATTTGAGCTCAGAGTAACTTAGACATCACAAAACAACTCTATGAAACTAGGTCTGCAAGGCAGTGTTGTTTTTTGGACCCAGGAAGAATTCCAAAGAGGACATTTCCCCAGCAGTTGTGCTCATTTTGCTGCATCTTTCTGTATGAGATGTTATTGCTGTATGCCAGGGTAGATTAACTGCTGTAACAAATAACCCTAAATCTCAATTACATAAGATAATAAACATTTATTTTTAATCACCAAAATCCAATGCAGATGTTTATAGTTGGACAGCTGTCCTGGCTGCTTCCATGGCTCAGGAATCAAGGATTCTTCCATCTTATGATGCTGCCAGTTTCAAAATGTGGTCTTCAAGGTCACTAGAGAAGGTGGGGAAATTATGGAAAATGTGTATCAGCCTAAACTGCCTCTTCCCAGCAATGACTTTGCATTCAGGAAAAGGAACTCAAACCTTTGGCAGTCAGTTAACCTTTTCCACCAATTCAAGACTATACCCAGAACAGCATGCTGGTAATGGAGTAACTATGAGTTGGTCAAGTGACGATGTAAACCAATAGTTCTTTATCATTTCTGGATCATGAATCTGATAAAAATTTATGGACCCTTTTCCTAGGAAAACATATAAACATAAGAACACACATTTGCATGGAATTTCAGGAGCTTTGTGGATTTCCTGAAGTTTATCCATTGAAGTCATTAAAGGGCCCATATCCTTGGTAAAACTGAGATTATTTATCTCAGAGGCATATTTTGAATAGTGTTGTAAATCATGAACCATGGGCCGGCCACCTTAAATTAGTTTTTTTCTGCTAATCAAGGTAAACTTAATTGCTAGAAATAGAAATCCAGAATATCAATAATGTGCCATTCAACTTTTAGAGGTCAGTTTTGCACTGAGCAGAAATTTGTATTTCTACTGCTGCAGAAGATTTATGTTGCTATCTTGCCATCCATTTGCTTGCTACTCTGCAATCTATTTCACTTGCCAATCAGAGCGACCTCTAAAAAGTCAGATTTACTTGTGCTTTCTATCCTGAATACTTTTAAATGGCTGAAGACACAAATTCTTAACACAGCATACAAGGCTCTGAGTAAGCTAACCCTACCTGCTTCTGCATCATGTGCTGCTTTGCCTTTTGTACTACCTTCCACCTCAGGGCTTTTGCAAATACCTTTGAATGTTCTTTGAATTGTTTTTCCTTTATTCTTTGTATAGTTAACTACCACTCTTCCTTCAGATCTCAATTGTCATTTCCTCAGAGAAGTCTTCACGGAGATACAAAGTATGTCAGGTCTACTACATTTAAGGTTTTGTTTTTTTTAAACTACATTTAAGTTTTTCTGCTAGTGTTAGTTATGGTTTGTAACTATGTTATTTTGTGATCATTTGACTTGTCTGAATCACTCTCACCAAAAGGTAAGATTCATGACAGCTGAGATTGTGAACACCTGGTGCCACAAGTCAGAATTTGTCTTAGTGTGTGGAATATAAATGTATAGATGAATGAATGAATAAATGAATGAATGTTTTACTCTATAACTTGACAAAAAGCTAAGTGATAAAGTTTTTGAAACTGAATTATTTTCTCATTTTGAGACTAAGTCAGGTTTTGATATGATTTTAAGGAATTTCACAGTTAAGCAATAACTCTTCCTGTGATACGTAGCAACCTCTGCTCTTTCATAACTTCAAATTCAATAGGAGAAACAAATAACAAAACAATTGTTCATCATGATTTTACAGTAACCCAAGCTAGAGGGCTCATTGATAGAGTAAGAACAGTATAAGGAACTATACTCATGTAAGTATAGTTCTTACAAGAACTAGTAATTAAGACTTTTGGGCTAATCCAAGAAGTCTTCTTGGGGGAGATGGTCCCTTAGTTATAGTTTGAAGTACTTTTTTATGACACTTCTTTTTAAAATTATATTTGGCTACTGAGAGTGCCAACAAAAGATTTTCTTCACAAATCTTGCTCCTTGGTTTTTCTGTTCTATTATCACAAGAATAAAGTCATAAGTTATGAGAAAGGCTGACAAGGCATAGATCAGTCCGGCATTTCAGTCCCTCAGCAAAGAACAAAACTTTAAAACATTGTCTCTCTGGTAGAAGGTATTATTTTTCAAAATATCCACTGTGTCTCCATGTGAGAGGACATCACATTCCTATCAGATTTGGCCACGTGATTTATCTTTGGCAGGTGATATGGCCATGATAGTGACATGTGCAGAAACTTTGACAGCCTTTAGAAGGATCCACCATCTCTTTCTCTTTTTTTCTCTGACACAAAGACCATCATCCTGTTTCCACGAGGGACTCTTCTGTTAACCTGGATCCCACAGTGAAGGGATTGAGGGGCAGCGCCACAATTGACCTACAGCCAACATTAACATGAGAAAAATATTAGCTTTACTTTTGTAAAGACACTGCAATTTGAGGGTTATTTGTTATGCAACGTAACCCAGCAAAAGATGACCGATATACTTTTTCTTCACAAAAATGGTATGTAATTCAATTCAAACTTAGAGCTAGATACCAAATGAAAGAATAATCCCATCCATTTTGATGAATTATCTGTTCTTATCCAAGTGCACAGCTTTACAAAGCCACAAACGCATGCATGAAGAAAGCAGAAAGTAATTGTCAACCACTGAGGCCAGTGAACTAAGTTTTGCATGCAGAGGCCAGCCTGACTTGTAGCTCACTGCAACACATTCTGGGAGGACCCCTTTTTGGATATGGAGAAAAACAAACAAGAATTCCTGCCAACCAGACATGGATTTCCTTTCCCAGGAAGAAAAATCAATCAAGACAAAAAAAGAAAGAAAGAAAGAAAGAAAGAAAGAAAGAAAGAAAGAAAGAAAGAAAGAAAGAAAGAAAGAAAGTTTTATCTGCTGATATATACTGGAATAAGAATTTATACTGGAAAAAGTTAGAACTCATCATAATATTATTTTTAATAGCAACATCTCATAGAGAAATATAAAAGAAATTTATTAAAGACAAAACTAGTTTATACAAATTGGCTAAGTTTTTGCTTAACATTCCTTCTTTTTCCTCTCTTCCTTCCTCCACCTCTTGCTTAATTTCCCTTCTCTGTCTTTTTTGTTGTTCTTGCCCCAATCTACTCATGATTATCTTTGGAAAATACAAGGATGATAAATATAAATACATCTAGATATAGAGATAGATCTATCTCTATTGAAAGCAAAAGATAAATATACATTTATTTCTAGGACTTCAGTCTAAACTCCTAACATATTAAAAGAATTTATTTAAACCTAAACATCTAAAGTTTGAAAACTTGCCCTGGCTGGGTGGCTCAGTGGATAAGCACTAGCCTGTGAACCCAAAGGTCACTGGTTTGATTCCCAGCCAGGGCACATAACCAGGTTGGAAACCAGGTCTCCAGCCAGGTCTTTAGCAGGAGGCAAGTGAAAGGCAACCATACATTGATGTTTCTCCCCCTTTCTTCCTCCCTCTCTGCCCTTCTCTCTAAAAAATAATAAATAAAATCTTTAAAATAAAGAAAGAAAGTTTGAAAACATCCCAAAACCCACTTAAAATTTAAGGGATTTGACACTTTCTTTTAGGTATGCCTTAGTATATTCCCATTTCTCCCAGGGTTGGCTGACCATGAACAACTTCTACTCAACTGCGCTTTTCATTCTGAATTGTTCTAGTCTAACTGAGTTATTGCTGGGATCATAAATCACATTTTCATGTAGGATTTTCAGTTTAAAGATACAGATTATCTTCCTGAAGATCCCTTCTGCAATGAGCTTTCTATTCCAAGATCAATTCCAATTCAATGCTCCTCCAACATTTCTTAATTTGAACTGTGGTACATATTACTGATTATCACTCCCTATTGTCAGACAATATTGCCCTGCCCCTGAATGTGCCCAGTTTTTAATTGTCCTATAAGAGGTGAATGTGCAAAGTTAGACTTATCATTTAATCTCTCAAGTCCATTTCTGGAAGCTGAGCACTGATGCACAATGCAGACACTTCAATATTCAAGTTCCTGAAATACATCTAAATCAGGAGTGGAAAGTTATGTGCCACGGTACCTGAAAGTGAAAAGCTTTCTGGTAATCTGAGAACTTACACTAAGTTTACCTTGGCAAATATTTTGCTATATTTTTGTAGATTTATTATACAGTGAAAAGAGTTCTGGATGAAGAGTTAGGAAGTTAGGGGTATTTACAATGGCTTTATATACAATATTTGTGTAACCTAACAAATGTAAATGGTTTATAATTTCATGATCATGAATATGAAGAACTGTTTTTCATTCTGAATTGTTCTAGTCCAATCTAAAATGGTTATAATCCCATTGATCTGCATGAAAATTCAATGCCAATTATGTACACAAAATGTACAGAAGAGAGTTGATTTTCCATAATGGCTCTATGGTTTAAAACCATCAAAAGAATCTAAGAAGAAGAAGAAAAAAAAAAAAAAAAAAAAAAAAAAAAAAAAAAAAAAAAAAAAAAAAAAAAAAAAAAAAAAAAAAAAAAAAAAAAAAAAAAAAAAAAAAAAAAAAAAAAAAAAAAAAAAAAAAAAAAAAAAAAAAAAAAAAAAAAAAAAAAAAAAAAAAAAAAAACCCGCTAAGCAGACAACCAGAGAGGGAATATAATCATAGGTATGGGGAACATTTGGAAAGGTGTCAGTTGTGAGGGAGAAGGGGGAGAAGGGGAGAAATGGAGCAAACTGCAATAGCATAATTAATAAAAGTAAATTAGTTTAAAAAATGTGAAACATTGAAAGAAAGGCAATATTGCAAAATACACCACTCCAAAAATACTACAGTCCATCAATTAAGCAATACATAAACCATGTAATGATGATAATTTCTGGGTATGTCAACTGAGAAACAGGCAAGCTAGTCATTAAGTTGCCTTGCCATATGAATAATGACTGTGTGAGTGCTTGGGTAGGTCATTCCCTTTCCCAGATCAAACTTGGTGGTAGACAAAATGAACTTGCTGTTCTGGCTTTTTTTTTTTTTTAATGTTAAGTAAGCCAGTGTCTTAGGATATCTGTGCTATTAAAATCACAAAACACCCTGTTCATGACTTTAGAGAACCCCAGGTAACTGAAGGTTAGAATGAAGTGGACTTTCAGATGTCTTGTAGTTCATTCTACTCATTTTCACCCATTTGTTCAACATCACAAATCTCACAGTAATAAATATATAGAAAGGATTTTGCCCTAATCTGCTTACCCCCCAGTATAAGATTTTCCTCTTTTCCATGTCACTTAAGCAACAGCCACTATGTCCCAAAACAAAACCCCAAAACCCAGGAGTAAAACGTGAAATACAAATCTTTCAATTAGAATTCAAAACTGTGGGCTCTCCCTTTGAAATGTGAAATCTAGTGGTAATAATAAAGAAGTTTAATAACAATAGTAATAATAAAGAAGTTTAAAGTATGTTCATCCCCTCCACCCATGCTATAAGGAAAAAAAGACCAGCTAATCCTATATCATGCCACCAAGAGAGCTCTATACATTCTGTTCTGCTCAGGGTATCCTTGCATTACTCTTACCCATTCTGAACACTCCTTAAAAGATTATGTGGAAGGTACACAAAAGAAAGGCATGATTTTATTGTGAAGTTATCTCTAAATCAGAAAAACTGACCAATTTGACTGTTCTCCTTATTAAATAATATTAGGATCTTAACTTTTCTATTAGTAAATCTAAATTATATCAGAACTATTGCTTAAATGTGACTATGAAATATGAAACTGAGTTCTGTAAACACCCTTGAAAGAGAATTCAAACACAAAAATTTCTGTTAGATAAAGTGGGCCACCTGTTAGATCAAGAGACCACAAACTCAATGCTGCCACACATCTACAGTATACAATTTTTGCTGTTGTTGTATATTTGTTCTTTTGGAAATTGCTTTTGCAGCAATGACTTTACACAATTAAATTTAATCTTATTATTATAGCCACACCCTGTGTTTCCCCAAAATCATTATCACCTTTTTGAATCGCCCATATTTTTCTTCAGACTCAGTTCTCGATTATTTCCACTTATTAAAAAAATGAAATTTGTCTTCAGAGGGCAATGATCTGTTATCAATTGACATCACGTAGAAAGTATATTTATCAGATTATTTAATCCATTTTAAGAAAATTTGATTAGCCATGGCAAGAACATTGTAATAAGCACATGGCCTTATTGTCTTTACTATCGGAAGAGATCACTTTCATCAATATGCACATATTCCTGCACATTAGTTAAAATTCAGTCTTTTTGACTTGAATAACCAACATTACGGATTTTACACTTCCACAGATATATCTCAAAATTTTTTTCTATAAGGCAATTTGAAAACATTTTGCTACACATCCTAGACTGTTACCTCTCTTCTTCTTTATGCAGAAAGAACAGAAACATTTAAGCTGTAATGATTTTCATCTGCTCAGTGAAGCCAACAAATCTCAATTTAGTAATGCTTGAAACATAAATTTTCAAATGTGTAGTGTGTAGAGAGGTGCCTGGTGGGGTGAAGGTTATTTGTGATTTAATTATTCTCAGTAAAAACTTTCTTCAACCTACTTCAAGGCAGCTATTCCAGTTCATCTCTGCTGGAGACATTTGGGACACTTGGAGAGGACAGAAGTCCCTTCATTTCTGCTTTCTCACTAGGCTAGAGCCTCTTCACCTTCTCCCAATGCTCTGACAGCCTGAGCTGCTGACACCAGAACTGCCTTAATGATTAGGTTGCCCTTTCCACCTGGAGTTAAGGCTGCTACCTGAACATGAGAAAAACAGCTGTGGACATCACATGGGAAAGAATGATTCTCTCTTCTTTTTAGAACTGCATCCTGAAGATCCAGGAAAAAAAAGTCAGGTAAGTAGACCCATACGTATGCCAGTTTGGTGAATGACAGAATGTAAGAAAGATTATGAGTGGGTTCCTGGAGTCAGGCTAGCTGGGATTGAATTCTGGCTCTGAGCTTACTTTGTAAACCTAACCAAGATCTGTAAGTTCTCTGTGCCACATTTTCCTCTTCTATAAAATGGGAATAATAGCACTTACATTATAGAGTTATTATGTCATAGAATTATTAGAACAGTGCTTGGCACATAGTAAGCACTCAATCATTATTAACTAAAATGGTTATTAATGATTATCATCTATTGAGAGCATATTGTGTTTCTGAATGCCCAATATAAAGTATGCACTTCCCTTAAATTCTTTCCCTGAAGTTCTGTTTTCCAAAATGATATCAAATATCAACTACCTGAGTAATGGTGATGTTTGATTTTTTGGTTAGTTCTATCAATTGATATTACATACACATATGTATGTCATCTTAATTTTTGTAATGGTAAATTTTACATTTTTAGATACACATACAAATTCTTGGATATATAAAATTAAAATTTAACAATCATATGTTCCAACTTGGTGGTTCAGGTGGTTGTCCCATATGCCAAAAAGTTGAGGGTTCGATTCCTGGTCAAGGCATATTACCTAGACAGCAGGTTTGATTCCCAGTCAGGGTGTGAATGGGAAGCAGCCTGGTGAACATTTATCTCTTACTTCTCTCTCTTTCTCCCCCACCTCTCTTTCTCTATATATAAAATCAATAAAGGTACCCATAAGTGAGAATTAAAACAAAAACAAATGTACAGCCTTCACTCCCCTTCATTACATTTGCATTCTATTTATTTTCACTGCCAACAAAAATAACACATCCTAAGAGAAAAGATAGAATAGAAACCAGAAGTCATGACAACCCATTCTGCCCAGCTTCTAAACATGATTATTGAGCTAAATATATCCTTGCTCCATGGCTGTGATGGGACACCCTGTCAAAGGAGCCATACTCATGACAGCAATTGTGAAATGCTGGTGACTTTGCTGGAGACCGTGCAAAGGAGACCGGAGCTGATGCTTTTGGAGCTGTCACAGCTGGAATGGAGAGCCTTTTTAAGGCACTGCGGTTCAATGGCAATACCTCATCCTTTTGTAAGTGAAAGGGCAGCCTTTTCTTTTCAACCCTCTTAGTGGCTTTCTGGAAGCTCTCTCAGCCCAGGAGTCTGAATCTAATTCCAAGTATTTTTCATCTGTGACATAAACCGCTAGAAAGACAACAGGAACTAATGCTAAATTACAGCATCTCCAAATTATCTACTTTCCTGGGAAGCCTACTTTGAAACCAATTTTTTTAAAGGAGTAGAATTTTGAAATTGACCCACAATCCTTTTTCTGCATTACCAGAAAAAACAGCTTCTCTGTAATCCTTTAATAAAGAAAAGGTACCGTGGATTAATCTCCCTTAGGCAGGTATCATTACTGGTATATCAACTCTATAAGCAATCTAACTGCAATAAATACATGAAATAATGATAATCATAATATTATAATAACTGCACACTATTGCATTATCAATGTATTTCATACAGTATTTTATAAACTGCTTTCTTATACACAAGATCTCTTCTTTCCCATTTCTACCATTATTTCCCACCAACTCTGATAAGTAAGCACTCTCAATAACTGAGAAATATCCCGTGGGCTTATTTTGAAGGCCTTCATTATAGCTACTGAGAAAGAGACTCATTGTAATTAAGATTAAATTAGGATAAAATTGTTTTCAGAGATTGATAATTGTACTTTGGGCTTTAAGAAAACCAAACTTAATGTCTGGAACCCCACCTAAACCAAGAGCAGGTGCATTCCCATACATTTGCCACAGTGTTTTAGGGTATCTTGGAGACCAATCACAGTTTTGTGAGGTTGTTTTCCCCCATGTTGGCCCACAATTACATTTATCTAAAATAGTTTATGTATTTGCAAATGACAGTAGTTACAAGTGCTGCAAGATTGTGTTGGGAAAATTAACTCATATGTCATTGTTGAAAATGTTGCTCCCTCCCTCTGGGAAGAGTCTTCTTGGCTACTTTGTCATCTAAACTGCTTTATCCCCTTATTGACTTTCTCTAATGCAATCTAAACCAGATTGCCACTGCTCACGGATAGCTGTAAACCAATGTTCCTCCCAGGCACAAAACTAAAATTTTTCAGCCTTCATTTTCCATCACAGAGTGGTACCTATGACTGAAATCTTGACAACAGAACATGGTCAAAAGCGATGGGCCATTTTCAGTCCTGGGCCATTAGAATTTTGTATTCATAATCCTTGTTCTTTCCTTAGCTGAATGAAGAAGACCCTGCAGACCTAGAGTAGGGGGTGGAGCCTTTAGATGGAAGGACGTGGGTCCCTGAATGACTGTGTGATGAGGTGAGTGAGACACCTCATCAGGCCATTCCACATTTAACTATGATGGAACCAGTACATCCTTGTGTTAAGACATGGAGGTTTAGGGGTTTATCTGTTATAGCAACTAACATTATCAAATACAGTTATTTTCCCACTTGCTTCTATCTTTCTACATTTATAGTCATCTCAAATTTTCTCCCTTTTCTTCTTCATTTTCATGTATTCTGCAAATATTTACTGTTTGCCCAACATATATGTTAGAAACAGAGTACATTGCATAGTAACTATGTTCAAAGTAGCCCAAGTGAACAATCAGCCACCTTACCATTTGACAAGCATAATTATTTAGGTCTATTTTAAAAGAAGTGTCAGCAAACTATTGTCTGGCTGTTTTAGCAAATTAAATTGTATGGGAACATAGACATGCTCAGTCATTTACCTGCAAGAAGGCAAGAATGACCAAGAAGGCCTTGTAACCTGCAGTGTTTATGCTACTCTGGTTGTTTTGAGTAGTAATGACAGAGACTGACATAAAAGGATCTAAAATATTTTCTGGTCATTTACAGAAAAATTTCACTGCTATGTGCTCTAAAAGATTTTGGAAAAGATTATCAAAGGAGATGACACATGAGGTGAGTTTTGATGGAATTTGCTGTGGCAGAAGGAAGGAAGGAAGGGAGGGAGGGAATGAAAAAGGAAGGGAGAAGACATTCTGGTAGGAAAATAATAGCCAAGCAAAAAAAGATGTTAGTTTGAAGGTTACTCAGACAGCATTACACACAGAAAAGAAGGATTCTCCTTTCAGATCACCAGTTACTAGTGGGAATGAGCAACAGGAAAAATCATACTGAGAGAAAATGCTTTAAAACAAGGGAACCTATTGATCTCAAACTTTTCATTCTGTCTGGGTACAAATTTTAATAGAATATATTGATAATATTACATCAACACTAAATAGCTTTAAGCTTAGCTCCAGATAAGTAAGCTTAAGTCTACAGCCACACTTCATAGTATAGACAAATAGGATTTTCTGGACAATGATGAAAAGGGAAGTGTGACTTTGAGATAACTCCACTCATTCCTTCTGCAAAACTCCCATCAGTAAATCATAAGAGTAACCATACCTTACCAAAGAGAAAAGCGTGAAGACCCCAAAATAAAAATAGAAAACATATGTGCTTAAACGTATACTCCTTGTCTTGGTCTGTTCAGGGTGCCATAACAAAATACCATAGACTTGGGTGACTTAGAAAACAGAATTTTATTTTCTCACAGTTCTGGGGACAGTAAGTCTAAGAACAGAATGGTCAGTTTATGGTGATAATTGTTCTTCTTGGCTTATAGACAACCATCTTCTCACTGTGTCCTCACATGGCATAGGGAGGGAGCTCCTATGTCTCCCTTTTCTTATAACAGCACTATTCCAATCAGGAGGTCCCCACTTTCTGACCTTTCTAAACCTAATTATCTTGGAAAGGTCCCTTCTCCAATGACTATCACATTGGAGATTCAACATATGATTTTGGAGGGTTGGGGACTCAGTTTAGTCCATAACACTCCTCAAAGAATAAATACAAATAATCAATAAATGTAAAAACTCATTGATTATTTACTCATTCAACATAGTTTTGAGTGCCTATTACATGCCACATTCTCCTCTAAAGTTGAAGCTGCAACAGCAGATCAAACAGACAAGATTTCCTCTCTCATCAGGCTTACATTTTAGGCATAGAAAACACAGTGATCAGGTAGACAACTGAAAAGGATAGGTTAAATTTTTAAAAGATTTTATTTAATTTAATTTTATTTATTATCTTTATTTAAGATTTTATTTATTATTTTTAGAGAGAGGATAAGGGAGAGAGGCAGAGAGGGAGAGAGACATCAATGTACGATTCCCTTTCACCTGCCTCCAGCAGGTGAACCTGGTTGAAGACTTGGCTTGCAACCTGGTTATGTGCCCTGGCTGGGGAATCGAACCAGCAACCTTTGGGTTTGCAGGCTGGTGCCTATCCATTGTGCTACCAGCCAGAGCTTATTTATTTAATTTTAGAGAGAGGGTAAGGGAGGAAGAAAGAAAGGGAGAGAAACATCAGTGTATGGTTGCCTCTCACACACCCCCAACTGGGGACCTAGTCCAACAACCCAGGCATATGCCCTGACTGGGAATCAAACTGGTGACCTTTTGGTTTGCAGGCTGGTGCTCAATCCACTGAGCCACACCAGCCAGGGCTAACTTCAAAGTTTTATAAGTAACATGCAAAAATAGTCTGGGGATCCTTTAGAATAAAAATTTAAGGAAGACCTCATGAGAAGGTAGCATACAAAGTTACATTGGAATTGTGACAAGAAGTCAGTTATGCAAAGGTTTAGGGATGAAAGAGTCTAGGTAGAAGAAAAAACAAGGATTAAAATTTCAAAGCAAGAAAGAGCTTGATCCATTTGAGAAGCTGAAATAAGGTCTCTGTGTCTGCAGCATCAGCTTTGAGAAGTCATGGATAGAGAGAAGGAGAGAGAGAAAATCTGTGAACCAAACTCAACAAACTCCATGAATCTCAAGCAGAACATAAGTCAGATAACACTGTGGTATATCATGGCCAAATTGCTGAAAACCAAGGATAAAGAGGAAATCTTATATATAATGAGAGAAGAGGAAACAACACAAAACAGATAAACAATGAGGGGGATATTTTCTTTCTTTTCATTAAAAGCAAAGGGGGTCAGAGGGCAAAGGAACATCTCTGAGTTACTAAGGGAAGGGATTATCAGTCTGGAGTTTTATAACCAGCAAAGATGTCCCTTAATTACGGAGATGAGGCAGATGTTTTCATATTGTCAGGTTGACAGAGGTTATTGCCAGGAAAGCAACACTACAGAGGATGCTGAGGAAAGAGAGCAGAGAATAGAGCCTCAGATCTATAGGAAGCACTGAAGTACACCAGACATAATAAGTGGGAAAGTTTTTTTCTTTATTATTTGGTAAAAAATTGACCATTTAAAACAAAAATGATGGCAATATGTTCTAAGGTTTATAATATGGGTAGAGGTACAATGTACAAGGATCATGGTACCCAAGGCTGGAGAGGGTGGCTAGAAGTATACTGTTGTAGAGCTGTTGCCTTACATATGAGATGATGGCATGTTATTTCAACATAGACAGTGGCTCGGTGGGGATATATTGAATATATTGCGGTTCTACAGAAAGCACTAGAGAAATCAAAACAAAAGAATAAAATGAAAAACAATCATCTATGGTGACTATAATAAGCCTTTGACCATGATCCATAACAAGAAATATCACATAGCTCTCACTACTGGTATAGAAGTGCTCCATAACACTCTCACACACAAACGTATATAACATACATTTGCAATAATTATATATATATATGTATATATATATATATATATATATAATTCAAAGTAATACTTGTGTTTTCTAAGTATAAGTATTTTTTACCCTTTTTCATCTTTTAAATCAGTCATAACCTTTTGTTACAGTGGGTCACAACTTGAAATTAGAAAAACACTTTTCTGTAGCATCTGCTACATATCAGATCATTTGCTTTGAAATTAAAAAATTATTTTTGTTAGTTAGTCGATTGTTCACCGAAAGGTTCCCTGAAGAAGGTAAGTAATTCTAGTTTTAGAAATAAGGCATTAATCTTCTCAAAAATGTGAGGCTAGCGAGTGGAAAAGGGAAGATTTCAATGTAGATATAAATAGCATAAGCACAACTGCTGTGTTGTTAAGCACTGTATCACACTACCTCCACCTGGCCAATAAATTTGGCAACCTGAGTATCATGGATGGGTACATGTAACTTTATGCATTTTTCTTAAGATTAAAGACTATTTTTGCTTTTACCTGAAAAAAGCTTAAGAATCACTCTACTGCACTGCTCTAGTTTACAGTTTGTTTGTTTTTTTACACCAGATGACAAAGATCTGTACACATTATCTGAATAGACCCCTTTAACACACTTGAGCCATTTGCCCAGGATAAATTTCTAACTTGCAAGGCTTCATATCCTATACTTTTGTTTGTATACACTATTGGTGAGTGGGTGGCAATAAAGATCTATGAAACATGTAAATGAGAAACTATAATCTACTGAGGCTTTTTTTTAGTTCTATGAGCCTATAAACCTATAATTCTAATCAAGAACACAGCCACCTGCTAGTCTATAACTATACCGCAAGATAAGTAGTTATCTAAACCGCTCTGAAAAATATACAAAGACAGGGGTTCCTTTGTTTCTTGGCTAGTCCACCCTGAATTTTTGCAAAGCCTACTGTTAATTAGAGTCTTTTATTTAACTATGTTCTTCTTAGTTTATTGTCTATCATACAGATAGAATAACCTAGCTTTCCTCAGGATAATAATTTTTTCATATACTTATAAAATTGAAAATAACTATGTAGTCACTATTTAGCTTTTTTCTCTCTAGACTAAATAAATATAATCCCCTTAAATCTTCCCCAGTTGGTTTAACTTTCTCTGTAATCATTTGGTAGTGTCCCTTAGGAGACCCTCCTGAAATTCTCTACATTCATTTTCAAGGGTATAACTCCATATCAATTACATTACTCTAATCAGGGTCTGATCAATGCCAAGTACAGTTGGATGATCTACCCTTCTTGCCTGCTGTTCTTGCTGACAGGGAGTTGAGTGTTGCAAGAACATTTTCAAAAGCATTATTGCCAGTTTTCTGGATCATCATAAGCTGAGGTTGAATCTGTCATAAGCCAACTGAACCAACACCCTACATTCTCCCTTTTAAAGATCTGCTCATGTGCTGCTAATGAATTTGGATTTCTTTTTTCCTGACTTGAATTTTCTTCCTCCTGCTTTTCAAAAGTGTTTTCTTTATGTGACATTATTATTTATATTGATTTCAAGAGTTCCTTTATATTAAGAATTTCAACTTTCTGGTGTTTATATAATTTTGTCAGGTTTGTATAAAATCAAATATACATGTAGACAGTCTTTTTTATTTGTTCTTATTTTTCACTGTTTTTATGGAGAGTTCCTTTCAGTTATAAGATCAAACCATAATTATCTATGTTTTTAAAAGCACTTTTAAGATTTTACAACTTATTTTTGCAAACAACTTTTAAATTATATAGCATCTATTTTGGTATTTATCCTAGGGTGAGATATGGTAAAAATTGCACATGTGTGTAAGTCAGAGTTAGCCAACTTTTCCAATTTACATCTTCTCCATTGGTTTGTGGCACTTTTTAAATAATATATTAAAAGCTTACATAATGACATGTTTCAAGGTTATTTGTTTATATATTATAAAATATCAATGCAGCATATCATATATAAAAGGCTCTTAAGAAATAAACCTACTATAGAAATATGAACATAGACCATTTATAAAAGGGAAAATAAAATTTCTTATAAACATGAAAAACATTGATCTATACTAGATAGGTAAAGGATAAAATTTATATACAACATTTTCTATTGAATCAGCAAAGATTTTTTTTTTTAATTTATGGTAGCGTTAGGGTTGTTGAGATTGTTTTACAGTGTGTACTTTCAAGCACTGCTGTTGGAGCTCCTTTTTCTAATAATTTCTTTTGGTAATTTTTAAACCTTTTAAACCTTTAAAAAAATTTAAAATACAGTACAATGAATATACCACTTACCTACATTCATTAATTGTTAACATTTGCCACGTGTGCTTTCTCTCACCATATATGCATATGTATATTTATATGTTTATTTATACACATATCCATTTGTATACATAGGATATGCATAATTTATTTTGCTGAACCATTTGAAAGTTAGTTGCAAACATCAAGATACTTAAGGCTCAAAGATTTTAATCTGCAGCTAGAAGTGTCTTAAACATGAACAATATCTTTCTAAACAAACTTAGAAAGGCACACCAAAGCCTTCAAGATACAAAATTAATATAATCATTTCACACCTAAACATTTGTTCAAAAGATATTGTATCCTCATTCTTCAATATGAGTTTCTTTTTTATGACATACTGTGTAACATTAGCTCTTGTTTATGATTTAACAGAAAACTACTCAAATAATGACAAAAAGACATAAAATTAATTCTAGATTTTGATATTAATGAAACACTTGTTTTGTGATAGCTTTTTTCAGAAATTTGTTCTTTTGTATATTTATTTATCCCACTAATACAGACTCAGCACTTTACTATATCAAGATAGATAAGATGTGAACTTGCTCTCAAGAAGTTTGTTATCAAGAATGGCTTTGAGGCCATACCTAGAAATTTAGACTTTTCTTAAAAAGGAAAAGTTACTGAAGGATTTTAGATATACATCTAGTCTGATTTGCATTTCAGAAAGATGATTCTAAAGACAATTTTAAGATTAAATTGAATGGGGAAAATACATAAGGGAAACAGTTGGCAAGCTGTCATAGTAGTCTAGGTGGTCAAAATGAGAACAAAGAGAAGTAAAGAGATTCAAGAGAAATTAACAGGAAAGAAATAATGAGAAGTAAAAGTTGCTTGGACATTTTAGTTAAGTGAAAAGGTGGACTGAAAAATCCCTCCCATGTTTACAGATTTAAGCTACTGGTTGGTGGTGATGCCATCCATGGCCTGAGAGCTAAGAACACAGTCTGACAAGGATAGTGAGACATTCCTGAGTTCAGTTCCGTACATGTGAGATGCTCAATAGACTGGGGGAGTGGGGGGACAGAGGGGAGCAAAAAGGGGATGGATGTAATACAACAACAATAAAATTATAAAAAAAAATAATAATAATAATAATTTGGCAGTTTCTTAAAAAAATTAAAAAAAAAAATAGAAGGGGGGAGATATGAGGCTTGCTTTGGAGACATTGTAAAAGTTATGGAATTAGTTAAAAACATGACTTTGGAAGACCTCAGTGTACAGTCAGGAGTTAATGCCATGGGAGTAAATGAGATCATCTAAGAACGATGAGAAAGGTAAAGAAAAACTGAGACTGGAATTCCAGAAAACAGTTCGAAAGTAAACAATCAAACAAATAAAACAGAAAATTTGGAGAACAAACTTTACAGTCTAGGGAAGAAAGCTCTTCCTAGAAGCAAACTAGGACACTCATAAATCACAAAGGAATGATAAATATACTTAACGACATGCATCCTAACTTTTTCCATGACAAATAACCATTTTAAAAAGTTAAAAAGTAACTTTGATAGCTACAAGGAAGTTCTCTGCCCTTCCCCTATTTGTGTAGAAACAGGACACAAATTTGTAAAGGTATCCCCCTCTCTTTTCTCCCACGAAGGACGTAAGTTGCTCCCTTGAAACAATTCTGGAGCCTTAGCCCAGAGACAGCACTGGCGAAATTTATGTAACAAACTTGACTAACACTCCCATCTCCCAATCATTTCCCCCTTACATTTACTTTCCTACCATTTCCCACCTAGAAACTCAGTCTTTTTTCTTTGCCTGTGACTTCTGTGGAAAGGTGCTTTTTGCTGAGATGCTATATAAGGCCCACTTCTAACCACCCCTTTGAGCTATTCATTGAGTACTTCCATGAATATGTACAATGCACAGGTTTATTGCATGTTTGTTTTTCTCTTGCTAACCTGCCTTTTGTCAGTTTAATTTGCAAGGCTTCAGTCAATGAATGTAAGATGGATAGAGGGAAAACAGTTTTTCCTCCCCTATTACTATAGATTGTATAATTATACGATAAAAAGCTCCTACAAATTAATTAGCCAAGAGCTAACAACCCAATGTAAAAATGGGAAAACCATGTTATCAAAAAGAAATTCAAAGAACAACAAACTAATGAAAATACAAGCTAACAATATATTTGGGGAAATGTCAATTTAAATAATGGTGATACTCCATTTTTCACCCATCCAATTGGCAAAAATTAAGAACTGTTCAATTTTGTGAAGAATTAAGAAAATGAAGAGATGCCCACTCGGTGTGTGGCTAATGGATTTGTAAATTGCCTCTTATTTGGGGAAACATAGAAACATCTCTTAAAATGTAAAACACATGGTGAAAAAATGTCAATATTATACTTGAGAGAAACAAAAACAAAATTTTCTGTGTGCATGTGTTTGTAATTATATATTAAAAATATTTATATGTGCAAATATAAAGTATTAATTTAGCATTTTTAAATAACTGCAAAATAAGTTGATTGTCCCCAAATGGGGAAATGGTTAACTATGAGCCATTTATTTTCCAGAATATTATGCTGTTATAAATATATTTGGTGAGATCTATAATAATTAACCAAAAGAGCTATCCAGATAAATTAATAAGTGAAAAAGCAAGTTGCAAATTTACATGTATAGGTGATTACATCAACATGTACACAGACTCCCCATATGTGAAGACACATATTTAGGCTAATTTGAATAGGCATGAAAAGCCTTTGTTTTTCAGATAATTAAAAATGAGTTGAATTAAATAAGGGAAGATGGTTAACTTTTCCTTTATAAACCTTTGGATAGTTTCAAACATGACTTATATCAGTAATTTTTTAATTATATTTAAAAAGATAAGAATAAAGCACAAAATGGTAACTCTAGAAATATCAAGAAATGAACAAATATCAGTCGTTCAATTTTTACAGTTTACATTAAAATATAAGTATTAAAAGGTTAAAACGCTCAAAATTTTTTATTTTATGTTATTTATTTTAAGTTTTGCCTTTATATATGGACATGAACTTTTTAAAAAGATTTTATTTATTATTTTTAGAGAGAGGGGAAGGGAGAGAGGCAGAGAGGGAGAGAGACATCAGTGTGTGGCTGCCTTTCACCTGCCTCCAGTTATGGACCTGGCTGGAGACCTGGCTTGCAACCTGGTTATGTGCCCTGGCTGGGACTCAAATTGGTGACCTTTGGGTTTGCAGGCTGGTGCCTTATCCCATGGGCCACCAGCCAGGGCCCATTGTTCAACATTTTAAAATCCTACCTAAATACCTAATAAAAATTACTTTCATATCAGTGGTCCTACTTTGCTCCTGAGTAGTTTTGTTGGATTCAGACACACCAGGGCATGCAAAGAATCAGACCCAATGAGAAGTCAGTTTGCATGAGGAACTGCCAGGCCTCCTAAGAAAATCTAACTTAGTTAGACAAGTTAGAGCTGGGCACATGTACTTTTGGTCAAACAGCGTTGGGAGGGTTGTAATGATTTGGAGCATGGCATAAGTATAAAAAATAAATATAACACTCTTACTATGTAATGTTTTCTGACCCAGCAGAGGAGAGGGGATTATACAATTTGGGTACCAGTGTCAGAGACTTGGCATTAAGGTGGGTGTTGACATGGTGGGAGCACAGCTATGTCGGCAGCATCCACGGAGCAGAGAGCTTTCTCGGGGTCTACATGATCTGTACTTACAGCAGCAGGATTCAGAGCAGCAGGAGATGGGCTTCAATAAAAGACACTGGAGGCAGAGGGCTGGTCCCTGCGCATTTTGGTTTAGTCACTTAACATTGCAAAATCTCTCTCTACATTTCTGTGGTCTTAATTATTATTTTAAATGGATTGATAATATTTTTTGATAGGATATATGTAGTTTATTGAGCTCCTGTTTTTGACTCAGTGCCAGTATTGTAGAAGTTCACACATATAGTTTTGTTTTGATGTTCAATTACTTACAATAAATTCCCCGAAGGCGCACTGATGGGTTCAAAAGATTTGAACACTTGCATATGTAAAGTGACACACCACCTTCTTGTTTTCCGTTTCCCAGGTGTTGAACCAGTTTAGCATGCCATCAGCAACATTTGCGCTATCAAGATTGTGTCACAAACAAGACAGCTAAGTGTTGTCTTTTACATTGAACAAGTATTTGTTGAGTTTCTACCTATGACTGACCACGCTCCTGGATACGGAACATTGAACAAAACCCCACATTCTCTGCAATGAAGCTTTGAATTCGTGGGAAGAGGCTGGTTTACTAAACATCAAGTCATTTCCAGTGGTGCTTTGGTTCTAACATTCTGGATTACTTGTGAAGGGGATCATACTCTGTGTGTCTTTGCTGATTGTCATTGCAGTTGTGTGAAGTGCTTTCTTGCATCTTCTTAAAGTGGAGCTTTAAGGTGTCTCGCAACTTCTATATTCCTCTAAGTTCCTATGTGGCCTATGATTCCTGGGATGACTGTCATTAGAAATCACTGCCCTGTCACATAAAGAAGTTACTGACAGCCAAGAAAAATCCACCTGCCATAGAATTGCATGTCTTTTCCTTTCATACCTTCGGTTTTTCCAAAAAAATTGACTTTGCCTGTAGAAGCAGTTTCTCTTCTCATCACTGAAGTTGATTTTCTAGGATAACTCTCCTAATTCTTTCCACATCCAGGGCTTCCTTCCTTTCTTTCCTTCCCTTTCCCCTTCTGGAGTAAAGGATCTTCCTAGAAAGACAAAATTCCTGGGTGGCCACATCCTGCCCTACCCTGGGATTATTTCAATTATTCCAGTCCCAGAGCCTCTCCAGACCCAAGCAAGGATGGGGTCAGCCCCCTTCTCCCTGTTCACAAGCAGAGGCAATGGAAAGACCCCATCAGGACACTGGTCCTGGAAGCAGGTCTCGCTGTGCTCCTGTGGCCACTCACATGGAAACAAGCTGATGCATTAATTTCACTTCTCCTTTGAGGGCTTTCACCACAAGTGATAGCCTCTGTAATGTCCAGTGTGATCCTTTCATATCTGCTGGCCTAAGTTAGCTTGTTCTTGCTGTCATACATGAGTTTACAATTTTTCATGTAGTCAAAACTGTCAATCTTTTCCTTTGTGATTCTTCTTTCACTTCAAAGCAAAAAATAATAGTAGTTCTCCAGACATCTGATGGAAAATAATTTACCTTTTCTGCTATGTTTCTAGTATCTATAATTCTAGCCAGCCAACATTTATTTTGATCATGGGATATGAAATTGGGGTACAAAATTGATTCTTTTAAAAAATGCTAAGTAACCTAAATAATGTGTATTAAATAAGTTGGCACCAAGTTTTGAGATATCTCTTGCTATCTATTATATCCTTAAATACGATATGCTTATTTCCGAATATGTTATACTATTTATCCGCATGCTTATTTGAAGAAGGCTTAGCTCTGCTTTAAGCTTCCACTTTATAAAATGCTAGTTTATGTTCTTAGCTACACGTGGTAGTATTGAGTGTATGGCACTGGAGCCAGAGGGCCTGGATGAGAACCCTGGCTCAGCAATCGCTAGTCATTGTGTGAACTTGGGAAAGTTACTTAACCTCCTTGAGTCTCAGTCTCTTTATTTGCAAAATGGGACAATAAAAAATACCTACCTGTTTTGTGTGAAGATTAAGTGAGGTATTTAGTGTCTGTAACACTTTGGAACAATACCTGCCACACAGTAAGTGCTCAATAAATGATATGTACTAATGCAATAAAATTATTACTAAGTTAAAAAATTCTATTATTTTTTAGTTGGATGTTGACCCTTTCATCTAATTTGATAAAATGGAAGTTTTTAGCATTATTTTAAAGGACAATAGTACACCACTTCATTTCTCTTCTCTAATATTAGTCAATAAAATTTTAGACTTTTGTTCATATTAAATAACACATATTTAATACATATGAGAATGGTTGCCCTTGTATTCTTACTGATTTGAAATGGAACATTTCTAATAGGAGTAAAGAGATTTTGTAATAAGTCTTGAAGGTCACTTACTGAAGATGTCTCTTACCAGCTTGAAATCCAGGACAAATCTCACCATTTCTCTGAATCCCAGTTTTTTCCTCATCAATAAGACAAGGATATGAACACTTATTTCCCATATATGTGATATGTTGTAGGAATAACATATCACATATAAAGCACATGGCAATCATGACAGATGCTTAATATATTTTAACTCCATCTGAAGTATATATTCTTTATCTATTAAGAAAATTTGTTGTTCTATTCCTAAATTTCTGATTTTTCTATTATAAATGTTATTCAAATAGATAGTTCTTTTTTTTTTTAAGATTTTATTCATTATTTTCAGAGAGAAGGGCAGAGAGGGAGAGAAGTATTAATGTATGGTTGCCTTTCACCTGCCTCCAGCTACTGACCTGGCTGGAGACCTGCTTGCAACCTGGTTATGTGCCCTGACTGGGGAATTAAACCAGCAACCATTGGGTTCTCAGGCTGGTGCCAATCCACTGAGCCACACCAGCCAGGGCTCCAAATACTGTAGATAGTTCTTAAATGTATTGACTTTGTAATTAAAATCTAACTTGAAAACAATCTCAGAGAAAAAAGGCATCTTCAGTTTCATGTGTCCTGAAAGGTACGACTTTCCTCCAGCTCCTAAAAAGTGCATTTGTTTCATAATACCTATGCAGTAAATATTTGCTGAATATTTTATTGAATGGATGAAGATGCTTTGACTGGTGTGGCTCAGTTGGTTGGGCATCATCCCACAAAGGGAAAGATGGCCACAGGTTCAATTCCTGGTCAGGGCACATGCCCAAGTTGTAGGTTCAGTCCCCAGTTGTGGAATGTACGAGAGGCACTCTCGTTTGTTTCTCTCTTACATTGATGTTTCTCTCTCTCTTTCTCCCTCTCTCCCTGTGTCTCTGAAATAAAAAGTAATAATAAAATAAAATGTAAGATTTGTTTGTAGGTCATTCGTAGGCAGCAGTTAACAATTGAAAACCTCTTTCTCTGTCAAATCTGGTAAAAAGATCTTGAAAACATAGTGAATACACATGTACACCTACATATCTATAAAGTGTGCATATATTTATATATGCTATTCAGAGACAAAGGTTTTCTTAGAGGAAAAATTAGCTGTGGTTACTAGGGGAAGATAAGACTTAAAAATATGTTTTATAGCCCTGGCTGGTGGCTCAGTGGATGGGTGCTAGTTCGATTCCCAGTCAGGGCATATAACCAGGTTGCAAGCCAGGTATCCAGTTGGTCCCCAGCTGACGGTAGATGAAAGGCAACCATTCATTGGTGTTTCTCTCCCTCCCCCCTCCTTCCTACCCATCTCTCTAAAAATAATGAATAAACTCTTTTTTTTAAAAATGTATTTTACTCTTATGCACTAGTACCTGTAAATTTTTTAAATTAATGCAACTGAAAAACATTTTATTAAACCACCAAAATATTAAGCGTGTACCACCAACACAGAGAAATTATTAAAATCAATTCTTATGATTACATTTAATTTGCATTAGTTTTGCTCACTATAAGCATTTTATACTATTAACCTAGAATTCCATCATGTCACATCTTGCTTAAAATAGCTACTGTTCAAATTACTTTTCTCTTGATGACCTATATATAATATTAGCAAACATGCCAAAACCCACCGATGAAGAGTGAAAAAGGGCCATAAAAAGGGAAAGTAAAACAGCAAAAGTAGATGTAATATATATTACTAATTTTAGATTCTGCTTATTTCCTTAGTGATAGCTAGGACACCGTACAATTTTTTAAAAGAGATTTTCAGTTTTTATTTTGAGCTGAATTTGGCTACTTTTAATCAAGTACTACACATGTGCAAGCAGTTTCCATGCATTTATTTCTTCCATTTTAACCACCACTATTAGATGGTATTACTTGCTTCATCTCTGTTGTAAAGACAAAGAAACTGAGGTTCAAAGAGTTTAAGTTACAAGCCTGAGGTTATGTAGTTGGCTTGGACCAATGGAGGTTAGCGTTGAGGCCAGATCCACTGTTAGTTTCATCCATAATTCTAACCTTGTGCTCTGTAGCCTCTTCAGGAAAAATAGCATTTGCTGCTGTTTGTGCCCCTGAATGGAAACCAGCACAGTCACTGATCTATCAGCAGTGGCATAATCAGCCCTGGACACTGTTAAAAACAAGACAACAGGTCCAAAATGGAGTCACTTATGCTAAGGCCCATGTCGTCAAACCAAAATTTAACTTACAGTTTTGACCTTTTTCAGAGATGGAATCTTCCACCAGTCCATGGGGAATTGCCTGGTGAGGTTAATCAACCTGACAGAACCCTGCCACCCCACAAAGGAAAGTGACCTTGCCACAACCAATCTGTTTTCTGTCTGCAATGATTTCCTTGTGCTCTCTCCTTTTCATTTGGTACAGCTTCTCAGATTTCCTTTCTATCTGCTAGATGAGAGACTGCCCAATTTATTAATGATTAATTAAAGCAGCCTCTTTGTTTCACTGCCACCAATTCATAAACACTGAAGGGCAAGGACCATGCTTTATTTCTCTTGCATTATCCTGAAGGACCCAACACAAGGCTGTGCACTTAGTAGGTGGACAATTAATGTCTGTGAATCATTGTACATATGAATGGGTGAGTCAAGTTTCTCAATTTCCATGGAGAACCTTAAATGTCATTCTTCTCAAAATCTGACCATGCTGCTCAACCTACTAAAAATTTCATAATGAACCACCCACAGACACAATCTTGTATGAACCTCTTCTGTGTTCTCCAAATCCTTTGTGACCCATGGATACAATTGAATGTGAGTCACGCTTCCACCACTGCTCCCACACAGCTGGTATTTTTAATGCTCCAGCATTTCCTGAAGTCAAGCTCTCAGGAAATGGTTTTTGTAATGAGCTCACCCTCCCCATGTTTCCCTTACCCCCACCACAGAATCTCAGAATAGCTGAACAGGTGTCCAAATACCTAGAATTACCCAAGAAACTTCACAACCTGCCTTCTGTTTCCTATCAATGTCACGAGGATGACCCCTTGTCCTTTGCGGTTTGAAAGAAATGTGTCCATGTATTGGACACACCACTATTTGTGTTTTATTTATATTTAGGTACAGTTTATTCTTAAAATTGGCAATAGCCTCCATACACCAGAACTAAAGGAGGGTAACCTGGTGGTTAGGGGTTTGGCCTCCAGACTCCAACAGCCCTGGAGACCACATTTTAACTCTGCCACAAACTGTTCTCAGGCAACTCACTTAGCACTTCATCACCCCCAATCTGTAAAATGGTAATAAGAGAGTAAACAATTCCTTAGAATGTTGTGAACATCGAATGATACAATCTCTATAAACTGCTGACCTCTGGCCTGACAAACAGCAAATTCTCAGTACTTGCTAATGGTTACTATCGTGTTAAGTTCTGCCAGAATTCCGGTCTGGTCCGTTTCTCTCTGGGAGATCTTTCCTACTCAGATTCTTGAGGTGCCCAGGTACCTTCAGAGGCTGACCTTGACCAACACATTCTGGGAGCACTATCTGGCCACCCTCTGAGAATCAGAAATGTCAGGGGAGACCAGAGGGTAAGAAAATAAGGATAGAGGGGAGCAGAGGGAGGTAATAAAAAACAAACTGGTCCGACTCAGGTTCAAATCAAGCAAGAAGTTGCCATAGGAGAATAAGAAAAGAGAGATTTGCATAGTGAAGCTCCATTGAACCATCATAGTAAAAGTCCATACTTCTTTAGAAAGGAGTATGTTTCTCTTGCAGTTTTTCTTAAAAGAGAAACCCAGCCACAAAGATGATGATGGAAAAGACATTCTGGCTGTGGGAAACAGGCTCCCACCATTTTCATCAGACCATCTGACAAGCTTCCCAAGGGACTTTTCCAGGCCCTCCAACTGCCCATGGCAAAGTAGCCACCTCAGGGGGATGTTCGGGGGTGCAGCCCCCAACTCCAGTTGCCCTGGAAACTATATTCCAATGGCTCAGACACAAGAGGTCAAAGGTGGGATGTGTACACCCCACACCAACTGTTCCACCCTGCGGAGGAGCACACACAGAGCTGTCCCAGGAAAATTGCTTTGAGGAGAAGAGAAGAAGAAAGGGACCCGCCAGACACTGCTGGAAAACACAGCGGCAGTTGGAGCACGCTGGCCTGGGCAACCAGCCATGCTGGCTTAAGCTGAGCGAAACTGTTCTGTGTTCAGGGCATGAGAGCAGATCAACAACAAAAAGGCATTAACCCCTCTCTTAAACGATATTTCATGGCTATCAAATTGCCATGACAGGCCCATCAAAGGAGCAGCCACATATGTAGTAGGCTGGTGGGAGACCCTCCTGGCAAGTTAGACACATTGACAAGGCCAGGAAGGGGAATACAGTTCATGGGGTCTATCAAAAGCAGCATTCTGCATAACAAATGTTCCATGTATTATCTTATTTTTTTTTTTAATGTATTATTATTTCCAGAGAGAGGGGAAGGGAAAGAGGCAGAGACAGAGAGAAACTCCAATGTATGGTTGCCTTTCACCTGCCTCCAGCTACGGATCTGGCTGGAGACCTGGCTTGCAACCTGATTATGTGCCCTGGCTGGGAATTGAACCTGCAACTTTCGGGTTCGCTATCCCCTGTGCCACCAGCCAGGGCTCTGCATTATCTTTAGTTGGCATAATTACTTCTGATGCCAATAATAAGAGTTACCCTCTGTCCTAATCAAAGGTCCTCATCGATGGCAAAATTAAGCTGTTAATATTTCTCTAAATCAGGAAGATGGATTAGTATGATGGGCAAAGAGACTGTCACTTTGCATCAGGAAACTTCATCCCCCAGGTAAACTTGATAGGTTATGTCAGCCATCTAGGCTTCAAATCCTCATCTATAAATGTTTTCTTTAAGGGAATAATATCTTGTGGGCTTTTCTGAATATTTCCTCTGTAATTTACTATTCCCTTCTTTTAAAAATTTTTAGTAGAGACTTAGCACACATGCAGTAAAGTGTACAAAGAGATGCATTATCCTACTTAGTGTTACATATCTTTCAGGGGGTAGAAGATGGTGGCACAGTTATGTTTATTCTCTCCTCATATCAGCATTAAAGTCCATTTTATAGATTCAAGAGCTAGATAACCAAAGGCACAGAGAACTCATTCGTCATATCACTCAGATTATATCTCCAAAGTCCTAGCTCATGATGTTTAGTCTGGCAAGCTAGACCTCAGAGAACTCTACCATGAGTTCATGGAATGGGTCTCTAGGATGGGGGCAGCCCAGACTGAACCCAGGACAGGGGTGGAAAGAAATCATAGTCTTAGGAGAGATTTTTAGGTCACAGGGAAATGCCTTAAAAGGGTGAGTGCTAACAAGTCTGAAAAATTACAATTCCCTTTGACTGTCAGCAAATGCCATAATTTAATAGCTATTATTTATTGGCTCTCTTGTGCCAAGCATTGCACAGAGAGTTTAGCATGAGTAATTTCATTTAATCCTCAAAATAACTGATGAAATGGATGCTTTTATTACCCAATTTTACAGAGGAAGAACCTGAGATTCAGGGAAATTAAGTTACTTTTCCCAAGTTATCGGTACAGTGGCAGACCTGGGATTTGAACCCAACTCCACAGACTTGACCACAACATTATTTGGTTTCTCACAAGCCGCGCCCACCTTGCTCTGCTCCCAAGGCACTACCAGGCCCCAGGAAAATGCAGTATCCCAACCAGATGATGTATTTCACATATGCTTCTACTGGTTTAGCCTCTAGCTTGAAATGGTTTTCACCTTCCACTCCAGATTTGTCCATTAAGGTCTAACTCAAATACCATCTTCTCCTAGCCATTCCATTCTACACAGAAAAATCCTCTGCATTGAATTCATGTCAGGACCATTGTCTAGTCTCTTCATCTGGGGTCCTTATTTTTAAAACTTTGGCATGTCATTCATTCATTCAGTGATACACCTACACATTTGTTATTTTTTCTCCTCAGTCGTCAACCATCAAAGAGTAGGAACAATACTATTTCTGTTATATCTCCCAGATTTTATCATGGTACAAAATTTATAAATCAAATAACATGGCTCTGTACAATAGATATGAACATTCTATTACATTAAAGCTATGCATTGTATGGATTGACTAAATGTCTTCCTAATTCATTCCCTAAGCATTTAACCAACTCTGAACAAGAATAAATTGTCCTTTAAAAGTTTTCTTCCCCTCATAAGACTAATACTGAGTCTCGCATTTTCCCCATATGAGCAACCACTGTGTGTGTGTGTGTGTAAAGCACATGTTCTGACTAAACAAAGGATAATAGCCCGTTGTACCTTGCATTAAGCACCCAGGGTGACTTGGCTTGGTTACTAACCTGCAAACCTGCCTGGGAAGTGAACAACTTTCTCAGGCCTCTGCTCAACCTGTTGTGTTGACAGCCTTGGGAGAAAAGACTTTAATTGCAGCCATAAAGTAATATCTACCTTCTATTCCTTTTGGATTTCTTGTTTATAGTCTGAAATTGCTGAACAGGTTCTGCAGGTTTTTCTTGTTCATTTGCTGAGCTTGAATCAAGAAGGGAGAGTTCCAGGTTCACCCAACTATAAACAGTGCCTGCCAAGGTCAAACCAAAATCTGCACAAACTGGGGGCAGAGGGGGAAGGGCTTCTGAATGTAACAAATGAGAGGAATGTGTTGCATGTATACTACCCTGCATGCCTAGACAGAGAAAAAGCAAAAACAAGACCCAGAAGAATAGTCCTCAAATTGATTTTGTACTTTTTATGTTTGCAAACATGACAGTGGACTTTTTAAAAATAATTAGATTGCCCACCTTTGCTGTATCACTCTGTCCCAACCCCAAAACCTTTTCTTTCAGTATATAAACATTAGTTGAGCATAAACATAGCCTAGTAAGCTAGATATTAACAGAAGATAACTAAGGAAGTCAATGGGCCAGCCAGCCTCAGGTGGTTTTAACAGAAACACTTGAGACTGAGCTCGGAATGCATGGTTTTGATATGTTCAATTCATTTCTGTGCACTGAGCTCCACTGTGTCCACACCTGTGGGGACACAACACTGAACAAGTTCAGGGTCCACCCCCCAGGACCTTGCAGCCTGTGGGTAGTGATCAACATCACAGCCACCAAAATCCAGGAAAATATAGCAGGCAAGGATGAGAAAACCCTCTCCTCAATGTTTTCATTTTAAAAACCACTCCTCTCAAAGTGTGGCTCTTTGTTTGGCTTTGTTTTAAGTCTAAATACCTGAACTTTAGGTCCACTTTTGCTTTTCCAAGTCGTAACAGCTGTGTCAAAACACATCCCCAGTTGGACCTCCATTTCCTCATCTGTAAAATTAGAGTGTTGGTGTAGAGGAGGAGTTAGCAAATAATAGCCTGAGGGCCAAATCCAGCTCCTACCTGTTTTGTAAATAAAGCAAATGGGAGCACACCTGCCTGTTCATTTGCATGTTGTCTCCGGCTACTTTCATTCTACAGCAGCAAAGTAGTTATGGTGTATTGTCCGCAAAGCCAATATTTACTGGAGTTTTTACAAGATTATATGTGGACAGGTGGGAGCACTTGGAAACTGAAGATAACCATACAAATGGAAGGAATTATCAAAAGGTGCAGCCTGGCTCCAGGAAGACAGCAGTTCCCTATGTTTATTCACACCAACAGCAAACATTTATTCAATGGGTCTCAAATCGAGATTAATATTTTCCAGAAATATGAAGAAAAAATTTTAATGTCAATGCCCAGAACTCATTGTCTGGAGTTTCTGCTTTAATTGGTATGGAATGAGGACCTCGTCTCCGCACTTGTTTTTAAGCTCTCCAAAAATTCTAACATGCACTCAGGTTAAGAAATGTTGATTTATCAAAGGCCTGCACACAATACCATGACTAAATTTGAACATATAAGAACTCAGAGTTTTGCAAGTAATTTTAAATCTGGTTGTGTGAGCTTAATACAATATGTAAAGCAATTAATAACTATATATAATAACATTGATATATATGCAGAGCTGGCTGCACAAGAACTGTTTTGAGAACTTGTTAAATATTCAGGTTTGGAGCCTTAACCTCAAAGATTCTGATATGGTATATATCTGGGGAAGCATCTGAGCATCAGCATTTTTTAAAGATTTTTGTATTTATTATTTTCAGAGAGAGGGGAAAGAAGAGAGGCAGAGAGGGAGAGAGAGACATAAATGTTTGGTTGCCTTTCACCTGCCTCCAGCTGCAGACCTGGCTGGAGACCTGGCTTGCAACCTGGTTAGGTGCCCTGGCTGGGAATTGAACCAGGGAACTTTGGGTTTACAGGCGGCGCTTTATCCATTGTGCCACCAGCCAGAGCTGAGCATCAGCATTTTTTTAAGCTACACTGGTGATTCCACACTCTAGACAAAATGTAATGTGGGGATTCAAAAGTAAATAAAGAACTCCTAAAGCTAGGTCTCACATCTTTTTATCTTTGACTCTCCCAGGCCTAAAACAACATCTGTAATGTCCTAACTGTTTGGTAAATATTAATTTAGAGATGACCAGTTAGTGTTTTGGTGGACAGGGACAACAGACTTAGGGATTTAATACTGACCTTGCAAGGGATAAGGATGAGACTCATTTTCTACATATTAAACAACCATAGAGCTCAACCTTCCCACCAACCCCACACTTCTACACTGACTACCAACCTGACCAAAAGATCATTATTTTGGAACCACCGAGCCACTGAGTTTCCCTTAGGCAGACTGAAGTGCATGTGATGGCTTACATTTTTTTTTTCTGGGAACAGATCTTTTATGCCAACTGGGCAGGGTTACTGCCCCATAAACCTACCTTCTGTGCTTAGCTTTTACTTTTGGCACTTGCAATGATTAGACAGGGTTGAGCAAAGGGTATTTTTGCAGCTCATGGGGAAGAATAGGGAACATAAATAAACATTGCATCTCATTACAAAGTCCTGAATGTGCAAAACATACTGGTTCAAATGCCATGATTAGATAAGCACCTGCAATGCCCATTAACTTCAAAGGGAAATTGAAGGCAAATCTGGGCTCATGTGCTCTCTGTCCCTACACTTAAACGAGTCAGATGATTCCTATTTTCACGTTAAGATAATTTCTGCCACAGCCTACATGATAGTCATTGCTCCAGACCTTTAATAATTACCTCAGGGTGGCCTCTCTCAAATAGGCAGTGAAAGGTGCTCCACCTCCAGTTTCTGGGGTTTCAGATGAGCCTTTGGCCACACCCTAAATATGTCCTTTTTGAAGATGGGTCATTTTAAATGGCTTTAAGCAACAGCTTCATCCTCCCCCATGAAAGAGACAAAAATGTGACATTGATGCTCAAAAATGCATTTGTTTTGTGCACAGGCAAATGGTTACTAAAAGTGGTCATGATGAAAGCCAGGATTCACAGTGAAGGATCAAGGCAATGGGCAGGGAATCCCTTCAAAAGATGGATTCCATCTAGTAACAGATGGGGCCCACGGTCAAGATTACATGTTTTAGCATAAGTGAGATGAGGTGGCTGTAAGGGAAAGGGAAGGAAGAAGGGGAGCTGTCTGTAAGCCAGTCTGACACCAAGTAGAAGTTTCAAGCATTTGTTATGAATTCCACTGGTATTTACTGGGTACTGGCCACAGGATGAGGCTCTTAGTTGGGGGCCCAGAAAACCAACAAAGCCACAGGCCTATTTCTTCCTTTTTGTACTTTACAGGGGTGGAAGGGGAAATGCTGTGACAACATGGGCTAGGAAAGCACCTTCTGATAGGGTTTCAGGGGAGCCAGCTCTAAGCTGGTGACCTTTAAAATGAGACCTGCAAAATGAGAAGGAAATCAGCTGAGTGCAAAATGTAGGCAGAGAGGGTGAAGGAGGTTTCAAGAAGAAGGAGGGTATTTATTCTCCAGGGACAGCTGTCAGGCTGAAACTGAGCCGAGGCCACAGTTCCTCCAGGTTGCCCTGGCAGCCTGAGAGAGCAGGTCTGCAGAGCAGGGTGGGTGCGAAGGGGAGAGTTTTCGGGAGGAAGTGGGTGCAGTGGGTGCGGGCCAGTTGTGGGAGCTGCAGCAGGGGAAGGTGAGGTTGGTTTTGCTGTTTCAGGCCGTCGATGTAGGCGGCTTTCAGTTTCCATCTGAGCCAGGCCCGGTGGACACCTTTCAGATAAACAGAAATCACAACCGTGGAGTGATTCAACACCCGTTTGCTCCCCACCAAACTCCCCATAGTCACTATTTGACACCTTTTCTTTAAGGCCCCTCCACCCTCCCTAATGACTTTGTTTCATTCTCCTCTGAGATTGAGATCACCACGTAAAGACCTCTTCGAGTTTTCCCTTCTCCATCTTAGCATTTCTCCCCCACCTTCACCCACCATTTTTGAGAAAGGAAGGCCTCCTTGGTTCCAAAAGAAACTCCACCTAACCATGTGACTCTGCTCTTCCTCTTTCTTTCATAAGCAAGTTTCACCCTCATGCTCTCTCTTGCTTCCTTCATTTCTCCCCCACTGCTGCTATCTTCCCATCTGTTGAAGGGTTCTCACTCAGTCTTGTTTATCTTTTTAGCCAGCCTCCAGCTCTCCAGAATTTTATCAGTGCCTCTTGGTTGGGTCACTGATTTCACCTCCTAGTGACTCACTCACCCCTCAGCCTTCATTCCCTGGCTTCCTGGGCTGACCACAGGCTTTTGCCCTGGTTGTATTGTCCCTCAGGGCTAGATGCTCACCCTTCCTGGCAGCACACTAGGCACCTGCTGGATTTCCAGACCCTGCATCTCTCTTCCTGACCCTCAGCTGAAGTGCAGCCCTGTGCCAATGCCCAGAACCACCCTGCTTCAGACAGAAGAGGCATACAGGGAACTCACCCCACCTTCTGAGAGGCAGCATTGCCTCAGGCTTGCTTCTGCTCCAGGTTCAAGTATATTTCTGTTGTGAAAACCATTTTGGCTCTCATGTGTGAGCTGAGTTTGGGATCCAGCATGGGTTTCATTTTTATTCATTCTATTTGTTGAGCAACATTTTGGGTCTAGACTCTGTGACACGTAACTTCTAGCCATGATGTCATTTACTCCTCACATCATCTCATGTTACAGAGAGCTTTAGAAATCTGCCCAAACGCCCACAGCCAATAGATGGTGGAATCAAGACTCAAACCAGGCCTTCTGACTCTTAGCAGTTATGCTCAAGAAATACAACTTTTAACAGAAGGAATGGCAGTATATGTGAGTGTGTGTGCGCGTGTGTGTGTGTGTGTGTGTGTGCTCGTGCGCATGTATATATGTGGTGGGGTGATGGTAGGAAAGCTCCCTGAGATCCTGCTACTCATAGCAGATTTTCTGGTCCTGATTAGCTCCTGCCTGGCAGCCAGGAGCTGTTATTATCACTCACTCCTGTGCCCCTGTCACTGGGCCTGTGGGGACTTGCCCTTCCTTCCTGCTCTCAGCCTTCTGATGTTGACAGCTGTACTGGAAAATCACATGTTGGCTGCTACCATGCTTACCAGATACAGATTGTACGTGCTACTCTGGACTTCCTGCCCACGCTGTCCCATGCACGCCTGCCCCTACACAGGGGGCTGGCTGGTTTTTCTCAGTCTATTTTATCCCCTGTGCAAGTAACTTGAGTTTTCTCTATGCCATCATTTCCTCACGGAGCCTTGCCCTGAGAGAACTCATCCTTCTACCCTCAGTTACAGGTCCTTTAACTGTTGGCTTAGTCTCTCCTTCTGGCTCTTTTCTCAAACTACATTAGCTTAAGTTAATGCCCACCTATTTTGTTAAACCCTTCTAATATATCATTTCCGTTTCTTTTCAAATTTAAATATTTTTGTGTTGAATTGAGTCATTACAACAAAGTCCTTCAAAACAAGAATGGTACAGAAAAACTCAAATTAGTAAGCTTGTTGGGGAAAATAAGTTCCTGAAAGGATAAAAGCTAACAAGAGAATAAAGACAATAATAACCAGGACAATAGCCAGTATTTTCATATGCTTTGAAATTAATTACCAAGTGCCACACTCACGTGGGTCCCTACTTTCCTGGGAGATGAGTTCTGTGACTTTCGGAAAGTGGTCCAAGGTACAAGTATAATGACTCAAGGGCTCAGCTCCCAGGCTCTGACTTCAAGTTCCCATCTTCTAAAATCCTCTTTAGCCCACTCATCAGGGTCCATTTGAAAACCTCAATCAGAAAGCCCCCAGGTCAATATTATGTGTTCTCCAACAGCAAGCATCTTCAAACAGAAACCCAAAACAATGGAAACCAAGTACAAATGGTTTCTGGCTTCCCTTTAATGGTAGTAAGTTTTAGTTCTTTTTTTTTATTACATGTGAAAAAGGACAACTCCAAAGGGGGAATTGTGGGCTTTCCAAGGGTTAAACAATGAGTCATGAGCGTAGGAAATGAAACTTTCAGGAATAAAATCATCTTTCCTTTCTCATGTGCAAGGAAATGCTATGTACACATTCATTTTCTTACATTTTATTTCATTAAATGTAAAGTCAATAAGACCAAAAAGGTCAGTTTGGTTAATCAGTTGTTTTTACCCTCCTGCTACTACGATAGCAAAGCTACCTATGTGCAGCATCAACTCTTTTATGGCTCTTATCTCCAACAAGAAAACTGACTATACATATACTTTTTGAAAGACATCGGTTCATTCAGGATGATGAGGCAACTTCAGGAAAAAATATTCCTTGGCCCTGGCTGGTGGCACAGTGGATAAGGAGCTGGCCTGTGAACCCAAAGGTTGCTGGTTCGATTCCCAGCCAGGGCACATAACCAGGTTGCAAGCCAGGTCTCCAGCCAGCTCTGTAGCTGGAGGCAGGTGAAAAAGGCAACCATACATTGATGTCACTCTCCCTCTCTGTCTCTCTCCCTTCCCCTTTCTCTAAAAGTAATAAATAAAATCTTTAAATATATATATATACATATGTGTGTATACACACACACACACACACACACACACACACACACATATATATATATATATACATATATATACATATATATATATATATTCCTTTATAGAAGAGGTGTATAGGCCAAATGCACTTGCCCTCATGGTTTAAATGCCATGTTTGTGAACATGGTATAGTGTAAATAACAAAGTATCCAAGTCAGAAATAAGCACTCTGCTGAGTTAAGCAGACTCCTAGCTGACTCTCCTACTGTCCCTCCTCACTTGCTTCCCCCTATAGGGCTGGTGCCGTTTTCCCTTTTAGGTCTCCACTCAAATATTACCTCATAGAAGACACCTCCTACAATTGTTCCTCCCCCACTACTTCCTGTCTCCTTGCCCTCCTCCTCTTCATTTTATTAATATTATTTATCACTGTCTGACACTATATTTTTATCTGTTTACTTATTTATTGTCTATGCCCTCCTACTGGAAGCTAAGACCTTTATGTGAATTTGTTTTAGTTATTGCTGTTTTCCCAGAAACCAGCATCCTGTATTCAATTCCCTGAATAACTTTAAGGATACCACTTAAAGATAGTTATACTTTTTTCTTCATATGTTGGAGAAACTGCAGGATTTGGGAATGACTTTAAAGATAAATAGGAGAAAAACATTTGCTCATCGCTAAGGATTTTTTTACTTTAAACACTGCAGAGAGAGGTCTCCTTACCTGGCTTTTCTAATTTTTTTCTGCAGTACAAGCACAAACATGCTATTTGGGTGAGGAAAAAAAAAGTCCATCGAATCTTCATCTTATCTCAAATGTTGAAGAAAGTGAAACAGAGAGACGTGTCCCTGATTTGCTGGAGAGATTCTAACACACTCAGTGCTTCACGTTCACTCTGTGGGTTCCTTGTAATAGTTTGATTTGGTTTCTAACCTTATTCTCTTCAACATTAAGGAAGAGTGGAAGATTAATTTACTCCCTCAACAAGAAACTCAAATATCATCTTCTGAGAGGTTTCCCTCACCATCGTGCTTCACAGCATCCCCCCACCCCTGTCTATCACTTTCTAGCTTATTAGACTTGATTTCTTTGTAGTATTTATCTCTTTAACATTATATTTTCATTCATGTTTTACATGTTCATTATCTGATTCTTCCCAGTACCACATAAGCTTCATGAGAACAAGAGCTTTGTCTGTTGTCCACCAACATTGCTCTACAAATGGAGATTTTTGACACATGGAAAATCTGCTAGGAGCATATGTTGAATAAATGGATCCATAAAGTCACACCAACTTGTGACTTTATGACACAACTCCTACCTAATATCAATGTTCTTGCTTTCTGGAATACTCTTTGCACCTGTCAGCTCCTCCCCATTACCAGGACTTGTACATGGTTGTATAACATCTCTGAGCCCTTTGCTGCTTCATTGCACCAAACTGATACAAACAGCACCAGCACAGTTCGGGTTGCTTCATGCACTGGTGTTTTGTTTCCCACCAGGAAGGCTTAGGTCCCAGGCCAAGGACTAGAGAAGAAAGAGAAGATTTTTGAGAGAATGCTAAGAATGTGTTTTTAAGATACTAAGTTTTTTATGTTCAGGTAAATGCAGGTAGAAACATTCAAAGGACAGTTTATATATATAAGTCTGATGTCAGAAGAGACATCTAAGCTGAAATTGTTCATGTATGACTCATCAATATATTTTTAGTCTGACTAACATGCTCGGGACATGAGCTCACTTGGGCAGAATGTGGAGATTGAGAAGAAGAGCAATGAAGGGCAGGGGGTGAAGGGCAGGGACGTGGTACTCTCACCACTTCGTGGACGGGTAAAGGAAGGACACTGAGAAGAAACCATGCCAGAGTTAGAAGGACCAGAGAGTGTTTCACTGCAGGTGAGAAAAAAGTGGAAATTTGCAAGATGAACAAGAATGGTCAATGGCATCAGATGTCACAAAGGATTTAAGGTGGAAATGGCTAGAAAATTGTCCACTGGGTTTGGCAGTCAAACCTTGCTGCAGTAATTTCTCCTGAGTAATGAGAACAGAGGGATTGAGGATGGACTTTCTGGAAAGTAATTAAAGAGAGTGAGTTAGCACAGTGCCCTTGACAAATTATCCTGGAAGAAAAGGAGAAAAATAAGCTGGTATGGCCCTTATATCAGAGGTTCTGTGGAAAATAAGTTGATGTTTATTACTCAAAAGTAGGTTTTGCCCTGGCTGGTGGCTCAGTGGATAAGATGCCAGCCTGCGAACCCAAAGGTCGCTTGTTCGATTCCCAGCCAGGGCACATAACCAGGTTGCAAGCCAGGTCTCCAGCCAGGTCTGTAGCTAGAGGCAGGTGAAAGGCAACCATACATTGATGTCTCTCTCCCTCTCTGCCTCTCTCCCTTCCCCTTCTCTAAAAATAATAAAATCTTTAAAAAAAAAAGTAGGTTTTAAAGTGTACATTTGAAATGTGTGCAGTTTGTTGTATGCCAATTATACCTCAATAAAGTGGTAGTTTTTAAAAGTGTGTTTTAGAATTTCACAAAAGATCAGGATCTTCTCATTTGAGAATCGAACTTCAATTCATAACATATTAAGATATTTCCTGATATAAAAATGAGAAAAATCCAGGATAGGAAAGCCCCAGAAATATATAAAGTAATACTCTTGGTTTACAAATAATAATAATAAGAATACCAAAAGTAACAAAAGCACTTAATTTTCTTTCTTATTTTTTAAGATTTAATTTATTATTTTTAGAGAGAGGGGGAGGGATAGAGGCAGAGAAGGAGAGAGACATCAATGTAAGGTTGCTTTTTACCTGCCTCCAACTATGGATCTGGCTGGAGTCCTGGCTTGCAACCTGGTTATGTGCCCTGGCTGGGGAATCGCCAGGTTCACAGGCTAGCTCCCTATCACCAGCCAGGGTGGCACTTTATTTTTCTTATGATAGAAAGCAAGAAGGCATCATGATCTGGAAAATGGGCCAGCATAGAGAAAGGGCTGGGATTGTGGTTGCAGCTTGTTGATTCTTATAGACTCATCTAAGAGGCTATTAATTAATCTAGTTTATAACCCAAAAATAAGGCAATAAAAACCAAATTAAGACCACCAGGAGGAACTCAAAAGAGTTTCCTGAGTAAAGATAAACAGGTCTTAGAATCACCAAAACTTCGTTTAGGGTTATAATAGTAAAAAAAAAAAAAAAAAAAATTAATGTATAGGGATACATTGGGTAGAGAAGAGGAAATAATATCTAAATTAAATATTCATTCTTTTCCAAAGGTTCAGCAATTGTCCTACCAGTGTCCTAAAAATTAAAGTGAATAAAATGCCAAGGTTTAAACAATGTCTCAATAGTTAATAAACTCAGAGATGATATGGGTAGGTGAAACTAAAGAGAAATAAATATTAACTCAGTGAATGCTGTTTATTCAGAATGAAACTCTCTAGAATTTTCTTTTTTAATAAATATTTTAATGTTGTTCCATTACAGTTGTCCCAAGTTTTACTCCTTTGTGCTTCTCCACTCATCCCACCCCATACTCTCATGACAACCCACACCCTGTTGTCCATGTTCATGGGTCATTCATACATGTTCCTTGACTAGACCCTTCCCCTTCTCTCCACCCTTATTTCCTTCCCCCCTCCCCTCTGGTCACTATCATTCCGCTCCTTGTTTCCATGCCTCTGGTTCTATTTTGCTCATTTGTTTTGTTCATCAGGTTCCTCTTATAGGTAAGATCATATGTTATTTGTCTTTTGCCACCTGATTTATTTCACTTAGTATAATAGTCTCCAATTCCATCCATGCTGTTGTGAAAGGTAGGAGTTCCATCTTTCTTTTTGCTGCATAGTATTCCATTGTGTAAATGTAGCACTGTTTTTTGTTTTTTGTTTTTAATCAATTCCTTTACTGATGGACACTTCAGCTGTTTCCAGCATTTGGGTATTATAAATAGCACTACTATGAACATAGGGGTGCATAGGTTCTTTTGAATTGTTGCTTTGGGATTCTTAGGGCATAACCCTAGCAGTGGAATTGCTGGGTCAAAAGGCAGTTCCATTTTTAGTTTTCGGGAGAAATTTCATACTGTTTTCCACAGTGGCTGCACCAGTCAGCAATCCCACCAACAGTGAACTAGGCCTACCCAAAAAAGATAGAAAAATCTCAAGCAAACAACCTCACCCTACATCTACAAGAACTGGAGGAACAACAACAAAGTCAAAAGCGAGGAGAAAGAAGGTAATAATCAAGATCAGAGCAGAATTAAATGACATAGGGACTAAAAGAATAATTCAACGGATCAATAAATCCAGGAGCTGGTTCTTTGGAAAGATTGATAAGCTTTTAACCAGATTCATCAAGAAGAAAAGAGGAGGACCCAAATAAATAAAATCAGAAAAGAAAAAGAAGTTGCAACCAATACCACAGAAATGCAGAGGGTTGTAAAAAAAAAACTACTACAAACAACTGTATACGCCAAGAAATTGGACAACCTGGGTGAAATAGACAAGTATCTGGAAATATACAAGCTCCCAAAATCAAATCAAGAAGAATCAGAAAGCCTGAATAGAATGATAACAACTAGTAAAATTGAAGTAGTAATCAAAAAATCCTGGCACACAAAATCCCTGGACTAGACATTTTCACAGCCAAATTTTACCAAACATTGAAAGAACTAATTCCTACACTTCTCAAACTATTCCAAAAAACTCAAGGAAAGGGAAAACTCCTAAACTCTTTTTACAAGGCCAGTATTAGAATTTTCTATGTAGTAGTTTTACATGGAATAGGAAAACATGAAATGAAACGCCAATAAACCAAATACTAACATGTTTACTGCTTTACATGTTGTCAAAGCACACTTTTCCTCTCTGGGTGTTTAAAATAATTCAGAGAAGTAGTCAATGTACCAGGATCTCCCCTTACTCCCATCACCCCCTGGAGGATATTCATATTTGTGTTTTCACACAGATGGGTCTTGGGAGGTAATAAGTTTTCCTTTGAACTGTCTTGTTCTCCACAACATTATTCAGAGAAACAAATTTATCAGTGACTAAAAGTGCAATGGAGTAAGCAGGGAAAACTGGAGAAGAGGCATTTTGTATCTGTTGAAATGTGTACATTCACCTTAATTTTTTTTTTTAATCTAAGCACTAAAGTGCCATGCTTACCAATTTACTAATTAGAGAACTAGACAGGAGGTTAAGTGATGTAACCATCTCCTTCCAGGTTGCAATTCTTGATTAGAAAAGCAACTTCCAATACCTGCCATAGACTTGGAGAGAGTCATTATGAGGCTTTCTACTCCTGCGACCTCAGAGCACAGGGGGCAGTGCAAAAGCATGTTGATTCACAATACCTGATAAGATATTTAGCATCAATTGGGTACCCAATGTACTAGCACCTTCAGTGATTCACCATTTCTCATTTCCGCCTAACAGTAGCTGGTATTTGTAAAGCCCTTACTAAGTACTAACCATTGTTCTAAGCACTTTTTACATACTAAGTCATTTAATTATCACAACAACTCTACAAGTAGGTGCTATTTTTTGTATATTCATTCACAGATGAATTGTCCCTGACGCAAATTGGTTAGATAATTTACCCCGTTGACTCACAGCTGATGAGAGTAAGAGCAGCAATTCAAGCTCAAGCAGTATGCAGTGGGAGCCCTTGTTCACAACCACTAGTCGATAATATTTCTATTTTATTTCACCTCTCTTCTGGAATGTTATAACAGCTTCCCAGTTGGTCTCCATTAAACTTACCTCTTTACATGATTATTTTTTAATTATATAAATAATGTATATGTACATTCTAAACTATATTATAATCTCATGAATTAGACAAAATCCCAGTTGGGCACCAATTGTAATTCCAAGTTTCTCCCCAGTGTACGATATGTCTCTTCTTAGATATTTTCCTCTGTATGTATGTATGAAGATAATTTTAAAGATAAATGTTATAGCATTCATTTGCAAATTTTATTTTTTTACTTATCTATATTTCTTTGAGAGCTAAACCAAAACAGTGTGACCTTTAAAAGAAGAAAAACCCATTCTCTTTCTTGAAAAACTACCCCATTCCAAAATAGAGATGTCATAACCCTATTGGAAATAAGGTACTTCTCCCCATTTTTAAGTATGAGTGGAATCAAGCAAAGCTTCCTAAAGGAAAATGCCAAAAAATTTAAAGACTCATCAAGGTGAGAGGTATATACAAAATCTGTCTGGAAAAAGTCCAGCCATTGTTAATTTAACAAAAATGGTTTGTACAACACCAATGTAGCCTGTTAGCCAAGGAGAGTGGCCTGGAATGCACATGTGTGAACAATGATGACTTCTCTGTACTAATCAGTGGGGGCAGTAGACACCGTTGAGTGAGCATGTGTACCATGTGGCCGTCGTATTCAAAATGACTGAGTGAGCAGAGCAACAAGTCTGCACCAAATTTGCATTAAGCTTAAACATTCCTCCTCTTAAGCTGTTCAGATGATTCAGAAGGCCACAGCTATGGACCACTGGTAATTCATCATAACACACCTGCTCATGCATCACATCTTGTGCAGAGCTTTTTGGTAAAACATCAAATCACCCAGGTAACTTACTCCCCCTGTAGGCCATATTTGGTGCCCTACAACTAGCTTTTCCCAAAACTAAAATCACTTTTGGAAGGAGAGAGATTTCAAACTGTCAATGAGATGCAGGAAAATAAAACAGGGCAGCTGATGGCAATTGGGAGAACTGTGCGAGGTCCCAGGGTGCCTACTTTGAAGCAGACTGATGTGTCATTGTTCTGTGTACAATCTTCCATGTATCTTTTTCAATTAATGTCTCTATCTTTTATATTACATGATGCCTCCTGGACAGACCTCACGTATACACAGAGAGATGAGGGGAGCTGTTTACAGCAGCAAATCTGAAGGGGAAACAATTCATAGGTGAGGTCATCCTCACCTAAGGATTTGCTGTGCAGTGAAGTCAAATCCAGTTCTTCATAAAGTCTAGATAACTAGAATATTTCATTTACATGTCTCTTTCATCCCCCTAGCAACCTGGAGCATTGGAGTAACACTGTGGTTCTACTTACTGAACTAATCCCTTCATGAACTTGAATGTGTTTACTTCATTGTTCACTATCTTCAGAGTGTAAGCTTAGAAAGATGGGAATTACATCTTTTATTTCCCACTGCAGTGCCATTACCTTGCTCAATACCTGGCACAGAGTTGGAGCTCAACCAATATTTATTGAGTGAGTAAAGCCAAAGATATCTGACTAATGCTGATAATCAAGGTTCCATGAATCTATACCTTGGCTTTTTGAAGCCCTAAGATCCGGTGATTTTATCATCCATGGCCACTGTACATTGATCTGAATAATTATAGATCTTTCTGTGGGAGAGTAGAAGGAACATAAGCTTTAGTTAACAAACATCTTTACAGCATGCTTGCTGTGTAACCTTGAGCAATTTTCTCAACCTCTCTCTTCAGTTTCCTTATTTGTGATAATAAAAAGTTAATAAAACCTTTAGGTTTTAATGAGAACTAGATGGAAAAAAAGGTATTAAAATCTCTAATAACATGTGAGACATTGAGTAAGTATTCAGTAAATGTCAGTCCTGTGCCTATTTCTTCCCCCACCCACTCACTGCCCCCTTACTAATAATAAGACTTTTAGTTTATTTACCCTGATATGCATTCTCTTTTCTCATTTCCATTTGTGGCAATCTGGGCAACAACTTCCTTCTCTTCCAATGCTGAGCTATTGTTTTGTTGGACTCTGTCCCAAGGCTCTGGGCTCTAGAGATTGCCATTGGACTGAGAAGCATTATGGGTCAAATCCAAGTGCTCCAGCACATAATGACTCTGTCATTAAAAAAAAAAAAAAAAAAACCTTAACTGTTGTAGCAAGTTTATGGAGATACATATTCCAAAGTTTAGAGTAGCGTTACAAGATGTAGTATTCTAAAAATCAAAAATCATCCTCAAATTACTCACTCATTCTGCTTATAGAAGTAAATTACTATACTGAGTATTAAAACAGATACATCACCCTTGAGCCTTAAGTTTCCTCCAGAAATCTCACAATTTTCATTTCAAACCAAAAAGTGTTATTCAAATAGGGAAGTATATAATCTTTAACTTCCTTCCTCCAGATTTAGGCTTTCATAGGTAATAATACTCTCTTCAGTCCCCACCATTTCTGCTACCTCAAATTCTTTTAGATCTACCTAAAAGCCCTTATTTACAGAGTCTTAGAGTCTCAGAAACACTTGCATTTATTCTGTATGTACACACCCTACCAAGTCATCCTAAGGCTTTAGAAAGAATTTACGGAGACTCAGCTAACCACAACCTTTTCCCTATTATCAGCCTTGCTCTTCTCCAGCATTTAAAACTGTCTTCCCACAAATCATTGGGGAAGATCTATTGGGTTGCTACCTGAGTGATCTCCTAGCAACTAGACATGTGTTTAAAGCACGATAGCCATTACTTTCCCTTCATTCAGTATTACAGCCTTGAACAATGCCTGGCTTGATGAAAGCAGTGTTTCTACTGTCCTGGTTAGACTGCAGCCACAGCCTTTGAGTGGAGATCAGTCTGGGCAGCTCATAAATCTTGTTGAAAAAAATAAATCAAATTCTTGCTTCGAGACCTGGGGAGTGTCAAAAGTAGTTGTGCCCTTGGCCTGAAGATTACATCTTTTCCTCAAAGATTTAACAATAGCCACCAGGTTAGAATTACAGTCAATAGGATTAGCTAAACATACCATACCCCAAAGACAAGCAGGAGCTTGATTCCTAGGCCGCAGCTCACCTGGTCCTAAGACCTGATCTCAGGGAAAGCTCAAAGCCCAGGAATTCACACACCACTCATGCATCATCACAAAAGAACTCTGAAGTGGAAAGTAACAGCTAGATTGGCCTGAATAGGCTGAGGGAAAACTGCCTTTTCTCAGTTCTGGATTCCAGATCTTACTTTTTGGTCTAAATATGTAAGATAACATCTGAGGGATGCATCCAGCTCATCTACAGCTTGCTGGGAGCCTTCACTGCATTCAGTAACCGGTCAGTGAATCTCCTGGAGCTGCCGTGGAGAACAGATCTGAGGCCTCCCTTAAAGACTTATAATCAAACTAGTCAGAAAAGCTAGTTGCACACAAATATCCACAGGGAAGTGGGGTGGATGAAAGCTGGGAAATAAATAGAAACCATATGGCTAGCTAACCATCAGTCCTGCAGGCCAAGTGTTTACTGGGAGGTAGGAGCTGCAGGACCCAGGCAGGAGCAGTATTTCAGGACCTAAATTTCTCCATTCCCTCATCATCTTTCACGCATCATGTCTTTCCGAGTCTTGGGGTTTGCGCTGAAAAAACTGCCTAATAATCTTAAAGTACGGTGTGTTTATAGTATTTTTTAGTTTCTCAAAGCAGTTTATTCAAGGAACTTCATTCTTTATAAATAGAAAAGAGGTAAAGAGAAATACAGGTTATAAAATTCATCCTCAAAACATTTCATTGGCTAACTGGTTGACTGTGACATTCCATTAGTAATAAGAGAAAGATAAAAACAATAACTGAAGTTGACAAATTTCAAACTGACAAAGTCCCAGCCCAATTAAAATTATAAATTAAAATTTAGATCTCTTCTTCTCTATTTTAATAAGCAATTTTGCACCAACATAAACCTAAGTTAAGCCACTAAACCTCTTAAATTACAGAGGTGAAATCAAAACTTTGGTCTGGATATTGGGAGCTGGTATCTTCTGTACTACACAGTTTATAAAAATTATCCACCATTCCAGAGAAATCCTGTTACATCTTAAGAAAATTTTGTTCCTCCCTTGGCCATACAGTGATTTCTGTTATTCTGTTGCAGCCATTCTCCTCTTGGTGAGGAGTGGATTTAGTAGGGGCAGGGCACAGATTGGGACATTTATCAGTGGAGTATTTTGTCATGCCTCAGTTGAAATGGTTAATAAGTACAAGAGATTCCTTGGATGCTACAAAATTATATCAAACTCTAGTTTTGATGGAAAGTTTACTCCCATTTCAAATAATGTTTTTTAGATTTACTATTTGGTAATGCTAAAACCAAGAAAGCTCAGGAAGAAAACAAAAGGAAAAAACAAAAGCAATACTGACTGTTGGAACATAGCAATTTTAAGAACAAAGATTAAGTCAACCACATAATGGACAAAAATCTCCTTTTTATATAAAAGTTAGGATAAAGAACTTTGGAGTGATTTAGGAAAATTATCTGTTTATACTTCCAATGACAAAAAATGTGGCTATAAACATCCTGATTGGTAATACTTCATTCGCCAATTTTCTTATAACCAAGATTCAATTTAGCAGCTACCACAACTGGCCAAACTGCCCTACCAGAAATTATGCAAGGTTTTTCTTAATAACAGTCACCAAAAAAGGTTTTAAAAAATCTCTGACCAGAAGAATTGGGTCACAAAATGAGAGAGACACCATTCTTTTGAACATCATTAATTCTTGATTTTTAAGGAAACATGGTTCCCATTAGGCCTAAGAGAGTTTCTTAAATGTGACCTACATTAAAGTATAATTATCTTTTTTTCCCAATTGGCAAACATATACTGCATAACCTTGTTATAAAATCTCATAATTAATACATTTTTTAATGTTTCAAGCCAAATGATCTGACCTAAAATGTAGTAAGATACAGAATAGTTGGAGACAATTAGAATAGTGTGACTCCACCTTAGCCTTGCCCCCAATGTTTTGAAACAACGGCTTTTTCTATGTAACATGATATATTTTACCAGTGAAAGCTATCCTTGAATTCACTGGAAGAAGTAAAAAATGCTACTTCCTTACCAAGTATTCAGGAATAACTTTAACTATTATTTTAAAAGTACAACCAAGACTAAACTAAAGCATTACAAATGAAGCTTTGTAGAAATGGGAATTTATTCTGTCACCATTAAATTAGCTATTTATGCTGTTGTGCTTATTGGAGTTTCATCAGGAAGTACCTATGAGATATGCTGTGGCTCAAGAGTAAAAGCATTGAAAGGTTTAGGCCTATGCTGGCCAACACTCACAAGGTGTATGATTTTAGGCTCACTCAACCCTCTTGGAAACTCCATTTCACATCTTCAGAATGGGACAATGGCAATATCCACTTCACAGTATTGTATTAAAGACTAGATATGATCACTTGCAGTAATTATACTTCAAAAGGATTAAACAAATGTTTGACTTGTTATTATACCTTCAAATATTAAGAAAATGGCTAGAGAAATGACACATGCTAAAAGATATCTTAAACATTTAGTTCACTGAAAATACATTTTTATAAATTATGTGGGCTATAAATAAACACTGAATATGTATAAGGGAATTTCAGGTTATAAAGATATACATTCAAAAATAACATGGACTACCCTGGCCAAGTAGTTCAGTTGACTGGAGCATGATCCCATTCACCAAAATGTTGCAAGTTCAACCCTTGGTCAGGGCGCATACCTGGGTTGTGAGTTCAATCCTACAACCAATCAATGTTTCTCTTACATCAATATATCAATATTTCTCTCTCTCTCTTTCTCTCTCTCCCCTTCTCTCCCTCTCTCTAAACTTAATAAACATATCCTCGGGCAAGGATTTTAAAAAGTTAACATTAATTTCCAGCCTAGCCACAAGAATCAAACAAGAAGGAGAAATAAAAGGCATCCAAATTAAATAAAAACAAAAGCAGTAAAACTGTCACTATTTGTCAATGACATGATACTGTATATAGAGAACCCTGAAGATTCCACCAAAAATCTACTAGAATTGATAAATGATTTCAGTAAAGCAGCAGGATACAAAATAAATATTTAGAAATTGGTTGCATTTATATTAATACACCACTAATAAACTATCTGAAAGGAAAATGAAGAAAACAATCCCATTTGCAAATGCATCAAAAAATTAAATACCTAAAAATAATTTTAACCAATGAACTAGAAAACCTGTACTTAAAAATTATAAGACACCAAAGAAAAAAATTGAAGAAGATACAAAGAAATGAAAGCATACATCATGGCCATGGATAGGAAGAAGTGACATTAAAATGTCTGTACAACCCAAAATAATCTATAGATTCAGTGCAATTCCTATCAAACTATTAATGATGTATTTCACAGAACTAGGACAAATAATTCAAAAACCTATATGGAACCACAAACTACCCCAAATAGCCACAATAATCTTGACATAAAAGAACAAAGTTGGGGCCGTTATGCTACCTGGTGTCAAACTACATTACAAGGCCAAATCATCAAAACAGCATGGCACCATAATAAAAACAGACATGTAGCTAAATGCAACAGGAAAGAAAGCCCAAGAAAAAACTCAAGTCTTTATAGTAAATCATATTTGATAAAGGAGGCAAGAACATACAATAGGATAAATACAATCTATTCAATAAATGGTTTGGGGGAAATTGAGCAGATACATGTAAAAATGAAATTAGACAACCTTCTTACACTATATACAATAAAAACTTAAAATGGATTAAAGGCTTAAATGTTGGACTAGAAACCATAAAACTTTTAGAAGAAAACATAAGCAGTAAATTCTCTGACATTTCTCTTAGTATTTTTATATGATTCTTCTAATTTAATAGTTGTTTTGTTCTGATATATCTTCTTGAGCAAGGGAAACAAAAGAAAAATAAACAAATGTCCTTACATCATTTTGCACAGCAAAAAAAAAAAAAAAATCAACAAAATTAAAAGAAGTCCCACTGAAGGGGTGAATATATTTACCAAAGATACATCTGATGAGAATAGGTTAATATCCAAAATTTATAAAGAACTCATACAACTCAATACCAAAAACACCTAAACAATCTAATGAAAAAATGGGCAAAGGACCTGAACAGATACATCTCCAAAGAGGGCATAAAGCTAGTCAATAGACATGAAAAGATGTTCAGTATCACTAATCATAAGAGAAATGTAAATTAAAACCACCAAGAGATATTACCTCACACCTGTCAGAATGGCTGTTAACAATAAATCAGCAAACAAGTGCTGCTAAGGATGTGGAGAAAGGGGAACCCTCATTCACTTCAGGTGGGAATGCAGGTTGATACAGACACTATGGAAAACAGCATGGAGGTTTGTCAAAAATTAAAAATTAAACTGCCTTATGACCCAGTGATTCTACCTCTGAGTATATATCCAAAGAAACCCAAAACACTAATTCAAAAGAATATGTGTACCTTTATGTTCATTTCAGCATTGATAATAGCCAAGATATGGAAGCAACCCTGTGTGTTCATTGGTAGATAATGGGTTAAAAATGTGGTGTACATTTACACAATGGAATACTACTTGGCCATAAAAAGAATGAAATGTTACTATTCACAACACCATGGATGGATCTGGGGGATACTATGCTAATTGAACTAAGTCAGTCAGAGAAAAGCAGACACCATATGATTCCACTTAGATGTGGAATCTAAAGGACAAAACAAATGAGCAAACAAAACTGAAACAGACTCATAGACCCAGAGAACAAACTGTTAGTTGCCACAGGGGAAGGGTATTGGGAGCTGGGTGAAAAAAAGTGAAGGTATTAAGAATTACAAATTGGCAGTTACAAAATAGTCATGGGGATACAAAGTATAGCATAGGAAATATAGTAATAAAATTATGCTAACCATGGGTAATGCCAGGTGGGTACTGGAAATATTAGAGGACACATTTTGTAAAGTATATGACTATCTAATCACTATGTTATACACCTGAAATTAATACAAAATATTAAATATAAATTGTAATTGAAAAAATTATACATCTGACATTCAGAAACAATGCATACATACATACATACATACATACATATATACATACATACAAACATACATACAAAACTGAAAAAACTTAACATGGACTTTCAGATAAAGATGGCAGATTGTGCACACATATTTATATTCTTTTCCATCTAAAAGCTCATTAAAATGTCACTAAAGGAATGAAAATAGGTATAAACATATAAGATAAAATAAAGAATGGTCATTAGCTGACAAAAAATTTCAAAAACAGTTTTGGAAGATGAAAAGTTGATGGAGACATGCTAACAGATGAAAGGCATTCAAGGGGATTGGAGTAAAATAAAGGGGAGGTAGGTGGTGTAGTAACATGGGTGGAAACAAGCCGCCTACAAGAACCATTGCTAATAATTCCACACAAAAGGACAGTAGAGGTAGCAGTGACATATGAGACTGAAAAAGCTATCAAAAGTCTTCGTATGGGGCAAGCTCATTCACCACTGTGTAAATCATGACCCCAGTTATGACATTTGCTTCACTCTAACAGATTACAGAACACCAAAATTTCCCCTTGCATTTGAAAAAGTCCCTAATGTGGGAGACTCTGACTAAGATAATCAAGCAGGAAATACTGATTCCAAAATAAAAAGTTATAATATAAAGAACATGAGCTTTAACAGAAATTTTAACATCTTTAGAAACATTCAAGAGTACACTGCACCCATTAGACAAGAAGAGGATACTATAAATAAGGAATAAATAAATATATTAAGAAAAAAATCTTGGCTTAAAAGTTATGATTGATAAAAGAAAAAGAAATGTTTAGGATATAGAATTAAGAAAATCTCCCAGAAAATACAATCAAAATAGGCAAAAGAACTAAGCCAGGAGGGCTACTGAATAATTAATAGGAATTATGAAAAATAAGGAGCAAAAAGGGAGAGGAGGAGATTGTTCATCTGAATGATATAAGAAAATTTTAGATAACTGAAAAACTTAAAACTTCAGATTGGAATAGCCCAATAGTGGCTATAAAAAGGCTTCTATTTAGGGTCATTGCTGAATGGAATGAAGGGGAAAAAAAAAAAAGAACCAGAAGGAACATGTAGATCATCAAAAAATGAGGATCAAGCTGGCATTAACTTCACACCAGCAATACTGAATGCTCAAGGAGAAGGAATAATTCCTTTAAAATACTGAAGAAAAGTAGGTTTTTAACTATATTTTCTTATTTTCCTTTTTTTAAAGATTTTATTCATTATTTTTATTTTTATGTGTTTTTATTTTTGTTGTTGTTGTAATACAATTGTTTCATTTTTCTCCCATTGCTCTCCCCTGCCCCACCCCCCCATCCCTCTCCCACAGTCAATCCCCACCTCATTGTCCATGTCCATGGGTCTCTCACATTAGCTCCTCCACTAAATCCTTACCTTGCTTCCTCCCCCTATCCTCCTGTATTTCTGCTTCTTTTTTTTCCTGTATCTCTGATTTCATTCTGCTCATCTATTAGTCTCCTGTATTAAGTGAGATCATATGGCACTTGTCTTTTGCTGCCTGACTTATTTCATTAAGCATGATACTCTCCAAATCCATCCATGCTGTCACAAATGGTAGTAGTTCCTTCTTTCTCTCTGCTGCATAGAACTCCATTGTGTGAATGTACCAAAGTTATTTTTCATTTTTGTTTTTTATGTTATTGTTGTTGTTTTTTAAAGATTTTATTTATTATTTCCAGCAAGAGAGGAAGGGAGAGAGGCAGAGAGGGAGAGAAACAGAGAAACATCTATGTATGGTTGCTTTTCACCTGTCTTTCAGCCACAGACCTGGCTGGAGACCTGGCTTCCAACCTGGTTATGTGCCCTGGCTGTGGGTTCGCAGGCTGGCACCTTACCCACTGTGCTACCAGCCAGGGCTTGTACCAAAGTTTTTTTATCCAATCATCCACTGATGGGCATTTAGGCTGCTTCCAGCACTTGGCTATTGTAAATAATGCTACTATGACATAGGAGTGCATATGTTCTTCTGAATTGGTGTTTCAGGATTCTTTGAGTATAACGCTAGTAGTGGAATTCCTGGGTCATAAGGCAGTTCTACATTTTTTTTTTTTTTTTGAGGAAGTTCCATACTGTTTTCCATAGTGGCTGCACCCATGAGCATTCCCCTCCGCAGTAGAGGGGAACTAGAGTTCCCTTATCTCCACATCCTCGCCAGAACTTGTTGTTTGTTGATTTCTTGATGATGGCCATTCTGAGAAGTGTGAATCTCATTGTGGTTTTAATTTGAATATCTCTGATGGCTAGTGATGTTGAGCGTTCTTTCATGTCTATGGGACCTTTGTATGTCCTCCTTGGAGAAGTGTCTGTTCAGGTCCTTTGCCCGTTTTGTAATTGGGTTGTCTGTCTGCCTTGTGTTGAGTCATAAGTTCTTTATATAGTTTGGAGATCAAACCCTTATCTGAGGTGTCATTGGCAAATGTGTTTTCTCATATGGTTGGTTCTCTTTCAATTTTGCTGATGTTTTCTTTAGCTGAGCAGAAACTTTTCAGTTTGATGTAGTACCATTTGTTGAGTTGCTCCTTTATTTCCCTTGCCCTGGGCAAGATATCAGTGAAAATATTGCTGTGTGGGATATCTGCTATTTTTCTGCCTATGTTTTCTTCTAGGACTTTTATGATGGCACAGGTTATGTTTAAGTCTTTTATCCATCTTGAGTTTATTCTGGTCTATGGTGGTCTAGTTTCATTTTGCATGTTTCTGTCCAATTTTCCCAACATCACTTGCTAATGAGGCTATTTTCACTCCATTTTACATTCCTTCCCCTTTGGTCAAATATTAGTTGCCCATAGAGTCCTGGTTTTATTTCTGGAGTCTCTATTCTGTTCCATTGATCTGTTTGTCTGTTCTTGTGCCAGTACCAGGCTGTTTTGATTACAATGGCTTTGTAATATAGTTTGATGTCCAGTATTGTGATTTCTCCTACTTTGTTCTTCTTTCTCAAGATTGCTTTAGCTATTTGAGGTCATTTTTGACTCCATATAATTTTTTTTTAATTTGTTCTAGGTCTGTGAAATATGACATTGGTATTTTAATAGAGATTGTGTTGAATTTATAGATGGCTTTGTTTGGGTAGTATGGGCATTTTTGATCATGTTAATTCTTTCCATCCATGAACATGGTATATCCTTTCATTTATTTGTATCTGCCTTAATTTCTTTCTTTAGTGTTCTGTAGTTTTCTAAGTATAGATATTTTACCTTCTTGGTTAAGTTTATTCTGAGGTACTTAATTTTTCTTGTTGCTATAGTAAATGGGATTTGTTTTCTAGTTTCTTTCTATGATGTTTCATTGTTGGTGTATAAATATGCATTTGATTTCTGGATATTGACTTTTTATCTGGCTATTTTGCCAAATTCACTTAATGGACTCTATAGGATGTTCTATGTACACTATCATGTCATCTGCAAATAATGATGGTTTTACTTCTTCCTTTCCAATTTGGATGCCTTCGATTCCTTTTTCTTGTCTGATTGCTGTGGCTTGAACTTCTAAAGCTATGTTGACTAGAAGTGGAGGAAGTGTATAGCCTTGCCTTGTCCCTGATCTTAAGGGAAAGTCTTAGTTTTTTCCCATTTAGTATGATGTTGACTGAAGGTGTTTCATATATGGCCTTTATTATGTTGAGGTATGTTCCCTCTACTCCCATCTTGTTGAGCATTTTTATAATAAATTAGTGATACACTTTGTCATATGCTTTTTTGGCATCTATTGATATGATCGTATGATTTTTGTCTTTCATTTTGTTTATATGGTGTATTATGTTTATTGATTTATGAATAGTGTACCATCCTTGCATCCCTGGAATGAATCCCACTTGATCATGGTGTATGATTTTTTTAATATATTACTGGATCCTGGGAGGCAGAGGCAAGGAAGGGGAGCAGCTTAGACAAGAATCTAATATAATGGAACCATGGACATGGACAACAGGTGGGATTAACTTTGGGGGGAATGGGTGGGTGGGGAGGGGGACAGAGGGGAGCAAAAAGGGGATGGATGTAATACAACAACAATAAAATTTTTTAAAATATATATTTTTTTTACTGGATCCTGTTTGCCAATATTTTGTTGAGGACTTTGGCATCTATGTTCATCAGCAGTAATGATCTGTAGTTTTCTTTCTTAGCTGTGTCTGGACCAGGTTTTGGAATTAGCATAATACTGGCCTCATAGAAAGAGTTTGGGAGCCTTCTCTTTTCTTGGATTTTTTGAAATAGGCTGAGAAGAATAGGAGTTAGTTCTTCTTTAAATGTTTGGCAAAATTCACTTGTGTAGCCATCCAGTCCAGGGCTTTTGTGTGCAGGGAGTTTTTTGATTACTACTTTAATTTCATTAGTTGTTAATGGTCTACTCAGGCTTTCTGCTTCTTCCTTATTCAGTTTTGGAAGATCATATGTTTCCAGGAATTTGTCCATTTCACTCAGGCAGTCTTTTTTTTTTTGTCATATAGCTGTTCGTAGTAATTTCTTACAATTCTTTGTATTTCTGTGGGTATCAGTTGTGATTTCTCCTTTGGCATTTCTAATTTTATTAAATGGGTCCTATTTTTTTTTTCTTGATGAGCCTAAATAATGGCTTATCAATTTTGTTTATCTTTTCAAAGAACCAGCTCCTGAATTAATTGATCCTTTGAATTGTTCTTTTTGTCTCTATGTCATTTAATTCTGCTCTGATCTTGATTATTTTCTTCCTTTTACTCTCTTTGGGTTTTGTTTGTTGTTCTTCCTCTAGTTCTCATAGCTATAGAGTTAGGTTATTTGTGTGAGCTTCTTCAAACCTTTTAAGGTAGATCTGTAGTGCTATAAATTTTCCTCTCAGGACTGCCTTTGCTGTGTCCCATAGGTATCAGGTGGCTGTGTGTTCATTTTCAATTGTTTCCAGAAACTTTTTGATTTCTTCCTTGATCTCAGTGCTAACCCAATTATTATTCAATAACATGTTATTCAGCCTCCATGAATTTGAATGTTTTGGAGTTTTTTTCTTGAATTGGGTTTCTAGCTTCAAGCCATTGTGGTCTGAGAAGATGCTTGATATGATTTCATTTTTTTTGAATTTGTGGAGGCTTGTTTTGTGTCCTACCATGTGGTCTATCTTTGAGAAAGTTCCATGTGCATTTGAAAAGGAACATGTGCATTTGATTCCTTGGGGCGAAAAGTTCTATATAGATCAGTTAGGTGCATTTCATCTAGGGTGTTGTTCAATGCCGTAATGCCCTTGGTGTTTCTTGGCTTGGAAGATCTGTCCATTGTTGACAGTGGGATGTTAAAATCCCCTACTATGAGTGTTGTTATCTATATCCTTCTTGTAGTTCTCCAAGATTTTTCTTTATATAGCTGGGTGCTCCTATATTGGGTGTTTATATGTTTACAAGTGTTATGTCTTCTTGATGGATCGTTTCCTTAAGTATTACAAAACGTCCCTCTTTGCCTTTTTAAAAAATTTTTTTAAAGATTTTATTTATTATTTTTAGAAAGAGGGGAAGGCAGGGAGGAAGAGAGACATCAATGTATGGTTGCCTTTCACCTGCATCTAGCTATGGACCTGGCTGGAGACCTGGCTTGCAAATTGGTATGTGCCCTGGCTGGGAATCGAACCTGTGTCCCTTGGGTTCACAGGCCAGCACCTTATCCATTGTGGCACCAGCCAGGGCCTTCTTTGTTTTTTTTTATAATTTAACTTTATTGTTGTCCTATTAAATTAACCTAATTTCCCCCCTCTGCTCTCCCCTTTCCCATCCTCCCTATCCTCCCTCTTCACAGTCAATCCCACATGTTGTCCATGTCCATGGGTCATCCATGCTTGTTCCTTGACTAAACTGTTCCCTTTCTTTGCCTCTTTCTTCTCCCCTGTGTCTCTTTTGATGGCCTTTGTTGTGAAGTCTTTTTTGTCTGCTATGAGTATTCCTACCCCAGCACTTTTTTTTTCCATGTCCATTTGCTTGAAATATTTTTCTTCATCCCTCTACTGTGTAGATCTCTTGTACTGAGGTGGGTCTCTTGTAGAGTATATATGTGGGTCATGTCTTCTTATCCATTCATCTACCCCATGTCTTTTGAGTGGAGCATTTAATCCATTTACATTTAAGGTTATTATTAATAGGTACTTACTCACTGTGATTTTTTTCTCTGTACCTGTGTTTCTCTCTTTTATTCTTACTCTTTTTATAGCAGTCCTTTTAATAGCTCTTGCAATGCTGGTTTGGTGGAGATGTATTCTTTCAGCTTTCTTTTGTCTTGGGAATTCTTTATTTCACCTTCCATTTTGAATGTGCACCTTGCTGGGTAGAGCAGTCTTGGTTGGAGGCCTTTGCTTTTCACTGCTCCCATACTGCTGTGGTTGCTGCTGCTTATGAGCACAGACACCTTGGTGGCAGGGGCCGAGCACTATGCAGCCTGTTTCTGTGAGGGCCAGTGGGTGGGTTTCTTGCCCTGTTGCTAGAGCTCAGGCTGGACCACACAGCCCCCTGCTTGCTGGGCTCCTGTTTGGGCCTGCTACCTCTATTGGAGTGCAGGTACATTGTGGGGCAGGACCTGAGTACCGTGCAGTTTATTTCTGTCAGGGCAGGTGGGTGGCTGGACACAGCACCTGCCCTCTGAGCTTCTATTTAGACCTGCTACTGTTGCCAATGCCCAGGGTGCTCTAGCGGGTACAGGCACCTTGGAGGGGTCAGGGCCTGGTGGTAGGCAGCCTGTCCCCTCATAGGCAGAGGCTTGAACTAGAGCATGCAGCCCCACACACCTCTACCCACTAAGCTCCCATTTGGTCCTGTTACCATTGCAGTTGATAGGGTGCTCTGGCCAGCACAGGCACCTTGGAGGCAAAGCCTGAGAGCTATGGAGTCTGTTCTTTCAGACCCTGTGGATTGCCTGCTGCAGCTCCCATGCTGCTGAGCTCCCATTTGGGCCCACTACTACCACTGCTTGAGAAGTGAGTGCCGGGCCTTGGGGAGCGGGGCCAATCACTCTGCTGTCAGTCCTGGCAGGCCCTCAATGCCCTGCCAGGTGGGCCAATCTGCCAGTAGTGGCTGGAGCAGGTTGTTGGCTAGGGTGGCAGGGTGCTCCCACAGTTTCCTCCAACCTCTGAATCAGTTGCACACCAGAATCCAAACACTTCCCCCACCAAGTCCGAGTCTTTCACCCGTCCCACATTTCCTGTCTTCTCCTCTAGCTGCTCAAAAACAAGGGCAAACACTCAATGCTGCCCCCTTCCCTGATGCCATCTTTCTCTTATCTATATTTCTATTCTATACCTAATAAAATTATTATTCAAGTATGAACATAGATCACACTTGCATGTGCTGATTTTCATACATTGAAGGAATCAGAAAACCTGCATCTCACATTTAACTTCTTAGGAATTTTACTGAGTTTCCACTGTAACAAAAAGAAGTGAACAAAGATAGCAGAAGGGTTGAGTTCCAGAAACGAGAAAACAAGGCAAAGAAAGGTAACACCAATATGATCACTGTGTAAGAGGCCTGAAAACAAGTATAGACAAGAGCAGCTAGATAAAGAACTTTAAGAGAAAGAAGTTTCTGGAAAAAAAAATGTAACACAATTTCCTATTAGACAAAAAGAAAATGAGAACAAAAGAATGGGAAGTAATATGAGGGAAAAAAAGCAATTAGAAACTTCAAAAAAGATTAGAAGTATAATAATATACAATGTGACAGTGAAATAAACAATACTGAGCACCAATGCACACACCATTTATTGGTTTACAATTTTAGAATCAACCTATAGACAAAGATGGTAGATTTATGATTAGAGAACAGAGAACAAATTATAATACTCTAAACATTGTAGAGGCACAGATTGCAAAAATTGGGAAGGAGAAATGGGAGAAAGTAGCTAGAAAGATGGGAACTTAAATTAAATTGTCAGTTATTAAAGAAAAAGTATTTTACCTAAAGTTACAAAAGGAGTAAGTATTTTATCTAAAGTTGCATAGGTAACTAGTGAAGTTCTTAAGTAGAGATATAACAGGATGTATTGAGTAACTGAGTTGCATTTTCATCAGTTTAGAGAAACTATAATAATATCTAGTACCAATAACCCAAGAATTACCAGTATAAGAATATTGTTTTAAGATATAGAGCTAAGTAACAATGAATGCAATAAAAATTAAAAGTTACATCTGAAAAGAGACAGAAAATAAGGAGTGGAACTATTGCTTTTCCGCATAAGTGCTTCTATCTTTTTTGTTACCATGCTTATCAGTTTTCATTTTGATACCATTATTAAATTATTAATATCAATATCCAAGTAAATAAATTTTACTAAGAAATGTGTGATCCACTGCTTTATGCAAATTGATTAAAGTTATGTAAAAATTAAGTAGCAAAGTATTCTACAATATATTTAATTATATTTAATGGTGAACACAATTTCAGTACAGGGAGCTGGTCATTTTACTTTGATAAAGGATCACTAATTCTCAAGTGTTCCAAACCCAGCAAGATGTAAAATATCCCCAAATATCCCTTCCATTTAGAGACATCTGTGCTCACTGATTTATAATGCACAGACTGCCTGATTATTTTATTATGTTACTTGTATTGCAGAATTATTCATGATCATTCGCCAGCAAGCTGAGAACATGTGAGGCTAATATCCTGATTCAGAGCACTAAACCTAAAATGAATATAAGTACTTGGTAAATTTAGAAACAGACTTCACCCCACTACCACCACCCTTTTTTATCTACCTTCAAATACTTTATCACCAGGAACCACAGGTGCATTTTGCATGGCATGTTCTTTGTGAGCATTTGAGAACAAAGAGTTTCCTGCAAAATGATGCTGAAACATGATCATTGATGTATATTATCTTGCCAGCACCTTGTCTATTGAGTAACCTCCCTGGCTACTATTCAGATATTGTTCTATTTGGATGAGTGAAACAAAGCTGATGAGTCCACTTAAGTGCTCAAACAGTACCCTCTGCTGGTCAAGTTTGAGCTGAGGATGTGATGTGTAGCAGGGATTAGTTACACTGACAGCATGTGGGTGGGAGAGAAGAAAGGAAAGCAAGGTAGAAACTACAGACCAGGAAGAAAAAAGGCAAACACAAATAAAAATCAACTGGCTTTAGTTACATACTAGGAAACAGGCATCGTAAGCTGGGTAGCATACATATCTGTGACCATATATATATATTTTATTAAATCCCAATAGAATCCTTGTTATTGCAAAAAATTATGTATTGAAGAGAGATGTCGCATATTGCATTCAAATTCTGTTTTACAGAATGATTCATCGGAACTTCCCCAAGGGAGTTTCTCTAGAGCTCTGAACATGTGACATGATTTACAGTCTGATTGGGGGAACACATTAACTGTGTAAAATAAAGTGGTTTCTTGCATCACAGCCCAGAGCTCTCACACTATGTCAGAGATGTCTGTATGACTTGACATATTTATAAATGTTTAGGAAAAGTTCAAAATTAATTTTTGCTATCATGCTAATTATGTAAAGTACAGTGGTTGGGCGAAGGTGAGATTAATCTATCTGACCAAGAAAGGAGTCTGTTCTTCAGTGCAGGGTGTATCTCATGATCTATTTTGCTTAATTTGGTAAAAGTGCTTAATAAATTGAGTAGCAATAAAAACAGGCTCTGTCCTAGAACCAGCATTTTTTAAAATCTTTGTCCAAAAATTAATTGTACTACATATTCAGTCCTCCATGCCTCATGATGGCAGGGATTAATACATAAAGCACATCCCATTCTCACAAAACATTTACAGTTAAGAAAAAAGTCACATTTTAGGCTGTTAAATACTGGTACGCCCAGTGGGCCTTTATTCTTTCTGTTTCTTTCTAATCTGGAGTGGGTGGAATTTAAATGCCCACGGACCCAAAGAAATACAGTACATGAGTGACACATGTTGAGTATGAGGACAAGCAAATGGTTCTCTTGGTCTATCTTTCATTTGTGATCAAGGCAGGAATACATGGAAATAATTCTGCACCATAAGAAAAGCAAACTGCAAATATCATATGTGGGTCCCGAAGCCTCACTTCAGTGTTAGAAAGGCAAGTTGTTGAGAGACTGATGAAATGGAAAATGTGTTTCCCACCCAGACTGGTCAGATACTCAGCCCTTGTCATTGTTGCCATGAGGCCCTGAGGGCTAAGGCTTGTCAGATCTTCCGCTTTTCTGCGAGGAGCTTAAAGTTGGAATGTTTATGCAACATTTCCTCTTTCAGGCTCAAATTTTTCCAGAAGAGCCTGTGAGCCAAAACAAACATCTACAAGCTAAATTTATCCACAGGCTAGCAGTGTCTAACAATCACAGAGTGGAAGTTCTTCCTCCTAGTTTCAGGGCCTTTGCACATGTCCTTCATTCTGCCAGTAATTTTCCTCTCCCACTTCCCTTCCCTTCCTCCTGGGTAACTACACTCATCCCCCTGGTGTTTACGCAACTGCCATTGTTTCCAGAAAGTCTTTCCTGATCTGCTAGATTTCATTAGGTCCCCTTGTGAAAAGCTCCCCCAACGTTCTGTGCCTATCCATTATAGCACGTAGCACAACTCGTAATTATGTGTTTTGGAGAACATGTGTCTTGCCCAGGAGCATGTTGCTCATCATAAAGCAGGTACTGGTACGTAATGTTGATAAATAAGTAATGCCTTTCCAGTAACACGGGAATAGCTGGAACTGCTCATCTATGGCTAGTATCACTGAACCCCTAGATTTGGGCTTTGGAGGCAGGAAGTCTGGGTTTGAAGCCCCGAGGGCCCACCTGCAGTCCCTGTGGTGCCCAGTGTTGCTGCCTCTCCCAGAGCTTGTTTCCGCATTTGAAGAACGGGGTCTCGTAGGCTTGTGCAGAGGACTAAAGATGACGTATTGCATGATATATAGTAGGTCCTCAAAAGTGTTTATTATCATTGCCACTAATGCTAATAGTCTTCCCACACCCACTCGCCCACACCCCCCACTGGGCACAATGGTGAGCAGTTGGCAAATCAAAGCGTTATGTCAGGCCTGCCGAGGCCTTTGACCCCAGTATAGCTTTCTCCCAACCGACAGCACCATTTTCTCACCAACCGAGCCAATTGGTATTCAGGGAAAACAGGCCTGAAAGAGGTCTTACCATCAAGTGTCTTAATCACAGAATTTTTTTCTTTAAGTCAGAAAAACTTATTCACCATTAATCTTCCTGATTGTATAAGTGATCTTATCAACCCCTTAAGAATACTCAATACGTATCTCAGGCACACCTGGTAGAAATGAGTTGTGAATTTAAGATGGCTCAATGGACATATTACCCCTAGGGAAGGACATGTGATTTCTTGATTTAGATTTATGGAGTTATCTGGGAAAGAGTCACTATGGTGTGTGTCATGGAAAGCAAGTGACATGGGAGCCAGACTCACCTGCATTCCATGTTTTTGTTACCAACCAGCCCTGTGATCTTGGCCAAGTCATAATGTGGGCAAAACAAAATTGTTTTGAAGATTAAAGATACTACGTGGGAAAGAGCCTGGCATGAAAGAGATGCTTAGGGCATGACAGTTACATAATAAAAAGGAATTAGAGCATAAACTCATTCTTCACACCCACCTCCCTGAAATAAAATTCTATTTAATGTATACAACATAGCAAGAACTACAGCAGGCTGGCTGGTACACTGCAAAGCATAGGATTTCAAACTTTTTTTTTTTTTTTTTTTAAATACAAGCAAATGCTATTTAGAAAATCATGGATTTAGAAGATGTGAGCCATGGAGGAAGTGAGACAGCTGGGCTGCATGGGCTCAAGAAGAAAGTTACAGAGGGAAAAGAAGGGCCCTTGGAGCTTAGGGAAAAGAAAAGCAGAGAGCACTTACCTGGGAGAAGGTGTGCGTGTGTGTGTGTGTGTGTGTGTGTGAGAGAGAGAGAGAGAGAGAGAGAGAGAGCACCTGGGATTTCAAACATGTAATGGAAAGAATACAACAATCTTTGGAAAGTTTAAGAACGTAGATAAACTGAGCCAGAAAATTCAACTGTTACATACAGCTCTTCAGCTTCTTTCTTCACAGAAAAGCAGGGAGAAGCATGAGTCATGGATAGCGCTTCCCTGGAAGGCTGACAGAAAGTCAGCAGGGCATAGTCACTGTCCCACCGCAATCCCTGCTTTCAGAATTTGTCTTCTGTACTCAAGCTGGTGTGGGTGCATCCTGTGACTCATTTTGTACCCCTTTGTAACAAAAGCTGCCAGAGTTACACCCTTCATCTTTTTTTTTTTTTTTTTTTTTTTAATGTTCTACACTAGCCTCCCTAGCTCTTAGCTTCCACCACAATTGAGCCCCATACAAGTTATTAATAGTTTCCTATTAGGTGCTCCCACAGTTTTTGGTTCTAGGCACATGGCAATGCTCCCTGAGACTGAACGGGGAACCCATTTGTTGTCCTGAATGGCAACATTCAGGCAACATTGTCTGATTTATTGTTGCTTTCCCAGCAAATGGACCATAGTAGGTGCTCTTATCTTCCCACAGAAAAATGAAATGTGGCTGATTTAAGCCAGAATGGAATGAATTCAAAGGACATTGGGTCATTCCCAGAAGCAGCCTGAAGATCCAGACTCCCGCTGCGTGTGGCTGGAAACAAGGCCCCAAATAACACCCAACTTTCTGCTGGCAAAATGACATGTCTTCCCTCTCCCTCCACTCTTGGGTAACTACTTTCCAATTAAAAATCCAGGACAGCTGTCCAGGCCTGCCTAAGGGAGGTGGGAAAGTGGGTATCTGGCATTTTCAGTTTCTCACACAAGAGTTGGCCTCCTGCCGAGCAAGACTTAAAAGGTAAAGAATTCCAATATAGGATGAGGTTCAAATGCTGGGCAGCCAAAATTAAAATATAGCAAATCATTCCTGCACTTACTCCTTAGCATTGAGTGGAGTCCAAATTGCCTGATATGTTTTGATATTTTTCCGTGCTCCCTACAGCTCCAGAAAATGACAGGGCTCACTACCTGTTTGTTGGAATAAATAAGTGAACAATGAATCGAATGCCACGCAATCTTTTTTGTCCTGGGATCCCATGGCATCCACCTTGATTCCTCCTTTCATCTTGAACTTTTAAAGTGGCCCAGATGCACTGTGCCCCACAAACTGGGTGGGAAGAGCAGCAGGCTGTGGGCACAGCATCTGAGCTTGCTCCTGCGGCCTGATTGGCACCAGCCCTAGGCAGCCTGGCTGGCCCCCTCTTTGGCTTGTTTTCTCTTCATTCTTTCGCCCTTTGGACTTGATGACTGCACTTGGCTCACTTACTTTTTGACCCTGGGCACCTTTCTGTGTTTCTCAACGGGCGCACTATTAACAATGGTTGCAGAACAATTCTTATGTGGCAGGGCTTTTTGTTTGTTTTAATTTTTTTTTTACATTCCTGACCACGCTCATTAAATGTTAAGACTGTCCTATAATCTTAGATATGCCTTTCCAAACTGCCCCTAGGTTGTGATAGGGAGTGGGGGGAATAACATGATGCCCTGTGGCAGTTCTATGAAGATGCTGCTCAGACTCACCACCTGGCTCCTTCCTGCTGGATTACAACCTTGAGGTCAGTGCCCTGCGATTAGAACCCAGCTCACTGCCTGCCTGGGTGGTAGAATTCCACTCCCCATTTGGGAATGAGTTTGTTGATCAAAATTACATTGGGTGGAATTATCATGCAATAATTAAACAGAGTCGGACAGAGCTGGACTTAGGATTTCTACTCTTCTGTGTGATTTGGGCAAACAAACTCAATCACTATGCACTCAAATTTCTCCATTTGTAAAATGGGAGGGGTTTTTAGGCCAGGCTCCCAAAAGCAGAGCTAGAGGCAGAGATTTTTGTTCAAGTGAACTATTAGGACAGTACCGTCTAAAGGGCAGTGGGTGAGGCAGACTGGGATGAGGAAGGCTGAATAGGGAAGAAATGGTGCATGAATGACATCGGAGTTGGTCCTGCCTCGAGATGAGGGAACTGGCCTCTCTGATCCCGGGTCAGTCAGGCATTGGCTGAGGTCTAGGTGGAAAGGCAGCTCCCTCTGGTCAAGAGAAGCGGTCCTACCCTCTCACTCCCATCCTCAAGGACTTAAGTTGTGGTCAGCCATTTCTCACAGCAGCTGAGTAGGGAATGGGTGAATGGTGGTAAAGGGAGTCAAGGCTGGGTGCCAACAACATCTGTTACAGGAAACAATAAGACCTATGTTGAAAATTCTGGGTAGTGCCATGTTTGAAAGGTGTGAATTGAGAGCCTGCCATCAATGCTCTCTCACAGGCTGGTGGGGGTGCTATGCAGAGGCAGCAGCAGCCTCATCAAGCTCTTTCCTCACAGGAGCCTACATCTCCCATGACCTGGCCCTGACTCCTCTGTGCCCTGGAGAATGTCTATTATTTACCACTTCACAATTTACAGAATGCCCAAGCTTTAGGATACCAAAATTAATGAGGAATTATCAAAGGGAGATGGTTGTCTATGCCCTTAGTTAGACCTTTCCAGAGACAAGGGTTGGTGGATTTGCATGAAGATGAATATTCTTATTTCTATTGGGATGGGGGTAGTGAGAGAGAAAGGAAGGAAGGAAGAAAAGGAAGGAAGGAAGGAAGGAAGGAAGGAAGGAAGGAAGGAAGGAAGGAAGGAAGGAGAGAGAAAAAAAATATAGGATGTTTGTGGGACATTAAAAAAAAGTGCCATGAATTTGAAGACACTGTGGCAAAAAGAGAAGAAATTAGAACTAATTGGCAGGGCACAGGGGCTGACCTAACCTTCCAGGTTAAAGGCCACATCTCCTAAAAAAAGCAAATCTTTCAGTAAAGTCATACATTCTAGGTAATAAGAAGAGAGAGATATGCAGAAGAGAAGGTAATATGAAAAATTGCCTACAATTTTTGAAGATTTGAAGAGCTTTCTTGGAAATGAATCGTCTTATTCCTTAGATGTAGAGACAAAGAAAAATGCAGAGGAAACAGACCATTTACCTCCCATGTTTCTCTGCCCTTTTGGCTTATTAAAATCCTTGAAGGCTTCTCAAGGGATGTTATAAAATTCTTCTAAACTCTGGTCTTAGGCATGTCCTGTTGTCAGGCACTTGCTCACAAGGGCAGATGACCCTGTACTGGTGTCACTGACTAGACACACACTTATCTGTCCTCACCAACTAGTTCTAAGTTGTCCTCACCAACCAGTTCTAAGTTTGAACCAGTTCAAAGTATTGTTTTAATACTTTGATATTAAAACAATTAAATTTTTGCATATTGCAACAATAATGTGTTTATGGAAGAAAAATTAGAAAACCCAGGTAAGAAAAAAGAGGAAACACAATTACCCAGTACTCAGAAATAATGATTGTTAGTCTTTTGTTGTATATGCTTCCATATATTTCCTATGGATGTGTGTATACACACACATCTTTACAATCATCCTGAGCATGACTTTGCAACCTTCTCTATTCACTGAAAATATATATCATTGACATCTTTTTTATCAAATAATATAGTATAGAATAATATTGGTTTTAATGGCAACATAGAATTCTGTTACATGATTGTACTATAATTTTCTTGATCAATATATTTGACACATAGGCTATTTCTAATTTCTTTACTATTGTAAACAATGCTGTGGTGAACATTCATAGCTAAAACTTAAAGAATATTAATAATTGGTTTCTTAGGGTCTATTTCTAGAAATGGTAATACTGGGTCAAAGACTTTCCACCTTTGCAATTTTATGCATTGCCAAATGACCTTCCAGAAATGTTATAACCATTTATCAAGACATTCTCACAGCTTCTACATTTTTGATAAATACTTGTGATTATAGTCTTTGACAATTTGGTGGTGAAAAATGATAAAAAATTTTCTTTTTAAATATTTCAAAGGAAATGGTCACTGTTTAAATGACACAACACATGTGTTTCATTCTAATTTCTGTCTGTCTCTATTTGCAACATCAGTTAGCATAAAATTGAAAATGCTAGTTAAAAGTTATATCTAATGATACACACATTCCGTGTCCAATTTTTTAATTTATAAAATAGGTTTTTTAATAAGAAGAACTGACATTTAGGTTTTAACTTATTAGATAAACAAATTGCCAATCATTTTAATAGCTCAATGACCTAGTTAACATATCAAATTTTTTTCTGACTAAAACAAATAATCCTAAATCTTGTATAGAACCCAAAAGACCCTCAATAACCAAAACAACCTTGAGAAAGAAAAAAAGTTCACACTACCTGATATCAAACTGTACTACTAGGCTATATTAATCAAAATGGCATGGCAATGACATAAAAGCAGATATATATATACATATATATATATATATATATATATATATATATATATATAACAATAGACAGCCCAGAAGTAAACTCACATCTATATGTTTAATTAATCTATGACAAAGGAGGCAAGAATATACAGTAGGGTAAAGACAGTCTCTTCAACAAGTGGTATTGGGAAAACTGGACAGATTCATGAAAAATAAAAAGATTACTTTCTTACACCATATACAAGAATAAACTCAAAATGTATTAAAGACTTAACTCTAAGACCTCCAAACCATAAAACTCTTAGAAGAAAACATAGGCATGTAAATTCTCTGGCATTGTTCTTAGTAATTTTGTTGGGGGGGGGTGATATATTTCTCCTCAGACAAGAGAAACAAAAGAAAATAATAAACAAATTGAACTATAAAAATTTTTAAAGTTTTTGTGCAGCTAAGAAAACCTTCAACAGAACAAAAAGACAACCTACTGAATGAAAGAAGATATTCACCAATGATATATCCAATTAGGAGTTAATATCCAAAATATATAAGAAACTCATACACCTTAACACCAAGAGATAAACAATTCAAGTGAAAATGGGTAGAGGACCTGAATAGACAGCTCTCCAAAAAGGACATACAGATGGCCAATAGACATATGAAAAGATTCTCAATGCACTAATTATTAGAGAAATGCAAATTAAAACCACAGTGAGATATCACCTCACACCTTCAGAATGGTTATTATAAAAAATTTAACGAACAACAAATATTGGCAAGGATGTGGGGGAAAGGGAATCATAGTGCACTGTTGGTTGGATTGCAAATTGGTGCAGTCACTATGAAATACATTGTGGAGGTTCCTCAAAAATTAAAACTAGAACTACCTTATGATCTAGCAGTCCCACTTCTGAGTATTCATTTGAAGAAATTCCAAAACACTGGTTAGTAAAGATATATGCATCCCCATGTTCATTGCAGCATTATTTACAATAAACAAAAATATGAAAGTTATCTAAGTGTCCATTGACAGACAGTTGGATATATACAAGGAAATTGAATTACCCATAAAAAAGAAAGAAAGAAAGAAATCTTACCATTTTCAACAACATGAATGGACCTAGAGGGTATTATATTAAGTAACATAAGTCAGACAGAAAAACAAATACCATGATTTCACTTATATGTGGAATTGCATAAAAAACACCAAAACAAATGATTAAACAAAATAGAAACAGGCTCATAAATACAGAGAACAAACTGAAGGTTGTAGAAGTAGGGATTGAGAGTCTGGATGAAAAAGGTCAAGGGATTAAGAAATACAAATAGGTAGTTACAAAATAGTCACAGGAATGTAAAGTACAGCGTAAGGAATATATTACAATAATGTTGTAATAACTACATTGGTATCAAGGGGGTATACCAAGGAATCAATTCATAAGTTATATAAATGTCCCACTACTATACTGTACACCTGAAACTAATATAATATTGAATGTCAACTGTAATTGAAAAAAAAATTTTCAATTGAATATGTATCCAAATAAGTAGAATGGAAAGGAGAAAAAAAATACTTGATGAATGGAAATTATATTCAACAAACAGACAAATAACTTTGGCATTAGTAAACAGAGTTTCTCCTCAAACTTTTCCCTGATTTTCTGACTTTTGAGAAGTTAGTTAAATATGTCCTAGGACACAACAATTTAAATGACTCCTGCATTTTTGCTTTCCTCCCCCTGGGCCTCATTGCACATGAATTTTGTAAGAGTTTATTAGAAAATGTCTGCCAAGCACTTGAAATTCCTTGAAGAGGAGTGTTTTATAAATAGAATTTCAGTTTGTGGAATACTTTACTAGTTAAGTAAATTTCTCATGTTTCATTAAAAAACATTACACAAGTGACTTGATAGAGAAACAAAAGCTGTCTATTCTGGTTTCCGGAAAGCTTTCTCTAACAGTCTCCTTTTATATTTACCCAGAAACTTCGTAATGCTTTTCTGTGACAACTTCAAACATTCCTCTTTTTTCCCTTTAAATTAAGATTCAACTCCATATAAGATATTTTTTCCTGAGAAAAATAAAATATAGTGATAATATTATATATCCTCAATTCTAAGATACTATTGGTGCTGAATTTACCATTATTTCTGTGATAGCTTTATTGTGTGAAAGTGAAACATAACAATAAAAATACACATAGATGGTAAGACCAGTACCAAGTTTAGAAACATTAAAAGAAATAGAAGGATACAGGTGATAGAACAGAGGATATTTGGAAACAGTAATCATACCTGGAAACTGTAGGCCAATAGCATACCTGGGCACTGAGCAAAGGGCTTCATGTGTGCAGTGTATCCTCATAATAACCCTCAGCCCTTGGGGACATCGCCAAGGTCAGGTGGACTTAAAATAGAAGATCTGACTCTGAGGTCTAGGGTTCCAGTCACCGGACAATTCTGTCTCCCAAATGCCTATCTCACATTTCATTCCCGAATTACCTCACTGCTCTTTATCTAAGCTGTTCTCAGCAAAAATTGGTTGTATAGGGACCAACACAACGTACTTACTCCCAGGTGACTCCCCCTGGCCTGGTCTACTTCTCTTCCTCACCCACTTCCTCTGGAATTTCCTCCAGACTTTCTTATTGGTTTCAAAATAACAGTGAGGTAGGGCTTCTGTAAAATTACACCTGAAATGAAAAAATGCTCAGCTTCACTAACTATAAAGGAAATGTAAATCAATACCATAGTGAGATATCACTTCACATCTCTTAGAATAGCTATTATCAGTAAGAAAAGAAATGGCAAGTGTCGGAGAGGTCGTGGGAAAAAGGAAACCCTCGGACACTGCTGGTAGGAATGTAAACTGTTACAGCCAGTTGGAGTTACCATATGACCCAGCAAACTTACATGGGTATCTACATGAAAAATTTGAAAACACTTATCTGTAAACTTGTATGTAGCCCTATGATTACTACAACAATATTCCTAAGATCCAAGATGTGGCAACGACCTAAGTGTCCTTGACAGATGATTGGATAAAGAAGATGTAGTACTTGTACATATACATGGAATATTACTCAGCCATAAGAAGGGATAAAATAATGCTACTGTGATAACATAGATGGATCTTGAGAGTATAATACAAGTGAAATAAGATGGAAAAGGACAAGAACCATATAATTTGATTCATATGTGGGTTATACAATGAAAAGCAGCAAATGATCAAACAAAACAAACTCCATTTGGTGGTTACCAGAGGGGAAGGGAGTGGGAAAGGATGAAGAGGGTAAAGTGGGTCAAATGTATGGCGACAGAAGGAGACTACACTTTGGGTGGTGAATTTACCATGCAACATACGGAGATGCTGTATTATAAAGTTATATACCTAAAACAAATATGCTATTAACCAGTGTAACCTCAATTAATTTAATTTAAACATAAAAATTATTGTCTTAGTAATTACTTCAATAACTTCAGAATAAATAAACCATAGCTATAAAACATTTTAGATGAACTTTTTAAACTCTACTGTTATAGCTTTAATCACTTAAACCTATCAATTAAGATTAAATTCTTTCACTCATGAATTCTCGTATCATTTCCCCTATTTGTTTTTATTTTATTGTTTAACTATATTTTATTCATTTTACTATTACAGTTATCCCAATTTTTCTCCCTTTGCCCCTACTTCCTGGTACCCCCTTTCCCTCCAGCAATGCCCTCATTTAATTCATGTCTATGAGTATTGCATGTAAGTTCTTTGGCTTCTCCATTTCCTACGCTATTCTTAACAAGCCCTTGTCTATTTTGGACCTACCAACTATGCTTCTTAATCCCTGAAACTTTTTCTCTATTATCCTCCTTCCCCCTCCTAGCTGACAACCTTCCAAAAGATCTCCATACCTATGACTCTGTTCCTGTTCTAGCTGTTTATTTAGTTTTTTTTTTTTTAGTTTAGTTGATAATTGTGAGTTTATTGACATTTTAATGTTCATAGTTTTGATCTTCTGTTTCTTAAATAAGTATCCTTAACATTTCATGTAATAATGGTTTAGTGATGAATTCCTTTAGTTTTACCTTGTCTGAGAAACACCTTATCTATTCTTCCATTCCAAATGATAGCTTTGTTGGATAGAATAATCTAGGTTGTAGGTCCTTACATTTCATCACTTTGAATACTTCTTGCCAGTCCCTTCTTGCCTACAAAGTTTCTTTTGAGAAATCAGCTGATAGTCTTATGGGAACACTTTTGTAGGTAATACTTTTCTCTTGCTGCTTTTAAGATTCTCTCTTTATCTTTTACCTTTGGCATTTTAATTATGGTCTTCTTTGGGTTCAACTTATTTGGGACTCTATGCTTCCCAGACTTATATGTTTATTTCTTTCACCAAATTAGAGAAGTTTTCTTTCATTATTTCTTTCAAATAAGTTTTTAATTTCTTGCTCTTTCTCTTTTTCTTCTGGCATCTTTATGATTCAGATGTTGTTATGTTTGAAGATGTCCTAGAGGCCCCTTATACTCTTCTCATTTTGTTGAATTCTTATTTCTTCTTGCTGTTCTGGCTAAATGTTTATTTCTTCCTTATTTTTCAAATTGTTGATTTGAATCCCAGCTTCATCCCCTCCACTGTTGGCTCCCTGTAGATTTTTCTTTATTTCATTTTGTGTAACCCTCATTATTTCCTGGGTCTTTTTTGTTATTGCCATACTCATTGAGTTACTTGAGCATCCTTATCACCAGTGTTTTGAACTCTGCATCCAATAGATTGGTTATCTCTGTTCCATTTAGTTCTTTTTCTGGGTTTTTGTTCTGTTCTTTCATTTGGGCCACATTGCTTTCTCTCCTCAATTTGGCAGCCTCCCTGTATTTGTTTCTATGTATTAAGTAGAACTACTATGACTTCTTGTCTTAGTAATGTGGCCTATTACAGAAAAGCCACTTATAAATTGTGTGGGGTAGACCCTTATGTAATTGCCAGGGTGAGAAAAACACTACTTTACATCTCTATGTAAGAGGAGAATTCAGAGAGGGGACAATGCCACTGCCTGGCTTCTGGAAGTTTGGCCAGCACTCACCCTGTTTCCAGTCACTTCTATACTCCTTATATGCAACTAGCATCCTTTCAGCTGTTGCCCTGATGCTGAATCCCAGAGTGGGTGGGTCTCATATGTTCTAAGTTTGGTCAGGTCCTTTAAGTGGAGTCTCCTGAAAACCTGGCAGTTTTTTCTGCTGCCCCATCTTCCACTGGTTTTACAGCCAGAAGTTATGGGTATTTATCTTCCTGGTGCTGGCACTCTGGGTTGTGTAGTCTGGCCTGGGGTTGGGATTGCTCTCTCCCAAAATATCCCTCCCAATTTTTATCCACCACATGTGAGTGTGGAACCACCCATTCCTCTGCTGCCACCTTTCTAGGCCATACCATGTCTTTGTGCCTCTCCATCCATCTCTGTATTTCCATCCCTTCCACCCATCTGGATGAATGTGGCTTCTTTAAAGCCTTTGTTGTCAGAATTCCATACAGCTAAATTTTCTGGTGTTTCTAGGATTTATATTTTGAGATCTAGTTGTAATTCTTTCTGTAGCTGTGTGAGGAGGTGAAGCATGACAGTTATGCCTCCATCGTAACCAGAGGTCTGTCTCTCTTCTTAAAATGACTTCCTCCACTTCTAAATATATAAATGAAATCATTCAGCAAGTATTTATTGGTATCTACTACAGTGTTTACAGGCACTGTGGATAGTGTAGCTAGGAAAACAAAGCCACAAAGACATCCTATAAGAATTTTACATGTGAGACAAGGGATCAGGGTAAATAACCCATTCATTTAGCCACATATTCAACCAACACTTATCCCATGACCTAAGTAATTGTCTGATGTTGTATACCTCCAGGCATCCACCACAGGACACTGAAGGAAAGAGGGAAAGGTCACATGCACAACTCAGAGAGCCTTGCTTGAACAGGAGATGCAAGACGGAAGCTTAAATGGGGGCCAGGAAGCCTTCACACATGTCATCATATGGTGCATTTCATCATTCATCTCTAACAAGAAGGGCTCCTTAGCACAGCCAAGCACCTTACATGTTAGGTGGCTTCACATGTTCCCTTGTTCCCCGTACTATAGCTCTGTGGGGAGAGTTTGTTAACCTAACTGGATAAATAAGAAAACTAAATATCACACGATGTATGTGATCTATCCAACTGATACAGCTAGGGAGTAGCAAAACAGGGATTGAGCCCAGCCTTTTCTTAAGCCAAACTCTCCTCCTCTTCCACCTCCTCAACTTTATTATGGGGAGTTGATATTGGACTGAAGGGAGCCAGAGGCCTAAGAAGTCTGCTATTTCCCAAATTATAGTATTTATTACTGAAACAATCGACACACACAATAATAAATTACAGTATTTGTCAATGAACCATTCAAAATGTACACAACCAAACAAGTCAGAACAGGAGGTATCTTGAGAGAAAAGAAGTGGGTAGGTTGAAAAAATGCACTCAGCAAACTTCTGAGGTCCTTGCACAAAGTAGAGATTACCCAAGGATTTGCATAATAATTTATTAAGGTGTAAATTTATTTAGTGCATTTTTCTGTGTGTGTACTATGTCACCATGAAAAGTTTTAAAAGAAATGTCTTGCCATTTCATTCAGCAAAATGCAGCTTACCATAGATTATAAAGGTAGGTGGTCATGGTGAGAGAGAAATTTATGTTGTTATTTTCCAGTAAGACCTAAAGGGACAAATTCTTGACACATCATAATGAAAATGGCAAATTTCAAAGACAAGGAGAGAATCCTAAAAGCAGTAAGAGAGAAATAGCTAATAACATACAAGGGGGCTCCAATAAGGTTATCAGCTGATTTCTCAACAGAAACACAACAAGTCAGAAGGAATGGCAAAATATATTTCAAGCAATGAAAAACAAAGGCCTGCAACCAAGAATACTCTACCCAGAAAAGTTCTCATTCAAAATGGAAGGTGAAATAAGGAATTTCCTAGACCAAAGAAGGCTAAAAGAATACATCTCCACCAAACCAGCATTGCAAGAGATGCTAAAGGGTCTGCTTTAAGAAGATGAAGAAACAGAGACAGACAGGAACACAGGTACAAAGGGAAAAATAGAAAATGAATAAGTACCTATCAATAATAACTTTAAAGGTAAATAAATTAAATGCACCAATCAAAAGACATAGGGTAGCTGAATGGATAAGAACCAACTTTAACTTATGAATGATAGTGTGCTTGCCTCTGTTTCTTTTTGTACTCTTCCTGGGGATTCCTCTTTTCCATTTGTGGAGGGTTTATTTCTTTGTCTCCTCATTTTAGGTGACTCTTGTTTGCTTCTGCTTCTTGGATGGGTCCACTTTGACTTACTGTCTTAGTGGTGTGACTTTCTGTGGTGTAGAGGTGCACTTTTTTTACTTCCTGGCCCTGCACTTGGTGACATAAGCTCATGCCCCAGTCTGGGCCTAGTCAGCCAGCTGGAGACTAACAGAGATCCACTGTCTTTGTCTCCTTTAGTCATTAATCCAATCAGTCTGTGATCAGTGGTTAGTTGTAGGTACTTTGGTCACATTGTGATGAATCCACCTCTTCTGTTGTGTCCATGGTAATAAGATTTCTCTCCAGGTGGTGTTCTATTGGTTATTTTGGATGATTTCTCCCCAATTAAGTTGTAATTCCAGTTTGGTGTTGGGAGAAGATTGGTGTAGCTCCACTTACTCCTCTGTCATCTTGGTTCTCAACTGTTTTATTTTATTTCTCTTTGCTGTTACTTTTCTCTTTTTTTAAATTCTAATCCATTTTTGTAATTATTAACAATTTACTCACCTAACAAGCAATAATTCAAATATTTTTTTAATTCTCACCCTTTTAGAGAGAGAGGAAGGGAGAGGGAGAGAGAAAGAAACATCAGTGTGAGGAAGAAATATCGATTGGTTACCTCCATACATACCCCAGTTAGAAAGTGAAGCCACAACCTAAGTATGTGCCCTGACTTGGGATTGAACCCACAGCTTTTCAGTTTACAGGACAATGCGCCATCCAACTGAGCCACATCAGCCAGGGCTCTGATGTTTGTTTGGTTTTTTTTCTAGAAAAGGCATTGATGTTAAATTATTCTACTACCTGAAAATCAATGAAGTTATCAGCCATATGTAAGTAATGCAGAGGGTTGTCACTAGATAACTATGAGGCCAGGGCTAGTAACCTAACCTCTCTTAGCCTCAGTTTCCTCATCTATAAATAGGAGCAGCTCATAGAACTGCAGAAGAACTAAATGAGATAAATATGTACAGTAGATAGTAGAGTGTATGGAAAACAGAAGGTGGTTATTAAATGTCAGCCTTTTCTCCTCAGCTTACTGAAATCTCTGAAATATATAGCAAGTAACTACAAATGAAAAAAAAAAACAAACATGATGTTCAAGTCATAAGGCATTTTAGTTTTTAACATTAGGTTTAAATTTCATTTCTCCTAAGAAAGACATCCTCATGCATTTCAGCTCACAGTGATCACTCCTTTTCAGAAATCCTCTTTTCTCAAGGAACTAGTATAAATGACCCATGAACATGGACAACATGTCGGGGTTGACCGTGAAAGAAGGGATGGGGTGGGTGAAGCAAGGGAGAGCAATGGAGGAAAAATGGGACAAATGCAATACAACAACAATAAATTACTTTAAAAAAAAAGAAATCCCTGTCTCTGAATATGTTAAACAATACCTTGTGTGTTTGTATAATGTATGTACATATATACTTCTCTTAATCAAAATGTAGACCATTACAGCAAGGATTGTAACCAATGCCTCCTTGTGTTTGCAGAGCCCAACACAGTGCATTTGAGTAGCTGCTATATTCTTGTTGGTTACTGGATCAATTGATTGATAGATTAATAGATAAGATCTTAACTTCCTTGTTGTAATTTGTAACAAGCCTATACAATCTAGAATTTACACAGAATAGTAGATTTCTTGGACTTCCATGGAATCCAGCCACCAATTCCCAAATAGCCTGGTAAATGGCATCCCTTATAGCAGTTGAGGAAAGACCATCAAGGATGTATGATTTGAGCCAACCTGAGATTTACTACACTGGTAAATCCAACAACTTTATAGACTGCTCCCCTAGCTAAGCTATGAGAAATGTTTCTTCTTTACTGGAAACAAAACCTTTGTCCAATTTAGCAAATGTCAGTAAGTCAACATGAAGAACAAAAAAATCAAGTGCCATTTTCATGAAGCAAAGTACCGGGCCAAGAACAGATGCATCCATTGGCATCAGCAAGATCATTATATAAACGGTGGTAACACCAGAGATTAAGAACACACAAAGCTTGAGCTTTCAGGCCTGGTAAAAAGACCCATCTATTGTCTCTGCTGACAGTGCCAGAGATAAAGTACCCTGGAGACACAATGTCAGGCAGGCTGAAAATGTAATGCCAAGCCCAAACGAAACGGCTGCACAATGGTAACCAGTGAAGGAGCAGCTGGTTCTGGTGGCACCAGGCTGTGTCTTTCAGCCCATGTCATCAACACTTGTCCATAAAGTAAACATTTTCTGAAGAGATGTCTGTCAGTTCCCATTTATTTATAAATAAGTGAATGAATAGCATCCAACTTACACATTTTTCATGGTCTTTTTTTCCCTTCAAATTCCAAAACTAGAGGAGAAAGGACACCACATAGCAAAGTGATAACATCTGAAGAATGCATCTCTGTCCTGGAAAGAGGGTTGATGACTGACAGATGATACATGTTAGGATAATGGAATGAAGCAGTTGCAGGCTTTTGTTGGAACAAAAAGAGGTCAAGTCTTATTCTTTGCCCCTGCCAGTGCACAAAGAGTTGGTCACAACTTTTATTTAAAAAGAAGAAGAAGAAGAATGTGCTCCTAAATCAAGGCTCCCCAGGGCAGCGGCAGCAGTCCCAGCACTCCTTAGTGATACGATCTTGGTTGGTGGACAAATATTTCTGACCTTTTATATTGAACTTGTAGTCTTCTTGGGCTGAGCTGCCATGTTAAGCCTTTTAAATTCAAATTAGTCATAGTCATCTCATTTTATCCATCTGCTCTTGAAAATATCAAAATGACTGAAAAGATAAAGGTCCACCCATTCAGAATTATTCTTTATTGAGGATTATAAAGTCCAGTGCTCTCTGACTAAATTTCTTATCAGTAAAAATAGTATTGGAGTTCTTCTCTGCTTATCAGCTCCCTCTCTACAAAATAAAATAGAAAAATAAATAGAGCTAAATTCATCTTGGGCCAGACAATGAATTGGACTAATGCAAAGATGCAGAGCATTAAATAAATGCACCTTCTCTGAAAACAGTGATGATATTTTCTAGGACCAATTTAGATGTGGCTTCCTTTTGCAAATCATCATGGTACATAAAAGTTGTCAGGGTTTGATGTTTACACCTTAGCTGGCATTTAATAGCCAAGTTGATCAATTGATTGCATCAATTTTCTAATTCTTCAAACTTTTCTGCATATAGGTTCTGATGCTGGTCAAAGCAATGTGACTTTCTTGGGCCAATAGGTTGTTACCAAATAAGTTGCAAGCAGCCGGCTGAAAATGGTGCTTGTGTGTTTCCAGTTTTGCTCTTGTCTTTAGCCATCACCATGAGAACATACCAGGACTAGCCCACTGAATGATGAAATAAGTGGAACATGGTGGAGGTCTCCTAATCATAGTGGAACAAAGTAATCCTAATCCGCTGACAATCACCTGACACTCAAACATGTAAGCAAGCCCAGCTCAGGCCAGAAGAAGGGAATGGCTGAGTCCAGTTAAACCACCAACCTGCAGACTTGTTAACTAAATAAACACTACTTTCAAGCACTAGGTTTTGTGGTTATTTGTTATGGAGCATTATTATGGAGAAAGAACTGATACACTTCATAGTACTGGACAAAGCATTTTAACCTACCAGCTTTAGTTTTCTTTAATTTTGTCATCTGTAGAACAAGAGTATAAATAATGACTTCTTTACAAGGTGGCTGCCATTATTTAATTCATTAAATTGGACAAGGCATATAAAGGTGTTTAGCACTACCCCTGGTACATAACTGGCGTGTAATCAATGAGAGTCCCTTCTGTGCCTCATGTTCTACTTTTAGATCTCTTCTCTCAGAAGAAATGTCTTCTTAATCTTCTCACTATTGATCACCATAACCTGTAGAAGTTATATGAGCCATAGTTATGCCCTATGCCCTGTTTGGAGTATTTCAATGGAAGTCCTCAGGATGATTTGCAGACATTTAAACAGAAACTTTCTTGTGATACCCAGAAGATTCCTATAATGCACCTGGAATTTCTCGGATCACTTCAAAAACTTCATTCACTTGAGACCATAAATCTAAGATGAAACCTAGAGAAATATCAGACTTCCCACTGCCTGATAGCTTTCTCTGCAGGTAGGAACCCTTCCTTCCAACATGGAGTCAGTCCAAAAGAGCTCCTCTTCAATAGCAATGGAATTTGAATAAACACACAAGGTCCCTTGCCTTAAGGTGGGATCATTCTGAGATGGGACGCATGGTCTGTGCTGTTTCCAAGAAATTCCTAGAAGAAATGAATTCCAGTTGACTACAGCAGTAATCTCATCTCTAGCACATTCTTTATTGGGTGCATTGCCTTCACTATTTTACTTCTCTGTATTCTTAAACATTGCCTGGGATTACCTCCCAAATAAAAGCTTGCATTCAAATTCTTTCAGATCCATTAAAGGAAAAGTTTGCTGTTCTCAGATTTATACTATTGAATCTGTTTGGTCATCAAAACAGATAAGTAGAATTATATACTGACTGGAAGACAACCCAACAAAAAGTACGTTATAAAGAACTAGATAAAGTGTAAGCCCATTTTATGAAAAATGCATATGTAGCTAGATAGAAAGATATTTACATTTCTACCTAACAATCTTCACTAAACTTTTTAAAGTGACGACTTGGTGAGTAGGAAGAAATAGGAAAGAGATAGGAGGGCTTAGACATTGGTACATCTTGTTTACCTTAATATTTTTCATAATGAGCATTATTGTTTTTGGATATACACAAAACCAAAAATAAACATAACATGAACAGAGTGATGATTTAGCTGCAATGAAGTCAAATGAAAAACAAACAACAACTTGGAAATGACTTTGTGAGAATCACAACATCTCAGGATTCAGAAGTATTCTGAGAGCCCATCTGATGCTTGAATCTATCCTACAATAACCAATCCTGAGTTTCAATGTCTTCAGTAGCAGGAAACCTTCTGCTATCCAAAGCAGCCCAATTCCATCTTTGGATAATTCCAGTGGTGATGAAATTCATCTTGAATTGTTTTTAAGCATTTGCTTTGCTGTGGCTATTACTTGTTAATTCAACAATCTGCATTTTAGGCTTATTTAAAAAGGTAATCCTTTTCCCATCTGAAAGCTCTTCATATATTTGAACACAAACTGCTTGGGAAATGTGAGTCTTTCTCAAACCAAACATCTCTCTGTCCTTCAACCATTTCACGTGTGGTATTAAAATAACAGAAGGAGCTAAAAAGAGTCCATAAGTCATGAAATAAGGGGGGTAAGTATGAAATACATGCTTCTGAAAAGTTAGCAGTAACAGTTACACGTTGAGATGGTATCTTGAGAAACTGAGCTGAAATTTTCAGAGGAAACAGGTATTTTGAGTAGAAGGGGAAAATTGAGCACTCGCCTAGAGGAAGTGAAACCAATAGGAAGGGAGATGAAACTATGGAAGCCAAAGGGAAGAGAATACAAGGGTAAGAAATCAGGAGAATTTGATGGGAAACAAAGAAGGTACATGGAAATAAGTCTTCCCAGGAAAACAGGAGAACATGCCATCTGCTATGACAGAAGGAGGCCAGTAATGTGTGATGAATGGGGTGAAAGAAGTAGGAAAAAGTGGGAAGGTGTGCAATGTTGAATTGAAAATTCATGTTAAAGGCATTACAGTGGCCACAGGAAATAGAAGGGGGAGTCAACAGGAGTTAAATAGGAGTATTTAGCTTTGGTAAGGGCTGTGTATAGAAAGGAGTGGACATGTCTCAGGTTTAGTGAGTTTTCCAAACAGCATTTAACTACTCAGGATTACCCTCCCTAACTCCCTTCTTTGTTCCCCCACCAAATTTAAGTGATTGCTGTATTGATTGCTGACAGGAGACTAAAAGGCCCATGGCAGAAAGACAGCAGTGGTTCTTTGTCCCCAGTTCCTAATTACAAGGGTGTGTACTTTTGTGTGTGTAGACCTGCAAGTGTGTGACCCAATACAAACATTATAATGATTCTTAATGCCTTCCAAAATTGCCCAAGTCATTTGTAAAAGCTCGGTATTGAACAATGTGAACTGCTTAACCTCGTCTGTCAAAAAAAATAGCAAATATATTTAAAGTGCTACCTTTTCATGCTTTTAACATAATGCTTTGAATTTCTCATGGCATTCCAGTGGATTACTATGAATTACTTTGCAGGCACAAAAGTCTGTTTTTCTCTCCCACCCCAGACTATAATCTTTGAAAATGTATTTATTAAGAGATGAAGTCACTTGTTTCTTCACCAGCCTTCTCTGCAGGTATATATAACAGCATGTGGGTAGCTCAGTACTTAAAGAGCTAGGACATTTGAAGGGCTCTTTTCCCATGTAACTCAGCAATCACCTGTCCCTTCCTGGTTGACTTCTTAGTCTGTCTCCCACCCTCATAGCTGCTCTTCTAAAATTCATCCAGTTCTGATCTCACTCTTAACTCAACTTACTATCTAGGCTGTCTTTCTAACACCTGTGTTAGGACACCTTCATCTCTATACCCTATTCAATACTCATGACACTTTGAAGGGGTGGTGCTTTGTGAAAGAAGACAGAATTTGGTCAGACTTAAGACTCTCAGGAAATTTTATGAATATGATGGAGTCTATAGCTCCACAGGCACTAAGATAGTCACACATCTGCCCAACTAACAAAAAAGACATCCTCATAAAGGTCTATATATCTCTTATAATTGTGGCCTTCTTCTTCAAGTGTTTTCTTGAGTGGTCCCATGCCATTCTCTCCTTAAATTACTTGACATTCATCACAACATCTTGCAACCTGGGTTTAATAAAAATAAACCTAAAATAACAAATAAAGGAAACATAAATGGCTTGGTTTTTATCCCAACCAAACCCTTACTCACTTATAGCATTAACTGTAAGTGCCAAAGTAGGGTACCTCCAGCTGGGGAGGAAGGAACCACAGGGGAACCATTAAAGGATAAGAGTAATTTGCTGCATGGAGAGGATGTCAGGTTCTTGGTTTGAATGTGAAGAGCAAAGAAAATAGCTTTGTAGGTGCTCTGTCTTCCAGCTGGGTAATCGGCACATTTCACCCCAATTTAGTCTGAACATAACCTTTTAAGTCCACTTAGCCTCTTCTGCTATTTTATTGAGAAAAATCAAGGTCATCTGATAAAAGCATCCCAAATTTCCCTAAGTCTTCTGGGCACAAGCAGATCTGAGTTTAAATTGAAGCTTTCTCTGACACTTACTAGCTACTGGGAAAATTCTTTAATCTTTCCATGTTTGTAAAAAGTTTCCTTATTATAAAAGGGTAAAAATAATGCTGATTTTGCAGGATTGTTCTGAAGTCTTATCTAAATCATGTATTAAAAGCCTCTGGTCTTTCTTTTTAGTATGAGATTAAAATGGTACAGAAAACTCCTGGTTTTCAATCTGTATTTAATCATTTGGAACAAATTTTGTGTTTAATAAATGGTCATTATTATTATATCTTTGTTTTATTTGCTAGAAATATAAAAAAGAATAAGAAAATTAGCAAATTGTGTTTGTTATAAGCACTTTCTCGCCATGCTACATATCCAAAACAATTATAATTAGATCTGACAAAAGATTAGCCTACCTCTACCCAACTGAAGTTATCACAAAGGTGATTTGGAACATGAATTCATATGTACCCCTTGACAAGCAATACCACTCTTAATGTATATTGAAATATAATTATAATTTTAATAAGGCACTTAAAATGAAGTAATCAGAATAATAATACTATGGTTTTTAGCAAAAAAAGCCTTAAAATTCCATTTGAAATATTTAAAATATATGTTATTTTATCTTTATCTTATTTTATATTTAAATATAAATATTTAAAATATGTTATTTTGTCTTATCCTTTTTAGTAACTACTTTTGTACTTTACACTACACAAAAGTTATGAGTACAAGCATGCATGTATATAACAAACAGATATGCATATATTAGTGGGATAGGCTCAAGCATTTCCCACCAATGGGGAGTTCACTCTCACACACTTGAAGGAAATGATCTATACCAACCCCAAGTGTTTGCTTCACCCTTTGGGCTATGTCATACCCTTTCAGAAAGCTCTATCTTTCATAGTTCCCCATTTCCAATTGATTATGGTGTGAGCATCTTACATGCAGGCAAGGCCTTTCTTAACTTAGTCCTAGCCCTCTTGTATTTCTCTAGATCCTGACAGGAAACAATTGGCATAGGTCATTTGAAGAAAGATTACTAGCGAGACTACCTCCAAAGGGGTAGGCAGAGCATGGAGAAACCACTAGGGTTAGTGACATGAAGAGATAGGAGAAAGTGCCACTTCCCCTAAAGTGATGAAGGAATGGAGAGTTCACCTTTCCCTAAAAATAGAAAGAGTCCTTACAGAGACTATCAGAGAAGGGATGCAGACAGCTGGAAATCACCCCAACCACTCTGCTATCTCCCCTAGCTTTTCCCTCTTGGTGGAACCCAACCCAGTGGGTAGATGTTGATATGATTCATATAGATCAGTCTTCCATGACACAGAATTGGAGAAAGGTAGAGATGAGACTTCGAAAAACAAATAAAAGATATTCAGATGAATCTCACTCTGTGGTTTTTTATTTCTCTCATTCATTCATTTGTTTGTTCATTTATTCATTCACTGATATTTTCATGTCTTCAACAAATTTCCAACAAGCACAGTGTTAGGGACTGAGCTGAGCACCAGGAATACAACAGGAACAGGACAGTGTCTCTATCCTCACATCTCATACTAAATTTCAGAGCAGTAGACAGGTAATAAACATGTTAACAGAAAACATAATAATAGGTCACAATATGTTTTCCATGATCTGTGATGTGATAGGGAATAGCACTGACTTACTTCGGGAAAAATGCCTATACAGTCTCCCTGAGGAAGTAAGACCAGAAGAGCAATAAGGGGTCAGCCAAGTGAACGGATGGGAAAAAATGTTCCAGAAAAGAGTCAGTGCAGTAGTTCTGGAATAATCATGCTTAGGATGATTCAGAGACTAAAAGGGGCTGGTGTAGCTGGTCGTTTTGAAGCAATAAATGGCTAGGATAGGTGGACAGGGACTGCCTCATGCCAGGCCCTGCCAGCTAAGCTGAGGAACATGGGCAATGAGATGTCATTGAAGGAGGGGGTGTTGTGCACTTTCTGAATGGCTCCTGCTGCCCTAATATTGCCAAGCTGTGTGTGTTATGACTCAGTGCCTTTGCACTTGCAGTTTCCCCTGCCTTAAGCTCACCCTCTCTGTCTTATCTGACAAATAGTTACTCACATTTTGACCTTGTTTGCCATGTCTGAAACTTTTCTTGGTCTCCTCAGGTTGTCTCAGTCACTTCCTCTTCTGTGCTCTCTTAGCTCTTTGCCCATCTCAATTATGTGAATTCACAATACAGTGATTTGTTTACTGATTGTCTTTCTCTTAGGACAGTGAGCTCTTTGAAGGTAGGGACCATTCCATGTTTCTTTGCAACTCCACCATACCCTACCTCTCACCTCTAAACCCTTAGAGAACTGAAACCATGTCCTCACCCTATTTATTCACCCACCCTTACTTCACCTGGTCCAGGGTGTGCCACCTTAGTATCACCCAACAATGCATAGAATAAAGTCAGAGAAAATTAGACCTTCCACTAACTCTGGCCTTCAATAACAAGAAAATCCTGCCCAGAAGGAGCTATCAGTGATTGGGCAGTTTCTTAAAGTTTCCTCAACATAAAAATTAAGACAGATGATGGAATTTACTTAAATAATGAGATATGTCTTTTATTTGTTTTAATAATGTAGCAAAACCATTTAATTATATATTTAATAAATTAAACATTTTAGTAAGTCATAGTTTAAAATAAGATAACAAAATTGTACATATAGGTTTGCCACAAATTTAGCAAGCTTGCCTTTTCCTAGAAGGTAAAGACAGTGTCTATTTTAAAACTTAATTTAATTTTTGGACTTCCAGTCAAGATGGCAGCACAGGTAAACATGGCTTGCCTCCTCACACAACTACATCAAAATTACAACTAAAATATAGAACAACCATACTCAAAACTATCAGAAATCAAGTTGAATGGAAGTCTGACAACTACAGAGCTAAAGAAACCACATCCATCCAGACTGGTAGGAACAGAGATGAGGAATGGGCTTGTCTCCACATCCATGTGTGGTGCATAAAAATTTGGGAGGCATATCTTTGGAGTGAGGAGTTCTAGCCCCACACCAGGCCCTCTAGCACAGGTTTCCAGCACCAGGAAAATAAGCCTCATTAACCTCTGGCTGCAGAAACCAGTGGGGATTGAGTTGGTGGAAGAAATTTCTGGAGACCTAAGCAATTTCCTCTTAAAGGGTCCACACAGATTTAATTATTCACCCCCTCTGAGCTCTAGCACTGGAGCAGCAACTTGAAAGGCCAGTGATATACAGAGAACAGAAATGTCTGGTACCAACGTGAGAACTGGGGACAGCTTTTTCCCAGACAAAAAGGCAGGCAAAGGCTATTGTTCCTTTTTTGAACCCTCCTCCATAGACCCACAAAGCTGTAAGCCATACCTAAGACTCCATCAACCTGGCTAACACTTTTTGCCCTACCCTGGAGATGCCCAAGACTTCATCACACCCAACTTACAGGCCTACACAGACTGCTTTTCCATGTGAATTGCTGGTCTTGGTTCATGCTTCATAATTTCCTAAACTCTCTCAAATAAGCAACAGCCAACTTCAGTGAGCTCCCAGTCCTCACACCTCTTGCTAAGGGGCCCTAGGTCCAGCACTAGTTGCAACCAGCCTAGATTCATGACTTGGCTTTACCTGGCAATCTCCAAGCCTAGCACAAGTAGGAGCCAAATCAGATTATTTTATAACTCAGGCAGGGTGGCTCTGGGCAAAATATAGGTTGGGGTTGACCTTGGCTTATACCATCCAAGAAATTCCAGAGCCTGCATACCCAATGAATAGCTACAGACCACGTCAGAGCACTACCACCCGGCCCCCACACAGCTGACCCTCCACAAAGACTGGAGGTTTATGCACAGCTGGTTCTGGCAGCTGACTGACCTGGGTAAATCCCTCCCCTTGATCTGCCAACAGCAATCAAGTCTTATCTATAAGAAGAGGATGTACTCAGCCACACAAAGGGTGCACCTTGAGTACCTAGCTTGGGTGACAGGGAGGCTATATCACTGGATCCCACAGGACACATACTACATTAGGCCATGCTACTAAGCAGCTCTACCTAATACGTAGAAACAAACACAGGGAAGCTGCCAAAATGAGGGGATAAGAAACATATGAGAGAACAGATCAAAACTCTAGGACAAAAAAAAAAAAAAAAAAAACTAAACACAATGGAGATAAGCAATTTATCAGATGCAGAGCTCAGAACACTGACTATAAGGATGCTCAAGGAACTTAGTGAAGGCCTCAACAGCATAAAAAAAGATCCAGCCAGAAATGGAGAATACACTAATTAAATAAAGAATAATTTACAGGGAAACAACTGCAGAGTGGATGAGACTTAGAATCAAATCAGATGAGATCAGGCATGTTCAGGGTGGAATGGCTATAGACTAGAATCAAATCAATAATTTAGAACATAAGGAAGCAAAAAAATGGCCAATCGGAACAAGAAGGAAAAAAGGAGCCAAAAAAAGAAAGAAGATAGTATAAGCAGCCTTTGAGCCAATTTCAAGCATTCCGACATTCAAATTTTAGGAGTGTCAGAGGGAAAAGAGAAAGAGCAAGAAATTGAAAATTCATTTGAAATATATAATGAAAGAAAACTTCCTTTATTTGTGAAAGAAATAGACATGCAAGTCCAGGAAGCAGAGAAAGTCCCAAACAAAATGGATGCAAAGAGGCCCACTCCAAGACACATCATAATTAAAATGCCAAAGGTTAAAGATAAAGAATCTTAAAAGTAGCAAAAGAAAAGCAGTTAGTTACCTACATGGGAATTCCCATAAGACTGTCAGCTGATTTTTCAAAAGAAACTGCAGGCTAGGGGATTGGTAAGAAATATTTAAACTAATGAAAAGCAGGGACCTAGAGCCAAGATACCTCTACCCAGCAAAGTTATAATTTAGAATTGAAGGGCAGATAAAGAGCATCCTAGACAAGAAAGAATAAATAAATAAATAAAGGTATTCATTATTAACAAACAATTGCATGAAATGTTAAAGGGACTTATTTAAGAAAAAGAAGATTAAAACTATGAACAATAAGATTGTAATAAATACATATCCATCAACAATGGAATCTAAAAAATTGACTAAGCAACAAAGAAGAGCAGAGACAGAATCATGGATATGGAGAGCATTTTGATGATTTCCAGATTGGGAGTGGCACACAGGGAAATGGTTGAAGAGGTGAGGGGATTAAGTACAAATAGGTAGTTACAGAATAGCCATGAGAATGTAAAATACAGTATTGGAAATGGAGTAGCCAAAGAACCTACACATGACCCATGGACATGAACAATGATGTGAGAATTGCCCAAGGGAGTGGGGTTGCTGGGTGGAGGGGGACAAAGGGGAAAAAATTAGGACAATTATAATAGCATAATCAATAAAATAAAATAAGTTAATTTTTGTGTCTGCAAATGCTAGCACATAGCATATACACATTGAATGCATTGAGTACATAAAATAACAAAAATTCAACATTGGACATATTCTGTTGAGACTATTCATATTGCTTGTGACTTTCAATCATGGTTAGTATGTGTAATGGTTATCTATGGCTGCATAACAAATTATTTCAAAACAGCTCCTTCAGGCAACAAGCATTTCTCATTCTCACATCACAGTTTTTGATTGTTTTTTTTTTTTAAGAATTTACTTATTATTTTCATAGATGAGAAGAGAGAGAGGCAGAGGGGGAGAGACATCAATATATGGTTGCCTTTCACCTGCCTCCAGCTACAGACCTGGCTGGAGACCTGGCTATGGGCCCTGGCTGGGAATCTAACCAGCAACCTTTGGGTACATCACAGCTTTAAACAGTAAGAAGTTTGATGTCTATCTAGAGTTCAGTGGGTATCTTTAATCCATATGAAAATAATGAAAGATAATATTTAAGTGCTTACTATATGCCAGAACTATTCTTACAGCTGCATATGTTCACTCATTTAATCTTCAGAACACTGAGATATTCACTCTTACCAACCTACACTCTCTGATGCAAAAATGTATACACAATGAGGTTAACTAACTCAACAAAGGTCACTGCCAGAAACAGGCAGGCCTAGGGTTCATATCTACACAGTCAGCTCCAGAGCCCACACTGTTCATCCCTATTTAGCCTACCTTCATCCTAGAAAATTAAGAATTTACTCTTAAAGATGAAGTGAATATGATGCTCTTTATTGTCATATGTAGGTCACTACATCTAAGAGAAATGATAAACTTGCATAGCTCCATCGTCTCCTATGTGCGTGATGATCACCCATATTTGATGGTGAAAGCAGCGGCAGTTAGTCTGAGCTTAGTGAGTTAGCTCAAGAGAATTCTAACCCACAGGCCTGATGATATTACAACTATAGGATCAATTGATGTGAAAGACAAAAGGCATGGTCATTAATCTGAACATTATTGCCAGTACCACTGACTGTAATATGATCCCAATGTAAAACACTGACAGCTCTCTCAGACCAAAAAATGACCACAGGGACTGGCAAATCCCCTGTAAATGAAGTAAAGATCCCAGATCTTAAAGGGTCTTTATTGTGCATCTCCCCCCTTCAAGGAAATAGGAACATCTCTCACATAGATTTTTTTGCACTAGAGGACACACAATGCATATCATTTTTCAACCAAATCAAACCAGTCAGAGGCTGGGATAAGCAATTGGTCTTAACTGAGATCATGCCTTGAACTAGCTGCTTCATTATAGACCCAGTTCCTTACTATTCTAAGTCTCAACTCCTCATTATAAGAGAAAAAAAGTTGAATGAAAATTTCTCTAAGGTTATATCTAGCTCTAAAAATTGAGCTTTTATCCTTAGAAATACAAGACCATATAAAATCAATACTTCTTTTACCCAGGTACTGTCTATTAACTGCACTAGATTAAAAATCTCACAAAACCTGTGAAAATTTACAATTTATAAAAGGCCAGACATGATGTCAGCTCTGAGAAAGTGAAGCAACATTCAAACAACCCAAGACCAGCAGAGAATTTCTCACTGCTCTCTTCCATCACATGGCAGGGGAATACCGTAGGAGATGACAAATCAGACTCTCCTCCCCTCTCCCACCCAGCATTCATCATGGACTGAGACCTTCACTCACAAGGCACACCTGAGAGCAGCAGGCATTGTGGGTTTCTATGAAAAGTCATATCCAATGCTCCCTACTGCACTCTCATGGGTTCATGGAGTTACATATGTTTTTCTTTGAACTGTCATGAACATTTCAGTGATGCAGATGAAGTATATTAAATAACATGGGAAGAATACAATAATGAATAGGAACCTGTTGACATGAGAAGTAGGAAGAATTAAAGGGAGCTCAAGAATGATTATCATTGTACAGGGAGTTGGTCCCCCAAGTAACTAATTGTGTGAGTCTGGGTAAGTCCCCTTATTCCTTTTTTATAAAATGAGGAGGTTACATTAAATTAGTGGTTTTCAAGCTGAATTCAGAAAAGAGGTGTCTCATGGAAAAACCAGGTAGCAGGGAAAGGCAAAAACACAAGTGGGTCATGCTCTCAACTCTCTGCTTCATTTCCTACACAATCATCTTTGTTTTTACCTATTTTGTATGGCAGTTTTAAAAAGTTTGTTTTTTAAATTGTGCTATTATTAAAAATATAGAATTTGAGCCCTGGCTGGTGTGACTCTGGATTGGCACCGACCTGCAAACCCAAAAGTCCCTGGTTCGATTCCCCAGTCAGGGCACATAACCAGGTTACAAGTCAGGTCTCCACCTAGGTCCTTAGCTGGAGGCAGGTGAAAGGCAACTATATATTGATGTTTCCCTTCCTTCCTTCCTCCCTCCATGCCCTTTTCTCTGAAAATAATGAATAAAAACATCTTTCAAAAATAAAGAAATAAAATAAAATAAAGAATTTGAAACCACCAAGACTAGATGAGCTCAAACATCTCCACCTCTACATGAACGCAGGCAAATAAACGAACATATACTTGTTCTCTCAGTTCATTTTCACACCCACAGCAAACATCAGAGGGCAACTTAAAAGTATTTCTTTTGAATCTGACCTTCCTCTTGTCCAGCAGTCGATTCTGCAGGTTCCTGACAAAACCATCTAAATTATAAAAACCACCCGTGTCTTCTCTGCAACAGAAAATGAGGCTGTTCATGGCTTTCGGCCAAACAACCGATGTGACTGGTTCTATCAACTTTCTGAGATCATTATTCTCCTTCTGCTTCACCATGGTAGTAATTGATGTCATTATTATTCATGGAGTCTTGGCAGCATTTTTGAAAAATCATCTCTAATATCATACATCAACCTTCCTGTCTCCATAACCCGAGCAGGGATTGACAACATCCTTTCCCATGTCCAATCAAAATGCTTCCACTCTCTAATGAATCTAAACTAGTCTTCAGTCCCCTTGGCAACCCAAAATACTTCACACGGTCACCTAAATCTTCTTTGGAATAAGAAAGCAAAAGGCTTCCTTTTGCTGGGAAAGCTTCAGTGATTAAAAAAAAAAAAAAAGCGGGCGGGGGCGGGGGGGATGATAGAGCCAAGTTACACTGAAATGAATAAACAGAGAGCAAAAGTCATTGTGCACAGAATAAAATGGGGGAAATTGAGAGTGGTCTGCCGTATCACCAGGTGCAGCCTTATAATTTGACTTCCTGGTGATTAGCCCAGCCAGACCTGAGGAATTCAACCAGTCTTCTTCAGGCTGTTTCACTACCCCTAATGGATCCCAGGGCAAAACTGCATTGACATCCCTGAAGTCATTTCAGTCGTTATCAGTTCATTTTGGTTCAAATTTCATAGTTAAGGGAAGGAACAGTAACAGCACTGTATTCCAACTCTTGAAATTTGTTCCGGTTTAATCATGCAGACAGTTCTCTTCCAAGTGTGGTGTTTGTTCTATTTTACCATGTTTGCAGTGCCACACACATTACGACATTTACCCAACTCATTTTCTATGCCTGAAAGATGAGGAGGGTCAGCAAATACCTGGACTGCTTGCTGCCACAGCATCCAAGGTATATCCTGAAAGTCGATGACAGCACCCTTTTCACTCAATCCAGATGCAGCCTCAGAAGAGTTCTCCAAGTAGCCACTCTCCATCAGAGTTGACAGTTAAGATGAAACTTTTTCCTCACCCTGGCCATACCCTGAATATTCATGGATTTCACATTTATCATTTTAATTATTCTTCTCCAGTTCATGATTACTATGTAAGTTGACTTAGGCCCATGGCTGAATCACTTATGATGAAAACATGCCTCATCTGATGAGTGACTATGACCCCTGCAAGCGTCTGTAGCTCAACACAGCTTCTTTTTTTCTTTTTCCTGCTTTCAAAAGAAGCATTTTAAGAGGAAAAAAAAAAAAATGAACTCTGCTAACATTTGTTAATTTGGAGATTTCATCAAGGCTCCTGTTATTTAAAAAGTTCACTATTATAACTACTACTATAAATATTCATGCAAACCACCCCCTCAACTCTATAAACTCATTTGTCTCCACTCTTATCATCTCAATCAATGAGATGAATATTCAGAAAGTTGTTCAGGGCAAAAATCTAGAGGTCAAGTTTGAATTGCCTTCCTAACTCCTCATATCCCAATTGATGAGAAAATCCATCTTCAAATCTATCATGATCTGCCCACAATCTTCCACTTCCATTGCTAGCATGTTGGTCTAGGCCTTTGTCCAGGACATCTTGGTCCAGGCTGGTTTTGACAGATATCTTCTCCTAACTCGTCTCTATTACTCTCTATTCCATAGTCACAGAAATCATTTTGAAAAGTGAATTCAATCCTACCATAACCCTCCCTGACAACTCCCTCACCACCAAATATAAATTCACATGCACTGAAAATACTTCAGTGTTCAGTCTGCAACAGGTAAGGAATTTACATTAGAACAGATATGTAAAGCAGCACACTCCTTTCATTGAGAAAGCTTTGCTACTTGTGTGTATATTTGCACATGCATGCATGTATATATATAGGCTCAACTAAATAGCATTCTAGGTGGCATAGTTGATTATTATACATGCACAGTTCTTTTTCTTATCACGGACAAGTATCCAACAATTTGCAGACCAGCAGCAAACTGTTGACCTATGTCCTTGTTAAGTAAAACTGCAGACAAGTTGATTAGCACTGACTTCACAACCCCAAATAATGAGTGAGGCTCCTGCCTATGTCACACACTTCATTTTGAGCTATTTTTCCTTTGTTTCCTCTGTCCCAGCCAACGAACTCCTTTTAGGTCCTAGGTGTAGTGATGCTGTCATCTTAGAGACATAAGCACCCTAACCACCCTTTCTCTGGTCTAGAGACTTCAAACTTGCTTTCCCTCAGCTAGGAATACCTTGTCTCTGACTTTTTACTTCAGTGACACTTCCTCAGGCCCTCCTTCCCTGACTGCTTATGTAGTGTTCCCTCTTTATTCTTCATCATTATTTGGTCTTTAGTCTGACAACATTGTTTTCAGTCTGCAAACACATATTCAAGCATGTGTTTAGCTGCTGATAATTGTTTTTCTTTCTGGGTTGGAGGTTCCATGAAGGCAGAGTCCGCAGGGGTTGTACTGCTCAGAGAACCACTGCCTTTGAGGTGTGTGATGGGAAATTAATAGGCTAGTGTCAACTATGCTGATACTCCAAGATGTGAATTCATTTCTTTGAGACTTCCCAGAAAAATTTGCATCATCTGAATAAGAACTGGCTTCTCAAACCCAGGTTGCTCAATCTATAAAGCCAATGCTCTTTCACTGAATACTTGCTCAAGTCTCGGCTGGTTTAAAGTTAGGCAAATTATAAAGGAGAAACAGAATTACTTCATGTAAGTAAACAATTCATTGGCCTTACCTAGAATTTTCTCAGTCTGAATCATTGTGATGCTTTGACATGCATTTGCATCACCGTTCTTCTCTTTGGAGTCCCCACCATGTAATAGCTACAATTTATAAATGGCTAAATATTCAAATGCCAAACACTGGGGCCCTCTCAGGGAGCAAGACCACTCAGACCTGCCTTCACAGAGCTTATAGTTTAGCAAGAAAAAAATGTTAACCTAGCAATAAACACAAGAGTGGTGAGTAAGAAGAACACAGTGCTACCAGAGGATATTCCTGGACCCTCTAACATTTTTTAGGGATCAGGGAAGATTGGCACCTGGAGATGTACAAGAGTGAAATAACAGGGGCAGAAGAGTGATTCAAGCAGCCATGAGCTGTTGAAAAGGTCAGAAAAGAGGAGATGGGGTAAATTCTACCCTCTAAAATGAGTCCATTGAGGCTGGAATGCAAAATAAGGGGAAGGAGAAAACAAGGACTGGGCTTTGGGGATAGCCAGGGTCGGATCTTATGAGTCATAGCAAGAAACTTGGACTTTGTCCTTTTACACTAGGGGGCATGACATGCCCCACCTTCTACCCCTTTACCCCTTATGTATAAACTGTTTACAGTACTACTGGGCACATAGCACTTATTAACTATATATTAGGGACTATTAGAAGCTCATTAAAGAATACCAAGCACCAGCCAGGGCACGTAACCAGGTTGCAAGCCAAGTCTCCAGCCAGGTCTGTAGCTGGAGGCAGGTGAAAGGCAACTGTACATTAATGTCTCTCTCCCTCTCTGCCTCTCTTCCCTTCCTTTCTCTCTACAAATAATAAATAAAATCATTAAAAAAAATAAGAATACCAAGCAATGAGAGTAAAAACTGACACAACATTTACTTTCAGAGAAGGAAAATTATAGAAGAAAGGAAATGTAATCAATATATTATGTGATCCACCTATGAAAAATACTTGCTTGTATGTATAACATGTAACACATAATATATAATACATGTTAAAAACTAAAAGAATTTGAGTAAGTATATTTGAATGATTTGTGGGCAGTTAATAAATATCTAAAATTGAAAAATCAAGAAATAGCTGTAGAAATGTATGATTTAGGAATAGGAAAGTAAATACCAGAATGAAGAGTTGAAAGATTTGTAAGCAGTTACTTCTAAGGGAAGGAAAGAGTGAAAATGAGGAGGGGGCGGGAGAGGGTAAGGTGGGGCTGAGCAATGTTCTTACTTTCTTATAATATTTGTCTATGTATTTTTTATTTCTGTGATTATGAACTATGTATATGTGGGAGTTTTTTTGACAGGTGTATAAATGAAACACACGCAAATGCCCAATAGAAAGAAATAGAGAAAAGCAGTCATAATGCCCCATTCAGGCCCTCTCTCAGTTGGCTCTATTGAGTCAGTCCCCTGTTCACTTTCCCGCCCAAGGAAAAGAGAACAGCAGGAAATCTGCCCTTCCGTTAGTTATGTCGTAAATTGGACTGCCAAGCAACCTTTGGATTTGCAGTGTTGGGGGACCCCTAGTTATCTGATGAGATTCCTCAATAGCTCTATTTAGGCATACCTAGCACAGACCAGAGTCCCAATAAAGCAAATCTGTTGACAGTTCCAGTTCTCAGGGTGTTCATGGGAATCCTTAGGGTAAGAAGCAAAGTTGAGCTTCAATTCAGTAAAGCAAGATCCAGAGATAGCGCACCCATTCTCTTGGACTTGGTTGACATATTCACTTGTGGAAAGAAGATGGACTCACAAGATGCTACAGACTTACAGCAAAAGTCTGTAAGTGTTTAACATCTCACCTCATTACTTCACAGCCCGTTCCCTGGAGATGTGTGAATCTTAGCAAGAACAAAACTCAAACCATCTTTTACTACCTAGGAAGAAAAAAAGAAATTGTGAGAAAAAGATCATAATTGAAACTCTCTATGAAGAGGGAAAGCTGTTTTAAATATTTTCAAGGACTTTGGATGGACCCCTTTTATTGACAATATTAATGAAAAATTGATCTTATTGATTAAAGTAACCCCCCCTGATTTTCTTAACTAGAAAAACAATGTTATTCAACTACTTTCAGTGGATAGATATACTTGAAAGCAAAACAAACAATAAAAAATGTGTTAAAATGTTTTATAGAAGATGTTTACTTTTTCAGAATAAATTTTACACATAATGAATTTTTTAAGCGAAGTGTTATTATTCTAATAATTTTCCTCTACTTAAAAATAAATGAGGATATTTATCTTTTCTTTTCCACATATATGGTGTCTTTGTAGATGTTGTTCTTGTTGTTGCTCTACTAAAAAAGGGGTATTTTCCTAAAACAAATGCCAACCATTTCTTCATTATATTAAAAGAATAACTTCCATGTAAGTAAACATTCATGTTAAATGCTATTAAGTATAAACAGCATAACTAAAAGTAGCTCAAATCTTCTCGCTACATTTTGTCAACAATCTTGCTCTAGCCAAGTTCCCCATTAATTGCACAATCTATATTTTGGGAAAGACAAAACTTAATTGTTTCCAAACAAAATTTCAAATCTGCATGCAGTTTCCTTCCTCTGGTTGGTTTCAGATAAATGAATTACTCTTTTAAAAGGCATAATGCAGAAAGGAAAATTTCTCCAATAAACAGATTTGGCATGTGCATTTCATCAAGGGCTTTGATTATAAAGTTGCAATAGATAAGTTTTGTTACAATCATCTTTGGAGAGATTTTGGGTTTTTAGACCATTCTTTTTATCTTTTGCCTTACACTTTGTACAGACAAATAGCAAACAGTAAATGCCAACTTAAAAAAAAAAAAGCTACTTAATGCTATTTAGGCCCGAGGGCCTAGGAACAAAGCCAAAAATCATTCTAATACAGTTCAAGTAATATTATATGAAAACTTTTATCATCTCATTAATCACCTCTTCTAAAGTTAAAAAAATACAAGTAATTTGTTTATGACAGCAAGTAAACATTTTCTGGGTTGGTGAAAGTTACTTGACAGACTTTTCAAGTACCCTTTGAAAGCCATCAAATTTTTAATATTTAAAGCATAGTATGTAAATACATGGGAATGTGAACAAGTATAAAGTACCCCCAACCTGGTTAAATCGTATTGGGAAAATATTATCTTACCATGGGTATATTTTGTCTCTACTGAGCTAGGCTTCATTTATAAATCACCTACAATTTAGTGGAATTTCAGCAGTGGGCAGATAAAGAATTAAAGGCATAGCAAATCAAGTTGGCAGAGAAAAAGTAGTAATGGAAATAGACCCACACTAGATCTTGTCATTTTAGCAGTGAAAGGTCTTTTAATCGGATTCTTAAAAGACACATCCTACACAGTGATTTCTATAATCATGTGCACTACACTTTATATAAGTTCTTATTTAATCCTCACAATACTGATGGGGAAATCCTCTAGTTATTCTTCTTTTACAGATGAAGAAACCAACGCATAAAAAAAGGTTGAATATTTGAGTGACAAAGTTGGGAGGAATTCAGTTAGGGCAGTTTTCCTCCATTACATGTGCTTTTAACAAATATGTAAAGTTTTTGCCGCACTCTGACTTAAGTGTGATTATTTATGCATTACAGAGACACATATTTGCATGGGAAAAATCAATGTGTATGTGTGTGTAACAATGTCATTATTGATATCATCTCTGGATGGTAAGACTTTTATTTTTAAAAATTTTATGTGAATTCATAATTTATAATTATAATGGTTGTATAATGCTCATGTAATAAAATAAATATTAAATGTTATTTCAAGAATAAAGTTAAATGGCAATAATTCAAGCTAACTTATTTAATGAGTAAGTGAAGACGTGGTTCCATTCTCTCACTATTAATAATAAAAATAGCTAACTGTTTTGGGGCATTTATTTTGGGAAGAGTTCTGTGTCATGCCCCAATTTTCAACAGTATAGATGTTATTTATTATCCTCCCTGTACAAATGCCAAAAGTGAGGCACAGAGAGTCTGCATCATTTGTATTAGGTTCCATTAACTATATGTAAAAAAAACTATAATCGGAAGCCAGTCCCCAGTGCCTAACCACTTAAAGGCCACAGAAGTCTCCCCCAGGAAATAGTTCAGGGTCAAGCCTCTGGATTTGGAGACTGGAAAATAGAGAAAGAGGACTGATGTCAGTCTCAATTCAAGGCTAGAACAGCTGTAGTCCTTCATGCCCTAAGTTGAAAATTGTGAAGCCATTTTAGAGTTTTTTTTATATAGGAGAGCTTTCTTACCAACCTTTAGTATTTTGTATGCAAAAAAAAAAAAAAACACTTGACAATTAAAATACTTATCACTGTTATAATAAATTTTATTTAATTTTGATATAATAAAATACAGAGGCAGAGAACCAAGATGGCGGAGGAATAAGTGGAGCTACACCAATCTCCTCCCAACACCAAACTGGAAATACAACTTAATTGGGGAGAAATCATCCAGAATAACCAACAGAACACCAGCTGGAGAGAAGTCTTATTACCACGGACAGAACAGAAGAGCCAATTCATCACAACACGACTGGTAGAAAGTGTGGAGATGCGAGAGGGCTGGTGGGGCTCCCAAGGGCAGCAATTGGGGGCTCCACCTGAGGAGGGTGGGATCTAAACCCCCGAATGGGCTTCCCAGCCTACAGCAACACAGCTGAGAGTAAAACAGCACCCAGCTGTGAAAAGCAAAAAGCCCCCAGGTTTAGCCAGCTTGACAGAGACTGAATTCTGAAAGGAACCACACATGAAAATACAGTGGCAACCACCTACCCTGGGCTCCAGCAGAGAAAGGGCACAGTGGACTAGGGACACTTAAGGAGGGTTTGGGTCAGTGGCTTTGGGGGAGAGCTGAGGGTGCAGCCTGTGAATCTAGTCCTGACCCATCCCCCATTCAGCCAACAGACCACTCTTCTCCAAAGACCAGGAGCCTGAGGGGAAGCCACAGCCCCACCCATAGAAATTAATCCACTCCACCCAGCAGTGCCTAAATCTGACCTCAGATCACAGGTTGATTGGATTAACAACTAAGGGAGACAGACAAAGACAGTGGTCTGGTAGTCTCCAACTGGCTGACTAGGCCTGGACTGGGACCTGAGCTGACATCACCACCCATAGATCCAGGAAGTAAAAAAAGTGCACCTCTACACAACAGAAGATCACACCACTAAGACAATAAATCAAAGCAGACCAATCCAAGAAGCAGAAACAAACAAGAGTCACCTAAAATGGGGAGACAAAGAAACCCTCAGCAAATGGAAAGGAGGAATCCCCAGGAAGAGTGCAAAATGAAATAGATGCAAGCACCCTATCAGACATGGAATTCAAAATAATGATGATAGAGAAGATCAATGAGCTCAACAAGTTCAAAGAAAACTATAAACAACTCTAGGGGAACTATGAAGAACTCCAGGGGAACTACAAAGAACTCCAGGGAAGCTACAAGGAACTTACTGAGAACTACACCAGCATTAAAAAGGACATAGAAACCATCAATAAGAGCCAGGAGTAAATGAAGAATATAATTTCTGAATTAAAGAACACAGTAGAAGGAATCAAAAGCAGGCTAGAGAAAGCAGAGGATTGAATCAGAGAGCTGGAGATCAATGTAGAAAAAAATTTCCCAGGCAGTACAACAAAATGAAAAATGACTGAAAAAGATGAAGAGGTTTTAAGAGAGTTGCAGGACAACATGAAATGTAATAACATCTGTATCATAGGGATACCAGAAGAAGAAGAGGAGTAGCAAGGGATAGAAAATCTCTTTGAAAAAGTAATGACAGAAAACTTCCCTAACTTGGGGAGAGAAAATGTCATGCAAACTCAGGAAGCACAGAGTGTCCCAAGGAAGATAAACCCAAATAGGCCCACTCTAAGACACATCATCATTAAAATGGCAAATTTCAAAGACAAGGAGAAAATCCTAAAAGCAGTAAGAGAGAAACAGCTAATAACATACAAAAGGACTCCAATAAGGTTATTGGCGGATTTCTCAACAGAAACACAACAAGCCAGAAGGGGATGGCAAAATATATTTCAAGCAATGAAAACAAAGGCCTGCAATTAAGAATACTCTACCCAGCAAGGCTGTCATTCAAAATGGAAGATGAAATAAGGAGTTTCGCAGACCAAAGAAGGCTAAAAGAATACATCTCCACCAAACCAGCATTGCAAGAGATGCTAAAGGGTCTGCTTCAAGAAGATGAAGAAACAGAGAGACACACAGGAACATAGGTACAAAGGTAAATGGATTAAATGCACCAATAAAAAGGCTTAGGGCAGCTGAATGGATAAGAACCAACTTTAACTTATGAATGCTTTAAAGTGATTTTGTTACAGATTTTACTAAATAAGGTACAGTTTTGTATATTACTTGTATCTGCATTACTGCAGGTTAAGTTTTATTAGATTGCAATTATTTCATAATATGGGAAAAATCAGGTTACTTGCAATAACAGAAATATTGAATGCAGTTAAGGAAGAAGAAAAACCTAAGATAATGTGGATGTATATTATGTAGAAGACATGCTATCTTTCTTATTCACTGTTATGAAATATGTGCTTATTTGTGGGTGTGTAATATATATATTTTGTTAGCAATTTATGTTTTAAATAGAAACTAACTGGACATGGGTGTGTTGTGAAATCAGGCAGTCTTTAGGTTAGAAAAGATGCTGAGAATGAAGACCAATTTGGATGGAATTTGCAAACTACTTAACTATATGATTCATGTATACTTAGTGAAATAAGCCAGTCAGTGAAAGACAAATACCATATGATCTCACCCATTACAAGACAATAATGAACAAAACAAACAAAAAAGCAAAACAGAACCAGATGCATGAACACAATGAATAGACCTTCAGTGGACAGGGGAGAGAGGGAAAGAGAAGGCAAAGTAGGGGAGCAGTTTAGTCAAGGAACTAATATGGAAGAACCATGGATGTGGATAACAAGTGGGATTGACTTTGAGGGGGGTGGGTGGGGAAGGGGACAGAGGGGAAGAAAAAGGGGATGGATGTAATACAACAACAATAAAATCTTTAAAATAAATAAATTAAACAAAATAAAATACAGAGCCCAAAATTTTAATAACTATTTCCATTACTTAAATTATCGCATAGCCAAATTATAAATGTTTGCATTTTGTTCTAAAATAGAAATTAATATACAGTTTTGGAGAATCCAAGATAGAGGTGTAAGTAGATACACTGCATCTCCCTCCACAACTAAGAAAGAGTACAACTACCTCAAAACTAGAGACAACTAGAAATTCCAGAAAAATCAAGCTGCATGGAAGTCCATAAAACAAAAGATATAAAGAAAAAATACTTATCCAGGCAAGTAGGAGGGGCAGAGCCAGGACAGAGAGGATGTGGTTTGGTGGCGCAAAGGTTGTGGTGGCTGCCACAGGATGGCAGCTGTGGATGGCCATCAGAGAGCCCACTCACACAGTTTTAAAAAAGTAGGGACACCTGGGAAGTGCTCCTGAAACCAGAGCAGGCTACATGGCTCACAGTTCCAAAATGGGGGGAGGGAATCCACATTGCTTCTAACTGTGAAAACCAGTGGGGGTTGGAATGGAGGAAGAAACTGCCAGTATCTCAGAAGTATCTGTTTGTTTAGAAGCCCCCATGGTACTAGAACATCCACAGACCTGCCCACTCTGGGAACAATGGCCAGGGCAACAGCTAAAGAGGTACCAGTCTCATACAAGAAGGAAATGTGCCTGGAAAAGGGGCAAGTGCTGAGTAAGCAGCATTGTTCTCTCTCACACCCCTTCCCCACATATAGTGCCACAACATGGTGAAACTGGTCACCCTGTACTGACAAATACCTAAGGTTCTGCCCCTTGCAATAACAGGTATAGCAGTTCTACCTAAGACAGAGACAAACACAGGTGCCTGTCAAGTTGAGGAGACAGAGAAGTATGGCCCAAAAGAGCGAACAGATCAAAGTTCCAGTGGGAGAAATAAGTGAACAGGAGATAGCCAACCTAACAGATAAGGACATAGCCAACTTAATAGATGCACAGTTTAAAACGCTGGTGATAAAGATGTTCACAGACTTGACAGATATGCTTGAGTATAGAAAACACTGCAGGGAAGAAGTGAAGGCTACACTGAGTGAAACAGAGGAAAATCCACATGAAACTAATGGTGAAAGGAAGGAAACCGGGGTTAAAATCAATCATTTGAAACCTAAGGAAGAAATATACAGCCAACTGGTACAGAATTAGGAAACAAGAATTGGAAAAAATGAGGAGAGGCTTAGGAACCTCTGGGATGACTTTAAACATGCTAACATAGAATCATAGGGGTGCCAAAAGGAGAAGAGGAAGAGCAAGAAATTCAAAACGTACGTGAAAAAATAATTAAGGAAAATTTCCCAAATTTTGAGAAGGGAATAGACATACAAGTCTAGGAAGCACAGAGTCTTAAACAAGCTAGACCCAAAGAGGACCACACCAAGACACATAATTAAAATGCCAAATATTGAAGATAAAGAGAGAATCTTAAAAACAGCAAAAGAAAGGCAGAGAGTTACCTACAAAGAGGTTCCTATAAGACTATCAGCTAATTTCTCAGAAGAAACTCTGCAGGCAATAAACGACTGGTGAGAAGTATTCAAAGTGATGAAAAGCAAGGATCTACAACCAGATTACTCTATCCAGCAAAGCTATCATTTAGAATAGAAGGGCAGATAAAGTGCTTCCCAGACAAGGTAAAGCTAAAGGAGTGCATCCTTGCCAAGCCATTATTATATAAAATGTTAAAGGAATTTATTTAAGAAAAAGCTCAAAATTATGAACATGAAAATAACAACACACTTACAACCATAAACAACAGAACCTTAAAAAAAATAAATAAAAACAAAAGCAAACTAAGCAAACAACCAGAATAGGATCAGAATGACAGGTATGGGGATCTTGGAAGGGTTATCAGCTAGGATGGGGAAGGGGGAGAAATGGGAGAATGGTGCAGTGGTAAGCAAACATAATTAGTGAATACAAGATAAACAGGGGGAATTAAGAATATAAGAAAGGGTGAAATCAGGAAACTCATATGCACAACTCATGGACATGAACTAAGGGGGTTGAAATTGCAGTAGGGAAGGAGGGGTCCTGGGTGGAAGGAAGCAAAAGGAAAAGAATTTGGGACAACTGTAATAGCATAATCAATAAAATAATACTTTAAAAATATATATAGTTTAGATTATGATCTTATATTTGAAACAGTTGTTTTAAGTATCTAAGCATCCCTAAGGAGATGCAGGATTCTAATTGACCAAAGGGAAAAATTTAAGGGGAGAAAAAAATTTTATTATACAAAAAGAGATAATTATGAAAGTTTATGTGAGTGATTTCATATGGATTTTTAAATAAATTATTTTTATACATTAATTAATCCTGAACGCTAAGAAATTGCTCATGACATGTTAATCTACTTTTGACAATATATTTATAAACATTTTGAAGTTTTACAATTAACCTGATGCTAACAGATTCTCAAATTCTGCTGATAATATTCTTTTAGGATGTTGTAGTGGCAATGGTATATGTAGTTATAAAGTGAGCATCAATATGTTTTGTTTGCATCCTTGTATTGATGTTTAACTAAATAAACATCTCCTGAAGGTAATTTTTAGAAAGTGGCAAAAATCATGGCAGTGGTTCAGCTAGTTCTTAAAACAGGATATAAATGTAACTGAGACAATTCCTTTCAAGTGAGTGTTTAATAAGCAATCTAATACATTTCCCCCTAAGAACATTTTTAAATATTTCAAAGCTTGTTTATTTAAGAGACAATCCTACTTTCTCTTGCAGAGCCTTAATTTCATTTAGCTCTTTATTTTATGCTTTTATCCCCCAGTGGGTTACTTAGGTTGGTGTCTTTCCTAGTACATGGGGAGAATTATTCATTTCATTTATATTTCTTTAGTATCAAACAGCATTATGATGCATTTTAAGCCCTAACTACACATGCATGTTAAAAATAATTATATACTGCCTATCACCCTATAATAGTACTGTCTGGTGGTTCCATTAAATTGTTAGATTTTTTTTTTTTTTTTTTTTTTTTTTTTTTGGTACCACAGACTCTACCCAGCTCTTTGCTTTCTGCTGAAAGCATCTTCAAAGTCAAGTGACAATCTCTTCTCCCTGTTCTCAGTCATTTTTCTACATTTAGCTGAGTTCTTAATCCCTTTTGCTTGTTTGGGAGAAAAGGAAACATGATGGTACTAGGGGAAAAAATCATTTCTTCCCCTTTTATTTCCAAGCAGATGAATCAATAAAATACACAGACAAAAGTGTTCCATCTTCTTGCCAAGGACAGAGGGCACCTGCTGATATTCCCTGCTGTAAAAGGAAGCATTTCATCTGGGAGACAAGGTCCCCAAGCCAACTATTGATGAATTCTCCAGTACCATTGAGCATAAAATATCGTTTCCCTAATCTCACAAACTTGAATTCATTTCCTTCCAGTCTTCTTTTCTTCCTTTCTTCACTCCCACTAACCTGAGCAGGCTAATCCTTCAGCTTTGGCTTGGCATCAGGCAACACTGTCCCCAAGCTGCTCCTCTGTGTCTAAAGTGCAAGTTACTTAACCTTTCCAATCCTCAGCTCCTCATTTGAACATAAGCCCAATGATTTTTACCATCTACGTAATTGTGAGTACTAAGTAAAATCAGATTTGTAAAATACTTAACCTTACATCCGGCACACAGAAAGCACCTAACAAATGTGAGCCACTCTGATTATAATTATTGCTATGGCAATTATTTTTTTCCATTTCAATTCAGTGCAAATTTTCCAAACTTTACTATGGTTGAACTACTAAGCAGAGAAGCAGAATTTTTTTGTTAATCCTCACCCAAGGATACCTTTTTCATTGCTTCTAGAGAAAAAGGATGGGAGAGAGAAAAACATTGATGTGAGAGAAGCATCCAGCCTCCTGTATGTGCCTGGACTGGAGATCATATGGGGCACATATGCAACCAGATCAAGGATTGAAGACCAAGGATGGAAGCCACAACCAAGGCCTGTGCCCTAACTAGGAATCAAACTCACAACTTTTTGGTTACAAGATGATGCTCCAAGCAACTGGGCCACTGTCCAGGGCAAGATTTCTTTTTAATGTAGGCTTTGCCTTCAACAAATTTATAGTTTACTAGTAGTAACAAAGAAGAACTTAAATAACTTTAGCCCTGCCTGTTGGCACAGTGGGTAAAGTGCCAGTCTGTAAACCTAAAGGTTGTTGGTTTGATTCCCAGCCAGGGCACATAATCAGGTTGCAAGCCAGGTCTCCAGCCAGATCTGTAGCTGGAGGCAGGTGAAAGGCAACCACACATTGATATCTCTCTCCCTCTCTGCCTCTCTACCTTCCCCTCTGTCTAAAAATAATAATAATAAAGGAACTTAAATGACTTTAATACAAGGCAAGATATGGTAAATGACAACAAAAACTGTAAAGTGTCCAAGACAGTGCTTCTCAAACTGTGATGGCCATATCGGTTACTTAAGGATCCTATTGAAATGCATATTTGATTCCATGCATCAGAGGCAGGACCTGAGATTCTGTATTTCTAATACGCCACACCAAATGAAGCTGATGCTGTGAGTTGGAAGTGCACCCTTTAAGCAATAAAATTCTAGGCTATCGCTGTATAATAGGCAGGATTTGTATTTAGCTTTGTATATCATCATATCTGTACTGGTTTCTTAAGGGCTGTCTGTGTTCTGATAGGCCATAATCCTTGACAAACCTATAGTAAGCCTATTGTGGAGCATTACTCTGGATATAAAGATTACATTTGGTGTGAATGCAAATGTGTCATAGAATAAATGGCCTTTAGGAATGGTCTTGAACAATTAGAAGGATTTTACTCATTCCTACTGCTTGTGTAGCATACCTCCACTATCCATTCCAAACACCATGGTTACTGTTCATTTTGAACAGAAAGTGCCTCCTCTAACTCCCTTCTAGAACAGCCTATCTTTGAGCCTTTGTGAGCAAGCTTCTTTGAAAGAATTATGTCTCAAAGCTTGCCCCCATCTTTCCAGGGCTTCATTGTTGTCTTTTCTGGCTTTGTAACAAAATAAAACATTAAGAAAATATAAAAGTATCCTCTACAGTATCTTATCGGTGAAAAACTCCAGTCCCTTCCAAGCTGAGGCCAATCCTTATGCATGTTCTGGTAGCTGGATACCAACTGTTGAACTGAATGCCAATTTTTAATTTTAAAAATATCTCAATGCCCAGCTTGAAAAATTGGGAAATTGGCTGCACAGGATCCAAGTTCTCATTTGGAAGCAATCAGATGGTGAAGCATTGCCAGACCGCCATAGGTGGGGCCTGTGACCCACAGCCTCCACACTAAGGCAGATCTCATTACCTCTCACACCTGATCCACTTCCCTCTCTTCTTTATAGGCCTTTTTTAAAAATTAATTTATTATTGTTTATTACAGTTGCCCTGTCCCCCCTGCCCCCGCACATTGCTCTCCCCTGCTCCACCCACTCCATCCCCACTCCCACAAGTCAGTCCCCACATGTGTCCATGTCCATGGATCATTTATACAATTTCCTAGCCTAAACTCTTCCCTCTTCCCCTCTTTCTCCCACTCCACACTCCCCCTCTGGTCACGCCATAGGCCTTTGAGTTTGTAGTCCTTTCTACCTAAAGCCCAGGAATCATCTTGATTTGGGGAAAAAAAGGTTGTTATTAATGGTATATAACTATTATACATGGTGATTTTCAGAATACAAAGTGACTATTTTTTTCAATAAAAATAAATCTTACTATATAATAAGCAGGACAAGTTTAAAGCTAGTATATAACAGCTTTTTTGGTTTATACTTTTTGTTTTTGTTCATCATTTCAGTACTCAGTTCCAGCAGTTGGCTTCTCCTTTCCCAACTGTGGAAGATGAAATCTGAGTGAGAAAGGAAAACGGATAAGCCAAGGAATCAATATCCCATTTCATGAGTAAGACATTTCTAAAGACTGTGCCAGTGACTTTAATGAAGCAATAGAGAATTCACATAAAGTAAAGAAACCAGAGAAAAGAGGGTGTGTTTTTTCCAACCTAGATTCTCTGCTTCCAGAATTTTATTACCAACTTAGTAAAACCTGGGTAAATCAGTAAAAAGTTTAGTTTCCTGTGCCTCATTTACACCTTAAGAGAGAAATAAAATAATTTGGAGTCATTCTGAAAGTACTTTCTGATCACTAATAGACATATTGTAATTTAAGACCCCTGTTTCCTGACTTAAGATATTTTAGATTTTCCTCTTCCATGTTTAAAGGTAGTTAAAACTACAAAAGTACACTGATACCAATTAAAAGGAGGCACTAATTGCCTTCTTTAAGATACAACACATTTTCTAATTTTTTAAAGTGTTTCATAAGTAAGTGACCATTCTCCAGCATAACTGTTTGACAACTTGATGAACAGAGAGGCTTCTGGAGGAAGACAGGATCACTGCAGGGTTTAAGAACTATCATGCTTAATGAAATAAGCCAGACAGCAAAAGACAAATACCATATGATCTCACCTAATACAGGACACTAGTGAACAAAACAAACAAACAAGCAAAATAAAACCAGAGGCATGGAAACAAGGAACAGACTGACAGTGTGCAGAGGGGTGATGAGGGAGAGAAAGGGGCAGAAAAGGGAAAGAGTTTACTCAAGGAACTAGTATAAATGACCCATGGACATGAACAACATGTGGGGATTGACTGTGGGAGAGGGGATGGGGAGGGGAGGGGAGTGCAAGGGGGGAGACTGGAATAAATGAACACGTAAGTAAAATAAAATACAACAACAATAAATTGTTTTAAATAAGAAGAATAAATTCTTCTAAAGGTTTCTATTTTAAAAAACGAACTTCCCTAAGCACAGCTTCAAAATGAACACACCATGACCCCACTATTTAACTGGACAGCTAATGGGCTGCAAGAATCTGATTTGTTTTGAATTTAGGAAGTAACATAATACCTGGGCCAATATCTGATCCCCATTTCAAATCTATGGATTCATAGGTTTGCTTAATAAAAGGCACACACAGGGAAGCTTGGTGCCCACAGCCCTCTGTGTGGGCTCAGCCTGGTAGTGACCACACCCTTGCCTTGTCTGAAGGCCATATGTCGTGATACCACCTGCAAGGGTTGTTGCAAAAATCAAATAAAGAGATTTTCAATGGAAATATCTGGACACTGAAAAGCCCACTATAAAGACAAGGTGTCATTTACTAAGAAAAATGCTTAGCACTGGTATATTGTAAATTTTACGTATGTCCTATTGATTAAAAAATTAGTATTTCTAACATCCATGGTATTGCACTCTATTGTGACTTTCTTAGTAAATAGCTACACTGTTGGCCTATTCTCCACTCGCTTTTCTAATACTTCTGGAAATGGCTGACATACAGAACAGGTTTGGTTTTGCTAGCACTCTTACCAAAAGGTTATCCAAAAAAGGGGCTTAATTAACAGAAACTAGCATTTAATATTAAATTGTACATAAACTAATTAAAGAGGCACAACTTGGAAGCTGAAATTCAGTGTGCTATTCAAAATCTTCATCACTGGGGGTCTCTAGACTCCCTATTTGGGGATGTACAAGAGAGACATGGGCTAGTTTAGCTTCACCAACATTTCTGTTGTGGTCCCTCTGATGCAGTGACCTGCCTCTCCCCTTTCTCCACCTTTGCACTTCCAGCTTATTCTCAGCTGCATGCTTGCCTCTTTAGATTTCCCTGACACCTCCAGCCTTAGAGGACTAACACTTGACTCCATTGTCATTTCTTATTCCCAGTCAATTGACAAGACTCTCTTTCTCCATTTTTTCTTCTTTTTTTTTTTTTATTGCTGTTGTACTACATCCATCCCCTTTTTCTTCCCCTCTATCCCCTTCCCCACCCACCCACTCCCCCACAAAGTCAATCCCACTTGTTGTCCATGTTCATGGTTCTTCCATACTAGTTCCCTGACTAAACTGCTCCCCTTCTTTGCCTCCTTCCCCACTCCCTCCACCCCTTTGCCCATTGGAGATCTATTCATATTGTATTCATATATCTGGTTCTGTTTTGCTTATTTGTTTGCTTTGTTCATTATTGTCCTGTAATGGGTGAGATCATATGGTATTTGTCTTCCACTGACTGGCTTATTTCACTAAGCATAATACTTGCCAGTTCCATTCATGTTGTTGCAAAAGTTAGGAGTTCCTTCTTTCTTTCTGCTGTGTAGTATTCCATTGTGGAAATGTACCAAAGTTTTTTGATCCAATCATCCACTGATGGGCACTTAGGCTGTTTCTAGCACTTGGTTATTGTAAATAGTGCCGCTATGAACATAGGGATACATAGGTTCTTCTGAATTGGTGTTCCATGATTCTTCGGGTATAGTCCCAGTAGTGGAATTGCTGGATCAAAAAGCAGTATGGAGTTTCCTTTAAAAACTAAAAATGGAACTGCCTTTTGATCTTTCTCCATTTCTTGCCATGGCTTAGATGATCCAACACCAGCATGTATTGATGGTGTGATGGATAGCCTGTCAGCTTCCTGTGTGCTGATACTGATACTGTGCAACACACATTAATCAGGTGCCTATTGTACATAAGATGCTAGTGAATGCAGAGCTAAACAGCTTCCTGTCTACAGGCAGCTTACAACACCTATGGCATTTACATCATTTTCTGGTGTACAAAACATTATTTAACTTTTTAAGTTTGATTGTATTCTAAAGAAGAACAAGAGGAAGAGTAGTTGTGCTCTCCTCTCTGGTCTTTCCCTCATCCTTGTAGCCCATTGTCCTAGACTTTATCTTACCCTGTTGCCTTTTCTCTTCTATTTACCCGACATGTTACATATCTCCTTTTTGGTTATTAACCAGTGGCTATCTCTAACTCCCAGAATGTAAATTCCTTGTGGGCAAGGACTTTGTCCTTGTTCACTGCTGTGTCCCCAGACTTTGGAATGCTACCTGACACAGAAGGCCCTCAATGAATATTTGTCAAAATCAGGTCTTTCAGAAAAACTGGCACTTATCTTCAGCTTTGACCAATAACAAGGATTTCAGTAAGTGAAAAATAATTTTTCATCAGCAGTATTATATTTTAGATATTTCCATGATATTTATAGACCAGTCTAAGTACTTTTAGAGTGATCTAAATGGACATGTTTTAAAGTAAAAATATATTGGGAAATATCATGGAAATAAAGAATCCAGAAAGTTCAGAGACTGGGGAAGGAATGGAATGAGAAAGGTGCAAAGAAAAAGTAAAGACAGAGGGTTTGTCATAGTAGTTCTAAGTGTACCTTTGTATTATTTTATGCATTTATTTTTAAGAAACTCTTTTTCTATTCTTGCTTATCCTATTTTAATGGCCCCCTTTGTGATAGGCTGTCATTCTGAATTTTGGTACCTGGTGATAGCATTGCATTTGAGAAAATGGATAGAAAATTTGGAGGAAGCATTTTAGTTTTACTAACTTTTCTTAAAAAGAGGGCCAACCTTGACATTATATAGCAAGTTTCTTTCATTTATTAAAATATCTTTAAAATATCACCTCAATGTGAGTCATTAATAGGTTTGAATAAAACCAAACATTTTCCTGGCTGGTGGCTCAGTGGATAGGCGCCGGCCTGTGAACCCAAAATTCTCTGGTTCAATTCCTAGCCAGAGCACATAACCAGGTTACAAGCCAGGTCTCCAGCCAAGTCTGTAGCTGGAGGCAGGTGAAAAGCAAAAAGAAAAAGAAAAAACAAAAGAAAAGAAAACATTTTATTTTCCCCCTCCATTTTCAAATGTCTTCTCCACAACATGTCAACCTAATAATGATTTTTTATTTTTTTATTTTTAAAAAGAGTTTATTCATGATTTTCAGAGAGAAGGGCAGGGAGGGAGGAAGAAATGGAGAGAAGCATCAATGCATGGTTGCCTTTTACCTGCCTCCAGCTACCTGGCTGGAGACCTGGCTTGCAACCTGGTTATGTGCCCTGACTGGGGAATTGAACTGCCTGGGTTGGCAGGCTGGTGCCAATAATGATGATGTTTTAAAATTTATATTTATAGCTCTTTAAATGTTATTCGTTTGAATGGCTTATATCCAAATAATTCCTCTGAAAATGTACTGGCTTGCAGAAAATACTTGTCTCCCTCCCTGTTCCTAGCTGGCCTGTTATACCTGCTGTGACATCATGCCTCCATCCTGCTTCAAGTTAAAGATGTCTCCTGGCAGCACTACAGCTGATCAGATCAGTTCCAGGATGCATTTCTACAACTGGGATGTACCCCAATGAAGTAGGCTACAGATACGTAGACTTCACTCATGTCTTCCCAGCTCATTTTCCAGGATGAAATTTAAAACTTGCTGCGTCTCAAATGCCTTTAGGGAGAATCTTGCGCTGCCCTGGCTGGGGGAGAGGGCAGGGATTATGAGTCAAATCACAGCGGTCTCTAGTAGGGAGCTGCATTGAGAAACAATTTATCCAAGCTCACCAGGTCTTAATTATCAAGGACGGATAGCAAAGAATTTGATATTTACTACTGACTGGAAATGCCTACCAGTCCTCTAAAACTCAAAAACAATTTTAAAAGTCCTAGGGGAGGACTGCATTGCTCCCTAGTTGCCTTAGAGAACAGATTAATGTGACAATTTCAGAAATTTGGAAATTGAGCCTACCAACCAACCACCCCAGAGGGTGCCAACCAGCAACCCCGCCTGCAACCTATTAGGTGATGTGAGATTAGACCAACTCTGGGAACACATTCAGTGCTTAAAAAGAGCTCTAGGGACCAAGCAGAAAATATGTTTTATTTTTTTCCTACTCATCATCCTCTTGAAATAAAAGTGGATTTTTTAATGTAAGCTAGAGAACAACTACTTCCAATTCTGCATTCCAGCTAAGCAACCACTTCAGAAAATGATGAAACAGTAGCACACAACCATGTAGGTGAGGAAGGACTAGAAGAGGAAAACTCTCTTAGAGCAGCCAAAACAAAACCTTGATCAAAGGATATACCTCCCAGTCTTGGTATGTAATATAAAGACTTTACTGTGAAGAATAAAATACTCTAGAAGCAAGGAAGAAAACAAAGAATGCTCAAAGGAAAGAGAGAGGGTGGAAAAATTACATTCCTACAAGACCTAAAACCCAGCCAAAGACACAAAAGACAGCAATACAATAGAAATAGAAAATGACTGTGACATATTGGGCCAGGAAGCCAATATGACAATATTTTCTCATAAAATGATATTCTATTTCACCACCATATGCTTTTAGAAAATTCAGTATGTTCCTGACAGACTTCTAACATTTTTCCCCAAGATGGTTCAAGCTTTAGAGAATGTGTCAAAGATACTTAGCACCCACTGCATTTTTTAATATTACACGTTGGTAATTCTCTGGTTCATGAATTTTAATAATACCATTGCAATTCAGTTTGATAATGACTCTCTCCAGCATTGGCTGATAAAAACATGCAACAGCACATCCTATGTTGGTTTTGTTCCAGTGTATTGTTGAATCTGCAAAGGGAAATTATATATGTAGAAGTTTTCTTAAAAGAAAAGGTATGCTAAGATGGGATACAAACATTATTTAAAGAACAACTTCAAAACATTAGTTGATGACATTTCTAAATACAGCTCACTAGCTATATTATGGAAAAAAACATGATCATTAAAGATTGATCATTCAGTCACAGATATATGACTTCAAACTAAGTAACACAGAGGAGAATTAAACAGATTAAAATGATCATTGTGTGCCATTTGCTGTGCACACTACCATGTGCAGGACTTTCTAAGCTATTTCTGCAGCCTTCTCCTCTCACGCCAGCCATATTTGCATCTCTCTACGCACCTGCAAATGTCTAGTGGGCTATTCTAGCTTCATCACAAATGCCATTCCACACCTGGAAAAGTGCCAGGCAAATAATATAGTGCTATATACGGTATATGGATCAGGTGCCCTGCTATTAATAATATATTAGTGTAAAAGTGAAATTATCTCTTTCTCCTTTTATCTTGATTCCTTGTCTTTATTCTTTCCTTTTATTTCCATCAAATGCTAATCATATCTTTGCAGCCACCTGAGCTTCAAATACAATAGTCTTTCATTATTCCTGTTTCCCACATCACCTTTTCCGGTTAGCAAACTATGCTAGTTCTCTATTCATTCTCTCACTAACATGGCTGTTAAACCATCTGTCTTCTTTCTATTCCCATTTCTCAAAATCAGGCCCTCCTCTTATACCTGGATTCTGCTGAAAATCTCTTAATAGCTTCCTGCTTGCAGTTTGGTTCCTCTCCAGTTCATTCCCTTTGTTGGCACCTGGTAGATCTTTCTAAAAATGCTATTTTAATCTTGTCACTCCTCTTTTTAAAAGCAGAAAGAAAGAAGGAACTCATACCCTTTGCAACAACATGGATGGAACTGGAGAGTATTATGCTTAGTGAAATAAGCCAGTCAGTGAAGGACAAATATCATATGATCTCACCCATTCCAGGACAATAATGAACAAAACTAACAACAAGCAAAACAGAACCAAAAATATGAATACAGTGAATAGGCCTTCAGTGGTCAGGGGGAAAGGAGTTGTGGGGAGGGGCGAGGCAGAGGCCGGGAAGGGGATCAGCTTAGACAAGAACCTAGTATAAAGGAACCATGGACATGGACAACAGATGGGATTGACTTTGGGGGGAATGGGTGGGTGGGGAGGGGGACAGAGGGGAGCAAAAAGGGGATGGATGTAATACAACAACAATAAAAAATATATATATACTATTTACAGGATAATGGACAAGGTTCCCATTAGCCCAGGGCCAAGGTAGGCAGCCCAGACTCTTTGCAGCAGCACCTTCCAGTACATCTCAAAGCCAGCCCTTGATTGCAGGTGGACTGCGAGACTGACAGTTGCTCCTTGCCCTGCCAGCAACACCTTCCTCCTCTTTAGCTATAAATCCCTCTTGGGCCCAGAAATCCTCCCAAGCCATCTTTGCCCACAGGTTCTCCCTGCCTGGACACTTGGACTTGTTTAGAGTCAATGGTGCATCACATGACTGCAGGACCCCAGCCACTGTTGCATCTATACATGTGTCTTTCATTTTTCCCAAGTAGATGCCCGCTTATGAGGGGAGGAAACTTCAGGCAACATTTACTAAGCACTTTCTGTGTGAAAGCCCTACCTGATATGCCACAGCGATAGATAGACGTCACTGTCCCTTTTTGGCTGCTAAAACAAACTACTACAGACTGGGTGGGTTACAAACAACAACAATTTGTTTCTCACAGTTCTGGAGACTGGAAGTTTAAGACCAGAGAGGCCTCTTCCAGGCCCAGACTGTAGACTTCTCACTGGGTCTTTACAAAGTACAAGAGGCCCAGGAGCCTCTTTCCTAAGGGTTCTAATGCCATTCACAAGAGCTCCACCATCATGACCTGATCAGCTACCAAACCCCCACCTCCAAATACTGTCACCTTGTGTGTCTGTGTGTGTGTGGGGGGGGGGGGGGGGTGTTAAGATGTCAACATATGAATTTTGAGGGACACAACTTCCAGGCCCTCAAAATAGAAGGAAGATCATATTTCTTTGGCATTCTACAAAAATAAATATGGTAATGTGCATCTCATAGCTGTCCAATGTGTACTTTAAGTAAAATCTATTACCATAATTTTGATATTGTAAAATTAAAATTTCTCAATGAAACTGTCAAAATTGAATTCCATTAATGTCTTTGTTTTATAGCAAACTATGTTCAAGAAAGATGAAATGTCTTATTAAGCCAGTGTATTGGTAACAAAGTCTACATATTCTTAATGAATATATTTTTTTCTTTTTTTAAAGATTTTATTGATTATTTTCAGAAAGAAGGGCAGGGAGGGAGGAAGAAAGGGAGAGAAGCATCAACACATGGTTGCTTTTCACCTGCCTCTAGCTAAGAACCTGGCTGGAGACCTGGCTTGCAACCTGGTTATATATCCTGACTGGGGAATCCAACCAGCGATCTTTGGGTTCAAAGGCCAGTGTCATTCCACTGAGCCACACCAGCCAGGGCTCACATTTTTGTTTTCTATTCCTCTGCTCCAACTGCCAAGGCCTTCTATATATCTCATTAAGAAAAAAATTGTGTCCTGGATTCAACTTTTCTTTCCACTGATACTTAATGAATTGCTCTTAATCAACAGGCTTAATAAAAAGTGCCTGTTGCACTTTCTTGGCTTCAGTCTCTTGTCCAGCAAGGCACTGAGTCTTTTATCCTGATCTCTGTTTTTATGCAGTTTTCCTTATTTATACCCAATCATATAAAGCCCACCTTCTTTGGAACTAGAGCCAGAAACAGATCAAAATAGATGTTTCTTTTTTTTTTTAATTAATAAAAAAGTAATTTATTCGTTATTTTCAGAGAGAAGGGCAGAGAGGGAGGAAAAAAGGGAGAGAAGCACCAGTGTATGGTTGCCTTTCACCTGCCTCCAGCTATGGATCTGGCTGGAGACCTGGCTTGCAACCTGGTTATGTGCCCTGGATAGGAAATTGAACCAGCTACCCCTGTGTTTGCAGGCCAGCGTCTATCCACTGAGCCACACCTGCCAGGGCCAAAATAGATGTTTCTTATGCTCACATTCACGTTAACCTAATTTCTAGCTACAAAGGTAATTTCTGAGTTTCCCAACGCTTAATTTCAAAAAATTCTTTATATCACATGCCTCACCTAGTTTTCATAAAACAAAAAAGTATGTGTGCATTCAGGAATATTTTATATTTATCACAAAGATATTTTGATGCAAAAGGCATTGATAAAACATGTATGTACCTTGTCTTCACATCCAGTCAGTTGACCCTGGGACAATGATAGCCTTTGCCTTCCTTTGGTAAGTTTTGTGCCTACTATTGTCATTTCTCTCTATCTTCCCTCGCTATTTTTTTGTGCTTTGTTTGATGGAGCCCTTTTTTAATTTGCATGTGCAGAGTCAGGCCTGTTGGTCTTGTTAGAAATGAGTCTGTTGACGCTGAGTGACAACAAAGTGATTCTCCTATATGTTAAATTCTAATACTTCAGTACTCAAGCAGACGTCAACAGCCATTTTTGCTTCTCAGAAATTGGCCTGCTTACTTCCAAGATTTACTGTGCATGCAATTTAAAGAATAATATATATGATTTTGAATGCTGGAAAAAATGAGCTACTAATGAAAAGTTGGGTGATATACATATATTCATATACACAGTATAAAAAAAACATATCCCTTCATATGTATATGTGCAAAGATATGCCTTGTGATATAGTTCACACATATGAAGTACTTGTCTTCTTCAATATAAAGTGGAATGTAAAAATTAGAATTGTATTATTGCTTAATTATTTTTGGAAGAAAATTCTGTATGAAAATCTTGCAAAAATCCTTCAATTATCTAACTCATTCATATTTATTAAATTCACTGTTTGCCTTTTTCAGTTAAAATTTAACATAAAAACTTACTAATTTACTTTTTAAAGGTCAAACTATTTTAATTGCTTCTTAGAATATGATGTTCTTAGCTCAATCAAGTAACATAAATTTCATCTCTCTGTGCAATGAATTTAAAAACCATTTTAGCCTGAGAATATAGAAAGTAGTTCAGAGCTTTTGAAGATTTGTAACCAGAATCCCTTTAGGTCCCAGGGATGACCTCATTAGGTTGATGAAAGCTTCCTGAACACCTTAGCCTTCTGCAAGTGAAGCAGCCACTGAATGACGACCCAGAGCAGGAATACGGCCCTGGCCTAGTTCCATAAACTTTATATAGGGATCAAATCCCCTAAAGCCACAAGATTCTTTCCTTCCTTCCTTCCTTCCTTCCTTCCTTCCTTCCTTCCTTCCTTCCTTCCTTTGCTTTCCTTTCCCTTTTCTTTCTTCCTTTCTTTCTTTTTTTCTTTCTTTCTTTCTTTCTTTCTTTCTTTCTTTCTTTCTTTCTTTCTTTCTTTCTTTCTTCTTTCTCTTTCTTCCTTCTTTCCTTCCGTTCTTTTTTTTGTTTTACTCAGTTAACAATGTGAATACAAACCTTTGCTTCAGAAAATGAAAGGTTTTTATTGTCTTATAATCTTTTATTTTAAATCTTACATTATGAACATTTTCTCATGTATGGAATGTTCTCTTTTATTTTAACAATTATAGTTTACATTTAACATTATTTTGTATTAGTTCAGGTGTAGAACATAGTGGTTAGACAATCCTGTACTTTACATAGTGTTCTCCTTGATATTTTCAGTAATCACCTGTCACCATGCATTGTTATTACAGTGTTATTGGCTGTATTTTCTATGCTGTATTTTACATTCCCATAACTATTTTGTAACTACCAATCTGTACTTCTCAATCTGTTCAGCTTTTTCATCCAGTCATCCTCCACTTTGGCAGCCGTCAGTCTGTTTTGTAATAATCTTTTTTTTTTTTTCATATCTTCATTTGTATCATTTTTTAGATTCCACATATAAGTGAAATCATGTGGTATTTTTCTTTCTCTATCTGACTTATTTCACTTACCAAAATACTGTCTAGGTCCCTCCATGCTGTGGCAAATGATAATATTTTCTTCTTTATTTATGGCCAAGTATTCCTTTGTATATATGAGGTCTGTCCAGAAAGAACCGAGCCGGTATGTCAATATAATTGAAATGGTATGTACCACCACTATTTTTATCCACTTGTCAATTCATGGGGATTTGGATTGCTTCCACATTTCGGCTATTGTAAATAATGCTGCAATGAACAATTAATTAATTTATTTTAATTAGTGTTTTGGACTTCTTTGAGTATATATTACCCAGAAGTGAAATCTCTGGGTCATAGGGTGGTTCCATTTTTAATTTTTTGAGGTAGCTCCATACTGCTTTTCACAGTGACTGCACCCATCTGCATTCCCAACGGTGCATGAGCGTTTTCTTTTTCCACATCTTTGACAACATATGTTGATTGTTACTTAATTGATGATAGCCACTCTGACAATGATGATACCTCATTATTGTTTTAATTTTCATTTCTCTAATGATGAGTGATGTGGAGCATCTTTTCATATATCTATTGGCCATCTGTGCATCCTCTTGGAAGAAGTGTCTATTTAAGCATTTTGTCCTTTTTTTAATTGGATTGTTGGGTTTTTGCTGTTGAATTGTACAAATTATTCATAAATATTAACCCTTCATCAGATGTATCATTGATAAATATGTTCTCCCACTCAGTGGGTCATCTTTCCATTTTGTTGATTGTTTGTTTCTTGATATGCAAAAACATTTTACTTTTATGTAGACCCCCTTTGTTTATTTTTTTCTTTAATTTCCCTTGTCTGAGGAGATATTTCAGAAAAAAATATTATTAAGAGAAATGTTCAAGATTTTTACTGCCTATGTTTTCTTTTAGAATTTTTATGGTATCCAGCCTTACATTTAAATTTTTAATCCATTTTCAGTTCTTGAATATAATGTAAGAAGGTGGTCTAGTTTCATTTTTTTGCATGTGTCTATCTAATTTTTCCAACACCAATTATTAAATAGCCTTTCTTTACCCCATTTTATGTTCTTGCCTCTTTTGTCAAATATTAATTGACCATATAGGTGTGGGTTTATTTCTGGACCCTCTATACTGTTTCATTGATATATATGTTTGCTTTTATGCCAGTACCATGCTGTGTTGATCACTATGGCCTTATATATGTTTTTTATAGCAGGTAGTGTGATTCCTCCAACTTAGTTCTTTCCCAAGATTGCTCTGGCTCTTCAGGGTCTTTTGTGGCTCCATATAAAATTTTGAAATATTTGTTCTAGTTCCATGAAATATACCTTTGAAATTTTTACAGGAATTGCATTGAATCTATTGATTGTTTGCGATAATATGGACATTTTTAAATTGTTAATTCTTCCTGTTAATGAATACTGCCTATGTTTTCATTAATTATATCTTCTTCAATTTCTTTCTTTAGTGTCTTATAATTTTCTGAGCACAGGTATTTTACCTCCTTGCTTAAATTTATTCCTAGGTACTTTTTTATGCAATTGTAAATTGAATTGTTTGCTTAGTCTCCCCTCATGATAGTTCATCATTGTTGTATAAAATGCAACTGATTTTTAGATATTAATTTTGCATCCTGCTACTATACTGAATGTGTTTATCAGTTCCTAGATTTTTGGTGGATTCTTTAGAGTTCTCTATATACACTATCATGTCATCTACAAATAATGAAAGTTTACTTCTTCCTTTTCAATTTAAGTGCTTTTTATTGTTGATTGCTGTGGCTAGGATTTCCAGTATTGTATTGAATTAAAGTGGTGAAAGTTGACATACCTGTCTTGTTCCTTAGGAACATTTTCTTAAGGAAAATGTTTTTAGTTTTTCCCCACTGAGTATGGTGTTAACTGCGGGGTTCTCATAACTGGCCTTTATTATGATAAGATACATTCCCTCTATTTCCACTTTGCTAAAAATATTTTTATTTATCATAAATGGGTGCTGGATTTTGTCAAAAGGTTTGTCTGCATCTATTGATAGGATCATATGATTCTATCCTTCATTTTTGTTTATGCGGCATATCACATTTATTGATTTACAGATATTGTACCAACCTTGCATCTGAGAAATAAATCCCACTTGATCATGGTGTATGACCTTTTTAACATATTCTTGGATTTGATTTGCTAATATTTTGTTGAGGATTTTAACATCTATGTTTATCAGGATATTGGCTTATAATTTTCTTCCTTTGTAGTATCTTTATTTATTTTGGAATTGAGATAATGCTGGCTTCATAAAATGAGCCTGAGAGTCCTCCTTCCTCTTGAATTTTCTTAAATAGCTTGAGAAGGAGAGGTGATAGTTCTTTGAATGTTTGGTTAAACTCATTTTTGAAGTCATCCAGTTCAAGACTTTTATTTGTTGGAAGTTTTGTGATTAGTGCTTTAATTTCATTCGTTATAATCAATTTGTTCAGATTTTCTATTTGTCTTTGATTTAGTTTTGGGAGATTGTATATTTCTAGGAATTTATCCATTTCTTCCAGATTGTCCAGCTTATTGGCATGTAGTTGTTCATAATACTTTTTAAATCCTTTGTATTCCTGTTGTGTTAGTTCTGTCTCCTCTTTCAGTTCTGGTTTCATTTATTGGAGCCATCCCTCTTTCCTTCTTGATGAATATGGTTAAAGCCTTGTCAAGCTTTTTTATCTTTTGAAAGAGCCTGCTTTGGGTTTTATGAATTCTTTATATTGCCTTTTTTAAATTTTAGACTCTATTTTGTTTACTTTTGTTATGATCTTTATTACTTCTTTTCTTTTATTTACTTTTGTCTTTGTTGTTCTTTTCCTAGTCCCTTTAGGTGTAAAGTTAGATTTTTTAAATTTGATATTTTTCTTGATTTCTGAGGTAGGCCTATAATGTGATCAATTTCTCTCTTAGGACCCCTTTCACTCTGTCCCATAGATTTACAGTGTTGTGTTCTCATTTTCATTTGTTTCAAGGTATTTTTTATTTCTTCTTTGATCTTATTGTTAATTCATTTATTGTTTAATAACATGTTACTTAGCCTCCATGCATTTATGTGTTTTCAGTATTTTTTCTTGTGATTTATTTCTAATTTTATACCATAATGTTCAGAAAAGATACTTGATATGATTTTAATCTTCTGAAATTTATTGAGACTTGGTTTGTGTCCTGACATGTGATCTATCCTAGAAAATGTTCCTTGTGCACTTGAAAAGTGTGTATATTCTGCTGCTTTAGAGTGAAATGCTTTGAAGATGTTGATTAAATCCATCCAATCTTGTATCACTTAAGGCCACTGTTAATTTTCTGTTTGGAAGCTCTATCCATTAATGTCAATGGGGTGTTCAAATCCTCTACTATCTGGATATTACTGTCCATCTCTCTCTTTTTGTCAATCAAGGTTTGTTTTATCACCCCGGCTGGTGGCTTAGTGGATAGGCACTGGCCTGTGAACCCAAAGGTTGCTGGTTTGATTCTCCAGCCAGGGCACATAACCAGGCTGCAAGCCAGGTCTCTAGCCAGGTCCTTAGATGAAAGCAGGTGAAAGGCAATGATACACTGATACTTCTATCCCTTTCTTCCTCCCTACCTGCCCTCTTCTCTAGAAATAATTAATACAATCTTAAAAAAAAAAAAAAAAAAAGACTTGCTTTATACATTTAGATGTTTTTATGTTTGGTGCATAAATGTTTATGAGGGTTATATACTCTTGTTGGATTGGTCCCTTTATCAGAATGGTGTTTATAATTTGTTTTATAGTATAGTCTTTGTTCTAAATTCTGTTTTTGTTTGTTTGTTTTATTTAAATATTGCTACCAAATTTTTTCTTTCCATTTGCATGAATATTTTTTTCCATTCCTTTACTTATTTTTTTTAAATTTTATTGTTGTTGTATTACATCCATCCCCTTTTTGCTCCCCTCTGTCCCCCCACCCACCCACCCATTCCCCCCAAAGTCAATCCCACCTGTTGTCCATGTCCATGGTTCCTTTATACTAGGTTCTTGTCTAAGCTGCTCCATTCCTTTACTTTTAATCTCTGTGTATCTTTCATTCTGAGATTGGTCTTTTGCAGGTAGAATGTATATTGGCCCTATGTTCTTATTCATTCACTTACCTTATATTTTTTTATTAGAGCAATTACCCACTTATATTTAAAGTAATTACTGAGCCCTAGTTGGGTGGTTCAGTTATTTGGAGTATTGCCTTGTGCACCAAGAAGTTTTGTATTTAACCCCTATGTAGGGCACATACCTAAGTTGGAGGTTCCATCCCTACTTGGGGTGCATGTAGAAAACCACCTATCAATGCTTCTCACATACATGTTTCTCTTCTCTCTCCCCCTTTATCTCTCTCTAAAATCAATAAATATATCCTCAGTTAAGATTAAAAAACAAAAACATAATTATTGATAGGTATATATTTATTGCCATTTTATTCTTTGTAACTGCATTCCTCTTTGTTTTTCTCTTACTCCTTTCAAAAAAAAGTTTTAAATTTATTTTTAGAGAGAGGGGAAGAGAGGAGAAAGAGAGAAAGAAACATCAATGTGTGAAACATTGATTAATTGCCTCTTATATGCCCTCAACTGGTGACCCAGCCAGCAACCGAGGCACATGCCCTGACTGGGAGTCAAATCAGTGACATTTCAGTTTACTTGATGATGCCCAACCCACTGAGCCACACCATTAAGGGCTTCTTTCTTCTTCTTAAAGAAGATTATTTAACATTTCCGGTAATATTGCTTTGGTGGTAATGTATTTCCACCAAAATAGCCTTGTTGTCTTGGTTGTAGGTCCTTGCCTTTCATCACTTTAAATATTAAGTGTCAATATCTTCTGGCTTGAATTTTTCAGTTAAGAAATCACCTAATAGTCTTATGGGAGAACTCTTGTAAATAACTGTCTTCTCTTGCAGCTTTTAAGGTTCCCTGTTAGTCTTTAACCATTGCCATTTTAATTATGATGTGTCTTGGAATGGCTCTCTGGGTTCATCTTGTTTAGAACTCTCTGCACTTTCTGGACTTGTGTGTCTTATTTCTTCAATAGGTTAGGGAAGTTCTAGTCATTATTTCTTCAAATAGGTGCTCAATTCCTTGTTTTCTCTTTTCTCCTTCTTGTACCTCTATGCCATAAATGCTGTTACATTTCATGTTGTCCCAAAGGTCCCTTACTATTTTCATTTTTATCATTTTTTTCCTGCTCTGATTGGGTGCTTTCTACTACCTTGTCTTCCAAATCACTAACTTGATCTTCTGCTTCATCTAACCTACTATTTCTTCTAGTATATTCTTCATGTAAGATAATATATTCTTCATCTCTGACTGGTTTTTTATTTTTATTGTCTCTATGTCCTTTTTCATACTATTGACGTTCTCACTAAGTTTTTTGAGCATTTTTTTTTAACTGTGTCTGGTTGATTGCTTGCTTCTATTTTGTTTAGCTCTGGAGAAAGCTCCAGATTTCTTTTTCTGGACACTTATCCTATTCTTTCAATAGGGGTATGTTTCTTTGTCTCCCCATTTTAACTGCTTCTTATGTTTATTTCTGGGTATTAAAAATATTTGTATGTATCTCAGTCTTGGTAGGACAGCCTTATGCAGTAAGTGACCTGTGGGATCCAGTGCCACACTCTCCTTGATCACCTGAGCTGGATGTTCCAGGAATATTCCTTGTGTTAGTTATGTGAGCCCTCCTGTTGTAGTTTAATCTTGATTGCTATTGGCCCATTCATGCGTTCAGTCGTCCCTGAGGCTGGCTGACTTCGGTCGTCCTTGAGGCTGGCTGACTATGAGGATTGATCCTGACCACAGATTATGAGTTGCTGTACAGGTGCTGGCCATGCAAAGCAGGGTTCACCTCAGCAGGGTCTAGTGCCAGTTGATATTTCCCTTTGGATGTGCCACTTGTGTTGTCTGAATCTCTCTACTGAGTATGCTTGTTCTGGGACTTTCTGGAAGGGACTCAGGTTCAGGTCAATGTCAGATACTGCATGTGACTGGCCCTAGGCAAGCTGTTTGAAACTAAAAAGTGACCTACAGTTTGTGGCTGCCTTTCCTGAGATATGTGTGCTTGGGAAAAGCCAAGCTGCACAACAAGGCTACCTTCTACCAGCACCAAGCCCAGTGGCTGATGACCTATCCCTTCAGATTCTCAGCAACCAACCTGTGGGAGTAGAGTCAGTCCTTTTCATATCTCTGCCCTTCCTACCAGTTGCAACATGGTTTCTTCTGTAAATCATGGTTAGAAGACTTTTTAGTCTTCAGTTACTTATTCAGGTTGATTACTTTCTATTTTCATTGTAATTTCAGTTATGTCCTGGGAGCAGGTGAGTATAACTTCCTCCCACTCCACTGCCATCTTGGATCCTCCTTCAGGTAAGAAACTTTTCTATTCCTAGGGCTAATTTCTGTCCCTGGTGCTCAAAGCCACATTTTCTCACACTGATCCCACAATGATGAATATCTTCTATGCCATCTTCGCTCTGTTTGATTTCCTCAACTCAAGTTCTCCCTCTTTAAAATTATTAATTTAGAGTCACAAACTTTGGATCATGTTATAGTATTTTAGGCTGAATTATGTTACCCCAAAATTCATGTGGTGAAGTCCTAATCCCCAGTACCTCAGAAGAATATGACTGTATTTGGAGATAGGGCCTTTAACGTGGTAATTAAGGTAAAATGAGGTCATATGAGTGGGCCCTAATCCAATACAGCTGGTGCCCTTATAGGAAGGGGAGATTATGATAGAGACATGCAATTGCACGTAGAAAAAAGACCATATGAGGACATAAGAACAACTCTCCTAATACCACCAGTAGGAAGTTAGGTCTCAACATAAGAATTTTAAGGGATAAAAACATCCAGATGATACCACAACTTACTACCTAGATCTGACCTCCTTCCAGAAGGTTACCAGGGTAATTTTCTACTACCCCTTGTAGGGTATTAATGTCAATCACAACAGTTACCACTTTCTTAACTTAAGTTATACAAATAATTCACTTCAACCCTGGACTCATTCAATATGGTGATAAGGGGAATCCTAAAAACCATATAGTTCAACTCTCTTGACATTTGACTGGTAAAAAAGCAAGGCCAAAGAATAAATAACAGGCCCCTAATTTATTCCCTAATAAGTAATAGGAAACACCTGGAGAGCTAGGACCACAAACCAGTCTTCATCCTTATGTCCTACTAATATTTTAACAACTTACAACTAGTTAAGAAGCAAATACATTGGTGATTTAGAGGGACAAATCCAGAGCCAGAGACTCCCGGACTGGAATGTGTACTCCATGATACACACCAGCTATCACTTACACTTTCAGAACCTCAGTATCTCTTCTGAAAAAATGGCAATAATAAAAAATACCAAATCTTAGTTAAACAAGGTGATACTGGTGATGAACTTTGAATTGTACTTAATGTATTAAGTACATTGATGAGGAGAAGATGACATACTCATCTTTATTAGGTCATATAGACACTGCATGGAAAATAGAGTAAAATTGTTAGTGTCACATGCCAGAAGTGTTGGTTGGCAAGTCTCAGCTCAGGATGGTGCAATAGAGTTTCAAAGGTCACAGAGGACTGCCTTTAGTGGCTGCCTGGAGGTTACTATTTCAAGTTTGGTCAATTTAAACATAGAAAATTGCTGAAACCAGTGAAATACCAGATATTTAAAATAAGTCAATATCAGTCATTCAAACCTTTCTCATTAATATACATAGATTAAGAAATCTAAAAATTCTTAATAGAGATAAATAGAGAAATATCTGATTTTCTGTTTGTCACTCCGCTCAGCCTTTACTAGTCCTAATGCTTAGTGCTGGCTTCATTTTTGCTACCAAATTACAACCACACAGTTCCTACCCATTTCTCCTGGTGAAAGAGTACATTTCTGACATTGCCAGAGGAAACAAGGCAATTTTATTTTTAAACTACATTTGTTTTTAGTTCCTTTGGCCACAAAAACCATAGACAGACACATACGGAGTATCCAATTTTAGATTTGGTATGCTACCAGGATATTATTTTCCAGAAGAGAAAAAAATAGAGGAAATTACTGCACAAATAATCATGTCCCTGTCTTGACACAGCTGGTAACCACTGAGCAATATACTTTGCCCCCCACTGCACCCCACCCCCAAGACTTTGTCATAGAAAACCACCATATCTGAGGTGGCTCCAAAAGCAATTATACCTTCCTCTGACCTTACCAGATGGAAAAATATGATTTGATTGCGTTAGAATGACAAGAAGAATTTGCTCAGAGATCACAGACTTTTTAATCTACATCGTTAGTTTTCTTTTTTTTAATGCAAAAATTTTGTACAAGAGATCAAATACACATTCTGAGAATTCTGTAGAAAAAGAAATCTCTGGCAGTGATTAATTCAGCTAAGCCAGAGCCCAGTCTTACAGTATAAGAGCGGTGCAGGTAGGGAACCCCAACTGAAACCCAATTGTTGAGTCATTCCTCTTAGCATAAGTACAGTTGGTCCCACAACTTCCTGAGGTTTGGGTTGTTTGCTTTTAGTTTTTTTTAAGTTACATTTGACATCTGTTTTGTTTTGACTTGTGCATATCACTAATGCAACGCCTTTTAATTTGCAGAAATAGTGATTTTTAAAAAAATTTTATAAATAGCAAACTCCATATATTAAAGGCTATATACATAAACCCTTGTTTTCTTGCTTTAGGTGAAAAAATACATAAAATATAAAAAGTAAAAAATTAGGAAAGAAAATTATTTGTAAACAGAAATACATTTAATTCCCCCCTGCCTATTTTTTTTTTTTTTTTTTTTTTTTTTGGTAAATTACCAGAATGGGCCTCTCCCCTCTTATTGGACCTCTAGAATATAAACACACTCTCACCCACACAATACATAATATCTCCGTTGATTCTAATGCCAATTCTGAGCAGGAGGAATGTACAAGAAAGAAACGTTTATGGGACATGGGTTCTGCCAGGCCCCGCACCAGTGTTGGTGCATTCATCTTCTGGGCTGCCCTTTGAAGACGCACCGGCAGCCCCCAGGAGACACAGAAACTGAACCTCACAGCGATCAAGTGACTAGGCCCAGGCGAGTGCGGAGGGAGTGAGCCTGGTGTGTGGGGCTATTGACACTCCCCAGGGTTGGGGCCACCAGGTTTAGCAGCCCTGCCATGCCACCACTGCTGAAGCTCTGAGAAAAACCGCACTTGAAACACATTTTTAAATTGCAGCAAGAAAGAAACTTCTGGAGAGAAAAGGAGGAAAAGTGGGGAGAAGAAGGAGAAGAGGGAAGTGGAAAGGAGGGGAGAAGAACATTAGGGATAAGAGAATCTGGGAACAAAACCTCTGACCTTCTGAGGCTGCTAGTGGCTTTGGAAGGCTGTCAGTCTGCTCAAAAATCCGTGGAGAAAATAAGTTCTAACTCATCAAAGTAATTTTCTTCCAGAAGATAAAACTGCCATGAACAGCTCTCTTTTCCCAGGACACTTGAATGTTGTTTCCCTCAGGTCAGTGACCATCGCACACACCTGCTCATATTTTCACTTCTGCTTGGGCCCTCAGAAAGGATGGACCAACTCAAATTTGTTAGCTCTGTAGAATGCGCTAATCTAAATATTTATTCTAGCTTTTTACCTGGCCTTGCCTTTTCTTATTTATACAGGGTGGAGCAAAAGTAGGTTTACAGTTGTGAGTATACGAAATGCAGTTTATTCTTCTATTACTAATTAATTCTATTATTTCTCATTCAAACAACCATAAACCTACTTTTGCCCTACCCTGTACACTTCTCAGGTTCCAGTGTTTATTTTATATTAGCTCATAAATTATAGTTGCTTGTAGACAAACCCAATTCCTATGTAACCAATAAAGTATTTATATTTCATGCATTTAATCACTCTCTCTGGTACCTGATAGAATTGTTAACATGTATTAATTTTCATTGACTATTCAATATGCTTACTTTGCATAATGGATTTTATTGATCACATTCAAGTTATTCTTTTTTTATTCAGTCAACAAAAAGTTATCAAGCATCCAGCATATGCCAGACACTGGGCTATGTGATGGGCCACGAATGGAAGCAACACTCATATAATCTCTGCTTTCAGGAGGACAATGCAATTGCCACACAAGTAATAGCAGTGAAAAGTACAAGGAAGAAGCAGAGGATGGGACAGGTGCCTGGAACAGCTGAGTTTGAGTTTTCCCCAAGGGTGGCCAAGATTACCCCAGGCATTGACCTTTGAACTAAGATCTATGGGCATTAACTCCTAGAAAAGAGAAGTAGAACCAGACTGGAGTTGGGGAGCCCTTCAAGAAAGAAAACAACATGTTCAAGGCTCTAGGGTAGAAAGAAAGGTGGGTTATTATAACCCTGAAATAAGGCAGGTGTGTCTGGAGCTTTGTTAGCAAAGGAAGGACATGATTTTGAAGCAACGAGACAAAGCCATGTTACAGCTTTTGGTCGTTGTCCAAAGAACAATGACGAGGACGTTGAATGGTTTGCTCCAAGTCCTCCAGCCAGTAAATAAAAAAATGTATAACATATTAATAAAGCAAAATTGGAACAGCTTGTAGCCTATAATAAATACTCAGGGAAAATCTGAAAGCATTATAATAATTATTACATTAATGGTTTCATATATCAAAATCTCACAAAAATAATTATTACAAAATGTATATATATATTATTATATGCCCCAGTTTGGAATAAGAAAACCAATACTCAGAGGAGTTAAATAATTGGCGAAACTGGAATTAGAAATCAGGACTATTAAATCAAAATCTTGTGTTCTCTTCGTGAAGCACATCCTACATGGTGCTTAGCTGATCCTTCAAATTCATATCCAAGACAGGGTACCAAAAAGGAAACTGAAGGATGTATATACATCTCTGTAAAACTGGCCTCAAGCTTCATTTTTTAGGCATATAATTGACAGTGGAAGAGAATATGTGAGACAGGCTTTGTCAAATTATTCTAATAAATTATTCAATCTTGAATTTTTACAAAGGAAAGAAAACAAAACATCTTTCACTTTTGAAAGGTAATTTGTTACACTTACGATAAAAAATCTAGGCAAACCTTTGCTTTACATGCTTTGATTTTTAAAAGCTATCACTCTCAGCTGGAATCGAATGCTGTTAATTCTATCCCTAATGAGGAGAAAAGGAAAATTCAAAGAGGATGTTAAAGAATTGTGTTTTTCACTGTTGAGTTGTTCTTGTCAAAAAATAAAAGCGTAGCTTTAAGCAACAAGAACTGGAAATGGGGTCTTATGAGAAATGGTACTCTTGATAATAAAGGAGGAGGAAATCTCGTGGGGGAAAAAATGCCATAGAAGAGAAAGAGAGACATGACCTCTGAAAGTCATTCAGTTCCAGGGGCTGAGTAACTTCCCGGGCTCTTCAGTAGCAAGAATTCTTGAATTGCCCTCAGGGGTACTGGCAGCAGGACCCAGACACCTGCCTGTCATTGTTCTTCCTTCTCTACACAGTCTGCCAAAGTTTGCTGAGCTTCTCCTGGGCATCAGGGAACATGGCCATGACCTGAGATGCAGTCTCTATCTCAGACGCTCCCTGTCACACCACAATCTCTCTCTTCTCGTGACTATCCATTTTGTTCTCCAGTTTGCATCTTTTCCTTACCTTCCACCTCAGCTATTACTTTGGGCCGATCATTGCTTTCCTTCCTTCACAACCCCTCTAGACCGCTATGGCCTCAGTTTACCTGAATTCTCTTCATGGGAGTTTTTGGTGCTGGTCTCTTCCTTCTATATTCCTCTACTGCATTCCTCTGGTTATGGTCACCAGAGGAAGCCTGATTGGCCTATTGAATAACCCCTGCTTCAGCTTTGACTTCTGGCTGGGCTGGAGATCTGCCACTCTTGGTTCAGGCGATTACCACCACTCTCCAGAAGCTGTAACTGGGGGAAGCAGCATGAAGAGGAACATAGCGCTGAATGTGAGGGCAAGCTATGATCTAATATCTGGGTTCAAATCCCCAGTATGCCTTCTACCAGTTGTGCCACTTTGAACATTGTCCTTAATGCCTCCTCTAAAAAAGAAGGGCGATTATCACATTTTCTCACTGAATTGTTGTGAAGATAAAATTAAATAACACATGAAAGAATTTTGCATCTAATTAGTAGCTAGTAAAGGCTCCATAAGTGTCAGCTGTTATTATTACCCATTTCTATTGTCGATTCTCAGCAGGTGGCCATGAGCAAGCCAGTTACCCCTGAGGTAGGCCCAGGGAAACCCATTAATGGCCTGTTGAGTCACAAGTGTGCAGCTTCTTCAACCTCAGCTTCACCTGTCGAAGCCCACTAAACAGGTCTTTTTAAATGGGAAAGATACTATAAGAGAATTTTGGATATTTTTCTGTCTAAATTATTTTCACATGACCAATTGAAATCTACAGAATTAATATACACCAATGTAGGCAATTTCTAGAAGAAGCTCTTCTTCATTGGAGCATTCTATGAACTATTAATGTTTGAATATAGACAGGTTTTGGGGGTTGTTTAGAGTGTGTGTGTGTGTGTGTACGTGTGTGTGCGTGCACATTAATAAGAATTATCTCATCATTACATGACCTATTAAGATTTAGAGGAGTTATCCAATAGCCAGGGAAATTCCCTTTTTTTAAATCTCGTTCAACCAAGCCTTGTAAGTGATATAAGAAGAACTAACTAAATATTGTCATTTGAGTCTACCATTGTAACTGCTACGTAACAGAAAGGGATTTACTCAAGGCAAAATAATGTCTGACTTCATCTGAACTGAGCTAGATATGAAACAACCTATTATGGAGTCTAATCTTGAGATAACATGAAGTTACTCCATCCAACTCCAGGGAGCACCCTTAACACTGTGTTCTAGAATATACCATGACAAAGCCCTTCTCAAGTCCAAACCTTCCCACCAAATAAATCTCAGTAGGGAAAGAAGAGGGAGGTGGAGCTAGAAGCTGAGAGGGTTTCCAAATTCACCAACCGATGTTTGTCCAGAGGTGAAAGTGTAGTTCTCTGACATTAACAGACAACCCTGAAAATCATGAATTGGATTACGATAATTCTCATTTTCAAGCCCTCTGATAGCATAGAACTCAAGCTCTTCACCATTTGTGAGCATTCGTTTCCAGTATTCCTCTCCAGCCTCATCTCAGGCCAGCACCCTCCTCCTGCCCTGGTTCAGTGTACTCAACCCCTCTGCCCCCGTCCTATGCCCAGCCAAGGTCTTTCCCAGCTCTGGGGCCAGTTCCAGGTGAGCCCTCTGCTCCTTAATCTTCCTGCCATTGCTTCTGCACAACCAACTCATTATTTCCTATCTAAGCACCCTACGTGTTTTATACATAGCACTTACCATGATTTGCAGTTATTTATAAGATCGCTTAAATTCTGAGATCTCTGAAACTAATGCCTTCAAGAAAACAAGAATCATCTCTGTTTTACTTATTATTAAGGGTTCCACCATTTAGCCCAATGCCTGGCCCGTAGGAGGGATATCTAAGGGCAATTCACCTACTACAGAGGAATTAAAAGATGACTTATTCCTTAAATGCTGATGGATGGACAAAATCTGAGAGAAAATATAACAGACTAAAGCATACATTTACACAAAAACCTTCAGTAGGTTAATGAGTAAACAAATTGTGGTACAGCCATACAACAGAACGTTATTCATTGATAAAACTATCAAACCACCAAAAAACATGGATGAACTTGAAAGTATATCTCTAAGTGAAAGAACCAACCTGAAAAGACTACATAATATATGATTCCAATGTATTCATTTCCTAGGGCTACAGTAACAAACTAGCACAAACGTTTTTCTTTCATAGTTGCTGAGGCCCAAAGTCCAAAATTAAGGCATTGGCAGGACCATTCTCTTGCAACTGCTCTCGAGGAGACTGGGCTCCAGGTCTTTCTCTCAGCTTCCGGTGCTGCCGGTAACCTTGCCCCTAGTCTGCTCACAGCCACAGCACTCTGGGCTCTGCGCCATCACGTGGAGTTGTCCCTATGCACGTCCAATTCCCTCTTATAAGGACACCAGCCATATTGGATTAAGGGCCACACTCCAAGATGACGTCATCTTAATTACACCTACAATGCCTGCATCCCCAAATAAAGTCACATTCTGACCTATTAATGGAGAACAACAATTCAACTTGAAACATCCAACTAACTATATGACATTTCAGAAAAGACAGAACTATAGAGATAGGGACAAAAATGAGTAGTTGCCTGGACATTGACGGAAGAGTGACGAAGGAGCCGTGACTAAGTGAAGCACTGGGATTTTGAAAGCATTGAAACTACTCCGTGTGACACTGTAGTGGTGGCTACATGGCCATGAGCATTTGGTAGAACCCGTAGAGCTATTCAGCACAATGAGATAATGCTAACATACGGAATTTAGCTAATAATAATGTATCAATATTGGTTTACAAGTGTAACAAATATACCACACTAAGACAAGATGTTAGCCCTGGCTGGTGACACAGTGGGTAAGTGCCAGCCTGCAAACCCGAAGGTTCAATTCCCAGCCAGGGCACACAACCAGCTTACAAGCCAGGTCTCCAGCCAGGTCTGTAGCGGGAGGCAGGTGAAAGGCAACCATACACTGATGTCTCTCCATCTCTGTCTCTATCCCTACCCCTCTCTCTAAAAATAATAAATAAAGTCTTTTTTAAAAAAAGTCAAGATGTTAATAATAGAGGAAATTGAGGGAGAGGTGGGTATACGGGAACCCTTGGTACTTTTCTGTAAATCTAAAACTGTTATAAAATGTCAAGTCTGTTCATAAAAAATATATAAGCTAAAGTTTGGTTTTGGTTTCTTCAAGGGTTAATGGTATATGCCTCTTGTCTTTCTGCTTTTCATGGGAAGTTTCCAGAAGTAATCATCCCAAAACAAATTGTCTGCTGATCTATGCAGTTTTAAGAAAGCCATTTCTCCATAAAGTGTTCGTACTCCTTGGATACCGTTTTCCTCTTTCACTTGCCAATGATCGTGACCGCAAACCTCAGTGCTCCAATGGCTCTGTCAGAAACCAGGCAAACTCTGTCCCAGAAACCAATCTTTATCTTAGGGTTCTTTAACCAAAGATGCTTATTTTCTTTGGTCTTGGCAAGTTTTGTGTCATAGTTAAAAAAAAAAAAAAAATACAGGACAAAGAGTCAGAAGTAGCATGAATATATGTACAATCTGTTGTGCAGACGAAAACATTCTGGAGAGTTAAAAGGGAGCTGTGAGTAATTATGCCAGAATAACTGGTATAAACGGGGACAGTCCCAGGCAGACCAGGACAGGCCAACACCTTAACTAAAGGGCCGGACTTGCAGTTCCAGCTCTGCTACTCCTTTACATTGCTCCTGTTGTTTATGAAATCCCATTTGGACAATGAAACCCAGAGGCAGAAATAATGTTAAGGGACACCAGGAGCTGATCTGCTTCCTTCCCGTCTCCCTGGGATGGCTAAGGGCTCGGTAGGTTAGGACAAAGACACTCAGATGTTTGTCACATTCTCTCACAGAACATGATGTGAAGAATTAGCCTAAGTTCTGTCAGAAAAGAGATGCAAGCCTGAAGTTAAAAGTGCATTGCTGATGTAAGAACTGAACTTCATAGTTGAGAAGATCACAGTGGGCAAAGTCAGCAGGTGTCCCTGTAAAGATGGAGGAGGCAGTGGCTAATCCAATGCTGACATGCCAATCTGCTCTTCTACTCATTTTTCATTCCATTTCCTATCCTTCATCCACTGGGTTGAATAGTGTCTCCCCAAAATTCACATTCACCCACAATCTCAGAGCATGACCTTATTTGAAAATAGGGTTTTTGCAAATGCAATCAAGTTAAGATGAGGTCAAACTGGTATAAAGTGAGACCTAAATCATTCATCACTTGTATCCTTATAAGGAAAGAAAAAAAGCCACACAAGGGAGGAGACCAGGTAAAGATGGAAACAAAGGCTGGAATAATGGGTCTACATGCCAAAGAACCAAGGAATGCTGGCCATCTCCAGAAGTGAGGAAACCGGCATGGACCAGGTTTTCTTCACATCATACAGAAGAAATCAACCCTGCCAACAGCTAGATTCCAGAGTTTTGGCTTTCAGAACATTGAGAGAATACATTTCTGTTGCTTTAAGCCACCCAGTCTGTAATCATTTGTTATAACAATCCTAGGAAATAAACACCATTGCCTAAATAAACTTGGAATTATTTCTGTCTTAGAGTAACTTCTCATATTTGTTTTCAGGCTACCATTTTCTAAGTTCCTTGAAGTGCTGCATCCCTTCACCACATCCCCCAAATCTAGTCACCAAGTTTTTTTTTGTCTTTTCCCATCTTTTCTGTTGTAGATCAGATCTTCATCATATCTTCTGTGGACTATGACAGTGGTCTAACTTCTCTCTCTCTCCCTCCACTCTTAACTCCTTCTCATCCTTCCTCCAGCAGAGTAATTATTGTAAAACCTAAATGTAATCAAATTCCTTCCTGCTTAAGCCTTGTCAATGGCTCTCAGAGCCTACAGGAAAAAAAATCTCAAAATCATTTTGCGTGATATACAAAACCTTTTATAATATAGCCTCTGCCTACATTTTTTTATTAGCCAAGTCTCCCATTTTAGGAGAATGAGGGTCCAAGTATGGAAAGGGGGACAACTAGAACAGACCCCATGGCATTGATTTTCATAGAGGTAGTTAGAAATATATAATTTCAAAAAATATATGAGTGTATAAATTCACTCACATATTTGTATGCATACATATATTTCCAAGTTCTGTGCACTGAGGAGACCTAGAAGTCATGAATCCCAGTAACAATGAACATTCCTAGTGCTCAGATATTGAGCTCTATGTTCTTTGTTCACCAAAAGCAATGGCATTTCGTTGGAGGAAATGCTCCAGAACTAGAGCAGTGCATGTACCAAATGAGGCTAGAACATCCCGTTACACTAGAAAGTAAGGAAGTGCTTAAAGAATAGCAAGCACGTCAAAAGGACACGGGAGCAAAATTAAAGAAGAAGTTGCTGGCTAAGTCTGATATCATTTAAGAAAAAAACAATGATAGTAATAATGGGTATAATGGGAAAGTTCTACCTTATTGTAGAATGCAAATAATAAATCTGAAAGGAATGATAGGAATTGGAAAATCATCATGTGGCAACTGTCAGGGTAGGTTGATTCAACCACAGATCATCAATGGATGCTGAAACTAGTGGGGGAACACTGACAAAAAACAGGATATTTATATAATCTGGAACTATCTCCCCACAAGACACTTAATTGCAGAGGGAACAATGGTAACTTTATGGTGGAGAAATCTGGCAACTACCACCTTAATCAGTTGACCAAAGTTATTACCAGTCATGCAATACTAATGTGTACTAAAGGACTAAGAAAAACAATGTAAAAGTGAATAACCTATTCTAAGCATAAGAAAACATCAGAGAAATCCAAAATTAAGGGCAGTCTACAAAAGAAGTGGCCTGTTCTGTTCAAAATGTCAAGCTCATGAAAGCAAAGAATACCTCAGGAATTGTCATAAATTCTCAGCATTATTGAAAGAATTGTTAACATTTGAATAAGGAGTGTAGGTTAAATAAGATTTTATCAATGTTTATTTTCCAATTTTGATAGCTTCTGAGGTATGTAGAAAAATAGCTTTTAGGAAATACACACAGGGTTATTTAAGGATAAAGAAGTATCTGCAATTTGCTTTCCAATGGTTCAAAAACTGCATGCAAGCCTGGGTGGTGGCACAGTGGATAAGGAGCCAGCCTGTGAATCCAAAGGTCGCTGGTTCAAGTCCCCAACCAGGGCATGTAATCAGGTTGCAAGCCAGGTCTCTAGGCAGGTCTGTGGCTGGAGGCAGATGAAAGGTAACCATATACTGATGTCTCTCTCCCTCTCTGCCTCTCTCCCTTTCCCTTTCTTTGAAAATAATAAAAACAAACAAACAAAAAAAATGCATGCACACACAGGCACATGAATTGTGCATGGTAGAATATTATTAAAATGGAGTATCCAGAGGGAAAGTACACAGGAACTCTTCTTATAACTTTTCTGTAAGTTATAAATGACTACAAAATTTTAAAACTTTAAGGAAAAGAAGTAAAAAAAAAAAAAATTAAAAAATCACAGTTGACAAACAAAGAAGCTGAAAATTAGGCTGGGTTCTGCCCAAGTGGGTAGTAGGCAGAGAGGCCAGGATTGGACATTAAATGTGTCCGTTGCTGGCTGCCACCACAACATCCTGCCTGCTCGCTGACTTAGCCAAATCTACATACTGGAAAACTCCATTTACATGGAAATGTCTCAAATAGGCAAATCAATAGAGACAGGTCAGTGACTATCTAAGGCTGAGGACTGGAGAGGAGGGTGTTGGAGCATGAGGGAGTAAAAATGAATGGGTACCAGGTTTCCTTTAGGGGTGATAAAAATATTCTGAAATTGGTTATGGGAGTGATTGCAAACTCTGTGACTATACTAAAAGCCATTGATTTGTATACTTTAAACAAGTGAATTGTATGACATGGGAATTATATCTCAGTAAAGCCATTCCCAGAAAAACAAAAATTTATAAATGGAATCGAAGCTCAGAATTTTGAGGCTTTTAATAGGATTGTGACATGCAACTCTGTTTCATGCATGGGTAACAATTTAGGAATGAGCACGAATCATACCGGTACCAAAGAAATGGTGAATTGTTACACCGTTAAAGCACAGACCAGCCCTTGACTGAAGTGGACATCACCAAACTTCAATTAGAAGGTACCTGATAATAGGTTTGCCAAAAAGGGTGACACTCAGCCTTTAAGACCAGGGACCTGACATGGTTAAAGACTAAAGTGGACTTTGCTTCCATTGCAATAAGATCCAGGAAGTGCTTGGTTCAGGAGGAACATTTTTTTAATTTTCTTCTTCCCACCAACCTTGTTGAATGCTTGATCTCCTAACACTCACGTTAAAATCTGTTTATAGAAAAGAAAATCTGTTTATAGAAAAGAAAATCATTTTTCTGCTTTATGTATTTCTGTATCACTTAAATATTAGCAAAGCAATTTGTAAATATCTTTGGTTCTTTTTTCCAAAGACTTTTGTGTTGGGCAGGTAGGTAGATATCTTGAGCTGGGACTGTACTTGGCCTTTTGAATGAGGAAAGTAACAGAACACCCAATTTAACTTAAAATAACCCATTTAGAGAAATGCCTGCTCTTCCTCTCTGTAGATAAAGCTACTTATGGGATTATGTAAAATAATCCCATAATTAAATAAAAGGGTCCTTACAGCTTCCTAAAATCCTTTCCAGGCAGAGGTGGACATAAACAAAATAAACCATTGGCAGCAAGTAATATAATAAATAGAGTGTGTGAGCTCCACCCCAAACAACCCATAATAACAAAGTTCTTTGGCTTGATGGAGTCAGCTTTTCAATGGAGTCTCTTTCTTGCTTGTGTTTCTTGCTGGGCACAGAAACTAGATGAAGGTGAAATTGCCTTTGTAGAATTAATTGTCTCTGAAGCTCTACTATGATGCAGTATCTCCAGAGATCCTACAAAGGGTTTCAGAACAAGTAATTTCAAACAAAAATCAGCCCAGATATGAATCTTTGCTCCATCACTCCTTAAGACTATGCATGACATAGGCAAGTTATTTAACCTTTGGAAGACTGTCTTCCCATTTGTAAAATGGAGATAGGAACATTTACTGCTTCATTGGGCTGCTTCATAGATCAAGCAAAATAATACATGCCTGTCATAGTACTTGACATATAGAAATTACCCAATATGATTTAGGTTCTATTGTTATTCCAAGAGAAAGTTCAGGTTAAATTTGTATATGATACTCCCCCTCCCCTAAAAGGTAAATCTTAAGATGCTCAGTGGAAAACATACAACCCCTGTTACCCTCGGTTTTTCCATTATTAAAAAAAGAATAATACATATCGCAAAAGTAAGAATTAAATAAGAAAATACATGTGGCTGTGATTTATAAACCATATGACTATATTAACATTAATATATTAATTTTGTCATTAGCATTATTAGTACTGCAATATTTGAAACAATCATAATTGCTGCCATATACCCTTGCATATATCCTTAACTTATTCTCAATTTTTGTCCTTAAGATTAAAAATAAGGAAGATATACCACTTTGTTTCCTAAAGAGGAAAAAATTAAAAATAAAAAAATCATTAGGGAATTAAATGGCACGTGTTACTGTTAATTTTTGTTAAAGGTCAAATTCAGTTAATGTTTTCAACCTCACAATTTACCATAAGGAGAAATAGGGGGAACTAACTCATATATATTTATGGATAAGCAGGCAGAGTTACATGCAGGATTCAGTTGTAACAATCCTGTTGGTTTCTCTACTGGCGACAAACAGAGATAATATAACACATTATAGGTAAAACCATCAAGAATAAACAACACAAATCTGATTTCAATAGCCAGGTCCTCAGAAACTAACACCAAACAGCATCCCTATGGAGCAGAAGTGACCTATTTTTTGAGGCTAGAGTAAGGAGTTCTCAAACTTGAACAAGCACCAGGGTTTTGCAGCTTATTTCAATGTAGAACATGAGGCTCTTCTACTTCAATTTTTGCGTTAGTAGGTTGGGATGAAGTCCAAGAATCTGCATGTCCAGCAAGCTCCCAAGTGAGTCTGATGCTGCTGATCTAGGGACCACACTTTGGAAAAACCAGATCCACATAATGTAGGTATTTCTCTATTAGTGCTCAACTGCACGAGGATGGTTGAAAGGAAAAAATAACAGTGTTTTGTTTTGTTTAACTTAATTGACAAAATATAATTGTATATATTTAAGTATACAATGCAATAATTTGATCTACATATACATTGTGGAATGATTATCAAGATCAAGACAATTAACACACCTATCATCTCACGTAATTAATTCTTTGTGTATATGGCAAATGCTTAAGGTCTACTATCATCCACTTTGCAGTATAGGATTCTGTATCATGAACTACAGTCACCATGCTACGTTAGATCCTCAGAACTCATTTTTCTTATGGCTGAAAAGTTGTGCCCTTTCACCCACATTACCTCATTTATCCCTCCACCCAGCCCCTGACAACCACCACTCTACTCTCCCTATGAATGTAGCCTGTATACATTCCACATATAAGTGAGATCATATAGTATTTGTCTCTTGTCTGGTTTATTTCACTTAGCATAACACCCTCCAGGTTCATCCATGTTGTCACAAGTGGCAGGATTTTCTCTTTTTATTACATCTGGGTAATATTCCATATATACTATGTCTGGGTAATATTCTACATATGTAATGTGAGGTTCCATATATTTAAAATGTGAAATTATATAGATAGATAGATAGATAGATAGAGATATAGATATGTAATGTGAGATCCTGTATATATAAAATTATATATATATATATATATATATTTATACATAACCTCACATTTTATATATAAAAATATATAATCTTACATTACATATATAAAATCTCACATTTTCTTTATACATTCATGCATCAAAAAACATTGTTTTTTCTTTATCATGGCAATTGTGAATAATGTTGCAGTGAATATGATATGCATATATAGCTTTAAAATACTAAGTCATTTTTTATTCTTTCAGATATATACCCAGGAGCAATATTGTTAGATTATCTGGTAATTTACTTTTTAAGTTTTTGAAAAACTGCACACTGTTTTCCATAATGGTTATACCAGTTTGTGTTCCCACCAATGGTGTACAAGTGTTTCTTTTAATCTGCATACTAGAAAACATTTATTATATCTTTTGTTTTTTAATGATTGCCATTCTAATAAGTGTGAGGTGATATCTCATTGTAGGTTTGATTTGCATTTCCCTGATGATTACTAACATTGAGCACCTTTTCATGTACCTGTTAACTATTTCTATTTCTGGGAAAATGTCTGTTTGGGTCCTTTGCCCATTTTTAAATTGGATTATTTGCTTTTTTTGCTATTGAATAATATGAGTTTTCTTTAATATTTTGGATATCAATCTCTTATCAGAAATATAGTTTTCAAATGTTTTCTCCCATTCTGTAGGTTGTATTTTTAGTTTGTTGTTTCTTTTCCTTTACAGAAGCTCTTCAGTTTTATGTCATCCTACTTGTTTATTTTAGCTTTTGTTTCCTGAGCTTTTGGCAGCTTATCTATGAACTTACTGCCAAGACCAACATGAAAGATCCTTTTCCTTATGTTTTCTTCTAGGAATTTGTGGTTTCAGGTATTATATTTAAGTCTGTGATCCATTTTGGTTTCATTTTTGTGAGGGATAGGGGTCCAGTTTCATCTTTTTGCATGTGAGTATCCATTTTTTCCTAGCACCATTTATTGCAAAAACTGTCCTCCCTATTATGTGTTCTAACAATTGTCAATAACTAGTTGATCATGTATGTGTGGGTGTACATCTGGGCTTTCAATTCTGTTCTAACAGGTTTATATGCCTGTTTTTATGCCAATACCACACTATTTTGATTATTACAGCTTTTGTAATATGGCTTGAAATCAGAAAGTGTGATGTCTCTAATGCTGGCTATGAAAAATGCTTTTGGAATTTTTATAGAGATTGCATTGAACCTATTAATCATTTTAGGTAGTATAGGCATTTTCATAGTATTAATAGTTCAAGAACAGTTTCTATTTATTTGTGTCTTCCTCAATTTCTTTCATTAGTGTCTTAATTTTCAGTGTACAGGTCTTGCACTTGTTTGATTAAATTTATCCTTAAGTATTTTGTTGTTTTTGATGCTATTGTAAATGGGATTGCTTTTTAAATTTCTTCCAAATAATTCATTTTTAGTGTATAGAAATGCAACTAAGCCCTGGCTTAGTGACTTAGTGGCTTAGTGGGCAGCCCCAGCCTGAGAACCCAAAGGTCACTGGTTTGATTCCCAGTGAAGGCACATAACCAGGTTGCAAGCCAAGTCTCCAGCCAGGTCCTTAGCTAGAGGCAGGTGAAAGGTGACATTACATTGATGTTAATGTTTCTCTTCCTTTCTTCCTCCCTCCCTGCCCTTTTGTCTGAAAAATAATGAATGAAAAAATCTTTTAAAAAAAGAAAGAAAAATGTAACTCATTTCTGTATGTTGATTTTGTATCCTACAACTTTATGAATTTATTTATTAGTTCTAACAGTTTTTGGCGGAGTCTTTAGGATTTCTACATATAAGATCCTATCATCTGCAAACAGAAATAATTTTACTCCTTTCTTTCTGATACCATGCCTTTTAGTTCTATTTCTTGCCTAATTGTTATAGCTAGGACTTCTGGCACTATGTTGAATAGAAAAGGTAAAGATGGTCATTCTTGTTATGTTCTTGATTTAGAGAAAAGATTTTTAACCTTTCACCATTTAGTATGATCAGCTATGGGCTTGTTGTATATATAGTCTTTATTATGTTGAGGAATATTCCTTCTATACTTAGTGTGTTGAGAGTTTTTATCATGAAAGAATACTACATTTTGTCAGATGGTTCTCTGCACCTTTTAAAAGGATCATATAATCTTTATTTTTTATTCTGTTCATGTGGTGTGTCAGTTCTATTGATTTAAATAAGTTGAACCATCCCTGGATCCCAGAGATGAATCCCATCTGATCATGGTGAATGATTCTTTGGTGTACCTTTGAATTCAGTATGCTAATATTGTTAGTTTTTTTCTTTGTTTGTTTTTGCTTTATTTTCTTTAGGATTTTTGCATGTATGTTCTTTAGGAATATTGGCCTGTAATTTTCTTTTTTTTATAGTGTTTCTGCCTGGCTTTAATGCTGGTCTTATAAAATGAATTTGGAAGTGGTCCCTTCTCTTCCATTTTTTGAAAGTGTTTGAGACAGATTGAAATTAATTCTTCCTTAGGTGGATGGCAGAGTTCATCTTTGAAGCTGCATAGCCTAGGTTTTTATTTGAGGTGAGATTTTTTTTATTATTACTGAGCATATAAGAGTGTCTGATTTCAAATGGAAGCTTCGCGGCAAATGTGAGGAATGGGAACTATGGCAACTGAAATGATGGCCAACAAGTGCATTACGCATGGACACATCTGTCCTATGAATCAGTGGAAACCAGAGATTCCTCTGACCTTACTGGCTTACTGGATTCTCTAGTTCAAAGAATTGGTAAGTTCCCAACTGGTCCCCCAAATTCAATTTAAGTGCAAAGTGAAGTCATTTTGGCCTGATGTAGACACCACCCTCATGGGCACTGCTGTTAAGTGCCCTGGAAGAATGTGAGAGAATGTGAAGAAGTCTTTCAGCAGAGAGTTGCTAGGAGGAGGCCAGCTTTTTGTTCTTTCTGTTTATTGTTCATGAGCCATTTCAGGTGTTGCCAGATTCCCAGCTGCAACTGAATTCCTGATCCATGAAAAGCACCTTTGTTATTGTAACTGGGCAAAGTTATCAATAACAATGCCCAGCACTTAGCTGGGTACTTTATGTGTATTATCTCATACAATTCTCATGTCAGCCTTTGAAAATGCTAGTATAATTTTCCCCATTTTTCAAACAAGGAAACTGAGGTTAAGCAGATAAATCATCCAGCCAGTAAATAACAGAGTTTGAAACCAGAACTCACACACTTCTGAGCCTGGTTTATATTCAGCAATACTAGCACATGTAAGGAATGACCTATCTGTATCTCTAAAATTTAACTAGCACCTAAGAACCTTCAGAAATCAAACATTTCTACATGTATGTCTCCTCACTCTCCTTGAAAAATGTGATTATTTCTTGTTGTCACTACACGATGCAAATTACAAAATGATGCAGAGAAATAAAAACAAAAATTCCCTTTGTTCTTTCAGCCTCATACATATTTTTGTGATATTAGATCAGTAGAAATGCTCCTTGTCTCTAGACTGTGTTAATTTCTACCCAAGTGGTGTTGCCCTCTTTCTTTGATAGGAATCTCTTAGCTGCTAAGGGATTCTCTCCTCTAAGCTAAGGGAACAAATGCCTGAAGAACACCTGATTAAGCACCTGAACATATTTCATGACTTTGCCTTATCCAATATTCCCAATAGTTTGCAGGCAGACACAGTGCTTCCATTTCAGCATGAGCGCATGAGTCCAGGGGGACTGGGTGCCATGGTTACTCTCACACCTGAAAGGAGTCCAGGTACTCTCTAAGTCCATGTCCTCTGACAGCAATGCCATGTTCTCTTATTTTCTCCTATTCCCTTGCTCTTTCTGCCACTTCTGTACTTTCCAAGCATAGACTCCATCGACTCTAAATGGGAGGCAGAGGGTGGAGGGTCAGGATGAAAAGTATTTTTAAAATAAAAATACCTTTTCTTGGTTTTCAGGTCATGATGGAGAACCTCTACCCACTCCCCTTAGCATTGGGACCACCATTATCGTTCAGTTGAGGTCTCTTGGATCTTTTCTTCTGGGATTAGCTAGTGAGGAATAAATTTCCTGTGTTTGCATGTACAAGAAGCAGAAGAAACTGCTACTGGCCAGTCTTACTGTCAAATGGTTTGTCTGTCTGAGAGTTGAGTCCGACCTGGTTAACACAGCTGGGAAGTCCTCTTCCCCACCCCATGTTTGAACTGTGTGGTGTTATACTGCCACCTTGTGGTTCCTTCACGGGAACTCAGAAACAAAGCCTAGTGGGGTCAAAGCCAGCCAGAGAAACCACAGCGGGGTTGGAGCAGGGGCTGAAGGGGAGAAATGGAGGTTTGGGAGAGAATATGATGAAAGAGATGTCCTAACTTGTCAGGGGAAGTATAAGTTATCTTTGTCACAACGTAATTTAGTAATCCTGAGCACAGGGTGGAGTCAGATCATGGCTTCAACTTAATCATGTAGGTAATTCCCTCTCAGGGCCTCAGGATTTTTATCTGTAGAATGGAAATAGTAGTAACTTTTCAGGGCTGTTGTAAGAATGAAAAAAAGATAATGTGGGCAAAGTACTTGTCCTTGAACCTGCCACATGATGAGCTTTGCTGTAGTTATGGAGCTGAGAAAGGAAACATGTTCTCCTCTTCAGAGCCCCAGAAGACCCGCTTCTTCCTCACTTCCCGGGCCCCTCCCTCTCCCTCTCCACTTTGCGGCCCTTTGATTTGAAGCTGAAACATCTTATCCTTCCCTACTCTTGAAGCATAGCTTTGGGGAAATTAAGGAGAGCACCCTTCAAGTCTCACTTTTATCCTCTAGCAGTTTTGTGATCTTTTTCTCAAGCCATGTAAACTGTCCGACCCTGATTTCCTCGTCTGTAAAGTGAGTTAATACTACCCATGTCTCCAGATTATAGAATGTAGTGTAAATGTACAAAACATCTGCCTCAATGTCTTACACATAGTCCTGGGACTATATGGTTATGATGATTATTATTATTATTATCATTATCACACTTGTTCAATATAGCTCTCCAATTCTTCATCCTTCAAGAAGCAACATAATTTTTTTTTTTTTTTTAATGTGTTTGTTGGGATGGTTCCCTGCTCATCTTGAATCAGGGTGCTTTTAGTGCAGCTTCCTTCTGAAGGAACCTGCTCTGCCAGCCTGGCTTTCCCTCCTGGGTGCCCACAGAGGACAGTGGAGCTGCCAACACACAGAACTATACCTAATCTGTGCATGGCTAATGACAGTGGTGATTTTATAGCATTCTGGGCATTTTGCAGCATAACATAGGAACTGGGGCTCTGCACCAGATGCTTCTTCCTGTGTTTCCTCTTCTCTTCTGGGGAGGGATGAAGAAGATCCTTAGTAAGGGGCTTGCTGTGGTGGGGAGGTCGTCACTGCCAGAAAGGAGCAGCAAAATCTTTAAACTTACTTTAGCCTTCAAAGACCTATTGCATAACTGAAAAAGAACCAGTCCTTGTTTATTAGAACCTATGCAGTTCTAATAAAACTTTATTTCCCCACGATCTCATAATATACTTCTGTCAATGCTAAAATGCATTTTTTCACATTCAATGTTTCTGACATTGAAGTGTATTTTATAATCAATATACACTTGTATGTTTCTGATTTTTCTCCCCAGCCCCGCCCTCACTCTCCCTCAAAAGAGGTGTCATTAAATCAGGGTACATATGATACTTGATGACAATTTAAGACTAAGAAATATAACTGGGTTCTGCTTTCACCCACCTCAGTATGCAAAATTCTGTATTTATGGTGATATCTTGAATGTTCCCACCTATTAAGACTATGAATCCTCAAATCCATAATGTTTTTAGTTTGTGGAGTAATCCCAACGAGGAGACAGTGAGTGGGGGTGAGGGGCATGGAAGGGCCCCACTGGCTGGCTCTATGACAATTCCCTTTTCTTGTAACACGAAATGAGGTTGGAACGCTTGTATTTCCCCCTTCTCCATAGCTCAGAAACAAATAAGCCCCGAGGCCTCTAAATTCAAGTGGGAAAGATTCAGCTCTTGCCCGAGTGCGCAAACGTTGACTCCCTCCCGGGACACCTGAGCTGGTGGCGCGGATGCTGACCAAGGGACCGGAAGTGTTCAGCAGTGGGCCAAGCGGGAAACCGCCTTCAAAGTCACCAAACACAGCTGGCATCACTGCCTTGGTTTCTAATGAATGGGTACTTGTTGCATAATTGAAAACAAGCCTAACATCATTCATTATTGTGAGAATTTTTGAAAAGGAGAAAAAGTTCCGATGCCAACTTTTGAAAAGTCCCTGTGGTCAATTTGTCCGTCATGCTCAACCACTCCAGGGCTTGGCAGCTCCTTCTCTGGCCCACCCCTTGGCCCTGAGGATAAAATGATCTTTGTAGCTGCTTCTTTGGAAAGGTAACTTCAGCGCAGTGGAATAACTAATAAGGATGGAGGAATAACTAACCATTTCACTCCGGCCTAAACAGGCTGTTTTCAGTCACAGGGTATAGCTGGTAGGCCAGCCAACTCATACGGTTCTTTGCTAATTCTTTCAAAGAAAACGGTGAACTTGGACGCCTTAGGGCCCTAGAAAATGTGCTGGCAGTCAAGCTGAGCTATTATCTGTAACTGTGATAACAAAAACAGGGGATGGATGTAATACAACAACAATAAAATTAAAAAAGAAAAGAAAAAAAGGGGGGGGGGATGGTTTACCACCACACCCCCTTATTTTAACCTCTCAATGCCCCTCCTCTAATATTCATTCTCATTGTCAATTGCCCAGGAACACCTGAGAGGGAGAGGGACCTATTAAGACGCAGGTGGAAATCATCAAACAGATTGCTTTTAGCTGCCACCTTTACCTGAACTAAATGGAAACTCTGGCATCAAGACACAGATTTTCTGCACAAGCCTCCTTCTTAAGCCAAGCTATTATAAGGCAATTATAGTGAGGTATCACGGCTGAGTTATTACATCCAGGTGCTGCCTCCTCTATCTTTCTGGAGCTGTCTAAAGCTGAAGAGGGCTTGGTTTCAAATGAATAAAGATTTTGCTGAGAGATACCGCTGCTGGAATGTCTTTGACTCAACTTGTGGGTCTGTGAGAAGGGATCCAACTTATGTATCTCCATAGCCAAAGTCAATCTTTGTAGAAATAAAGCTTATAGAAGAGCTGGTCTAAAAAGTGGCCTTCATCCTACGTTATTCATAGACAGGAAGGCCAGGATGATCTTAATCCCAAACAAATGAAAACTCTCTGCTAAAGAGTACCAAATTGGACAGGGTTAAAGAAAGGAGTGTGTAAGACTTAAGGAGGTAAAAATAGTAAGTCATTTGTCTTCAAAGAACTAGCCTCTTTTCCTGGAGAAGGAATTTTACAAGATGAATTAACTGTACTTACATCTTTTAACTCCATTTAACTCCCCAAAAGCATCAAGGAATTAAGCCAATGTGGCATTGCATATTTCACTTACACAACAAATATTTCTTGAAGGCCTGCTTCACACCAAGCATTCTAGAGTAGTGAAGAAGTTAAACCCAGTTTTAGTCTTCACAGAGTATATAGTCAGTTGGAGCTGACTGTGCCTCAACTTTGTCATGCAGCAGTAAAATAAATCAGAAAGAGCACTGGACTCCAAGTCAAGAAAATTGAGGTCAAGAAGGCTGCTGCCATTGACCTTGTGCATGATCATGAGCAAGTAACATGGGTCTCCCCAAGCTTTAATAAAATCAGGATGTTTGTGAACTGTCATCTAGTTCCCCTTCTGCTTGTGCTCTTCAGAGCTCAGAGTGTCTTGAAGGTAAAACAAAGTTCACGGGTCCAGGATGGCCCTAGGCTTTCCACCCTCCACTCAACCTCGGTAGCTCTGCTTGCTTCTGTTTTAATACACTGGGATTCAGAGTAAGATCTCATGTGGTGGGGGGACCTCAATGGCTAGAATAAATTTTGAAAAATGCTGTCCTAAATGATTTTAAATTTCATTCCTGATCTGCAGTTTATTTTCCCAAATGTCATTGTTTTTGTCTCCAGGAGCAGGAGAGAATATCGGTCTTCTATCTTTGGCAGATAAAGCCCTGGGGTAATTCTCTGATAAAAGGTCCTCTCCTGGTAACACGGATTTCTCTCGTAAATGTTATCCTACCACATCTTTGAATGGCTTCCCCCTCTCTCCTCATATCCCAGATTGCCTCTTTTCATCCTTCAGATATATGATCACCAATACAAGGCCATCACTGGTATAAATAGTTCATTTGTTCTCCAAGTTACCATACTCGGCATGTTTTCCTTGTATAAACCATCGCAGTTTTTATTTCAGCCATCATTAAGGCTGCTCATTCTCTCTGGGGAAGGTTTTTAGTTTTGTTTGTTTGTGGGTTTATATACCATCTTGTCTCAGAAAGGATCTAAGGAGGGTTATGAGAATGCATAAAATAAAATATTTCATGACATTTTAAAGTGATATTGAATATATGCACACATTTAAAAAAATAAATAGTCCAAAAATAATTTTTTAAAAATAGCCCCACTTCTCAGAGCCAACTGCTTTAAGTCATTTAGATATTTCTTTTAGCCCTGGTCATTGTTTCCATATCTCTTGATAATATATTGATATTAGTATTTCTTGATTTTTACATTTTTTTTAAACCTGATCCATTGAGTTCTGCTACTATGCACAAGAAGTTAATGCTCACCTTCCCTAGCCAACCAAGGTACAACTATTTTAAATTAATCAATACACATTTTTCTACTCATGGTTATGTAAATATTGTTTCTGGAAAGACCAAGCAGTTTGTGAACCATGAAGCTAAATGGGAACCTAAAAGTGAAAGAAACAAGGCTAAGAAATAAAAGGGAGTTAGAAATAGGATTAAAATACACAGAATACAAATGGGTATTTCTCTTCTCCCATGAATAAACCATCATTTAGATCACTCCTAAACTTACGCATAAAAACCATCTGAGATCTTATTTAAATGTAGATTCTAATACTGAAGGTCTGGGGCGGACCTGAGATTTTTGCATTTCTGAAGTGCTCCTAGGTGATATCGATTCTTCTGGCCCATAAACTGCAGTTTCAATAGCAATATCTTATCTGATGAATTTCAACTTCTTTTTTCCGTTGAGAGCCCTGACTCTTCTTAATGATCTCATTCTATTCCATTTCTTATTCTGTAGTGAGAGGCAACATGGCATGAACCATAAGTACATGCACAGCAGGGAGAAACAGGTGTCCCATCTCTGTCTGGAAGATAGGACAAGCTGGGGCAGGTAAGGGCTCACACAAGGCTGAATGGCAGAATTGTCTGATGTAGAAAGAATTACTTCAATTTCTGCTTCTCTTCCTAACAGACTCAGATTATGTTTAAATGCTTAGAAACAAGCTAAAGAGCATATCTAGCTTGAGTCTGATGCAAGTCCAAGTGAACAGGATAAGCAAAGGACAAAGCACATGCTCCTTTTTCCTTCCTCTTATATCTGCTTCTTTTCAATTCCCTGCTCATATTCAACTAGGCCAGCAGCAGTCAAGAAACATGGAATAATGGAAAAGATACTCGAGGAAGCCCTCTCCTCTCCTCTCCTCTATAATGGCTGTCCTCTATCACAAAAGAAATTTCCTTTGAATATTCTTAGGAATTAGTACCTGTCATTTTTGTGTCTAGGTAAAGGTCAGTAGTATGCTGTGACTTTTCAATGATTGTTAGGAAAAAAAGGGGGGGGGGGGATGCCTGATTTGTAGCATTTACCAATTGCCATGGTGTAAATTCTCCCATTTTGGTCAATTTCAAGCCACTAGTGTGATTTGACTGAACATGGTATTAGAAAGAGATGAGTTCAAGCTAGTATGAACTGGTTTCAGTTCATCACAAGTAAAGCCTGCAAGATTATTTTTTACTTTTAAATAATTTTATCATTTTTATTTATTTTATTTCATTTTTTAAAATATTTTATTCATTATTTTTAGAGAGAGGAGAAGGGAAGGAGGAAAAAAGGAAGAGAAACATCAATGTATGGCTGCCTTTCACCTGCCTCCATTTGGGGATCTGGCTTGCAACTTGGTTATGTACCCTGGCTGGGAATTGAACCAGCAACGTTTGGGTTCACAGGTCAGTGCTCAATCCACTGAGACACACCAGCTAGGTGCAAGTTTAAAGCCAGACAATTAAAGCTGTATAGTCAGTAAAGGTTTACAGTTGTTTTAAGCTTCTCATCACCTCCTTTTACTACCAAATTAAGTTGACCCAGCAAGTTCTTTATTTACCTATTTTTGTTTCTTTTTTTCTCATCAAGTTTTGTAATTTAACTTTAGCAGTTTTAATTACACACTTTAATATTATTCTTTTGTTAATGCTTCTAAGTTTGTTTCTTTATGTTAATAGCAGAACTCACAGCACAATTATAAATCTCAGATCTCTGTTTCATACCTGTTGCCAATAGACCCACTAAGTTCTTTATTTTAATTTAATTTTATTGTTGATGTATTACATCCATCCCCTTTTTACTCCCCTCTGTCCCCTCCCTCCCCCCATTCCCCACCAAAGTCAATCCCACTTACTGTTCATGTCCATGGTTCTTCCATGTTAGTTCCTTGACTAAACTTCTTCCCTTCTTTGCCTCCTCTTCACCCCTCCCCATTCCCCTCTGCCCACTGAAGGTCTATTCATTGTATTCATATATCTGGTTCTGTTTTGCTTATTTGTTTGTTTTGTTCATTATTGTCCTATAATGGGTGAGATCATATTGTATTTGTCTTTCACTGACTGGCTTATTTCACTAAACATAATACGTTCTAGTTCCATCCATGTTGTTGCAAAGGGTAAGAGTTCCTTCTTTCTTTCTGTTGTGTAGTATTCCATTGTGGAAATGTACCAAAGTTTTTTGATTCAATCATCCACTGATGGGCAAGGTTGTTTCCAGCACTTGGCTATTGTAAATAGCGCTGCTATGAACATAAGGGTACATAGGTTCTTATGAATTGGTGTTTCAGGATTCTTCGGGTATAGTCCTAGTAGTGGAATTGCTGGATCAAAAGACAGTTCCATTTTTAGTTTTTTAAGGAAACTCCATACTGTTTTCCATAGTGGCTGCACCAGCCTGCATTCCCACCAACAGTGCACCAGGGTTTCCTTTTCCCCACATCCTCGACAACACTAGTTGTTTGTAGATTTGTTGATGATTGCCATTCTGACAGGTGTGAGGTGGTATCTTATTGTGAGTTGTCTGTTCAGGTCATTTGCCCATTTTTAAATTGGGCTGTCTGTCTCCCTGGTGTTGAGTTGCATTAGTTCTGTATATATTTTGGAGATCAGACCCTTGTCTGAAGTATCATTGGCAAATACGTTTTCCCATACAGTTGGTTCCCTTTGAATTTTGCTGGTGTTTTCTATAGCTGAACAGAAACTTTTCAATTTGATATAGTCCCATTTGTTTATTTGTTCTTGTATTTCCTTTGCCCTTGGAGAAGTATCAGTAAATATATTTCTGTGTAGGATATCTGAAATTTTACTGCCTATATTTTTCTCCAGGACCTTTATGGTGGCACTGCTTATGTTTAAGTCCTTTATGCATCTTGAGTTTATCCTGGTGTATGGTATAAGTTGGTGGTCTAGTTTTATTTTTTTGCATGTTGCTATCCAGTTCTCCCAACACCATTCATTGAAGATGCTGTTTTTACTCCATTTTATGTTCCTTCCCTCTTTGTCAAATATTAATTGACCATAGAGTCCTGGGTTTATTTCTGGGCTCTCTATTCTGTTCCATTGATCTATATGTCTATTCTTATGCCAGTACCAGGCTCTTTTGATTACAGTGGCCTTGTAGTATGGTGTGATATTCGGTATTGTGATTCTTTCTACCTTGTTCTTCTTTCTCAAGACTGCTGTGGCTATTCATGGGCCATATAAATTTTTAAAGTATTTTTTTCTATCTCTGCGAAGTATGCCATTAGTATTTTAATTGGGATTGCACTGAATCTATAGATAGCTTTGGGTAGGATGGACATTTTAATGATGTTAATTCTTCCTATCCATGAACATGGTATATGTTTCCATTTATTTGTATCTTCCTTAATTTCTTTCTTCAACGTTCTGTAGTTTTCAGAGTACAAATCTTTTACCTCCTTGGTTAAGTTTATTCCTAAGTACTTTATTTTTTTTGTTGCTATGGTAAATGAGATTTGTTTTCTAGCTTCTATCTCTGATGTTTTATTATTGGTATATAAAAATGCTTCTGATTTCTGGATATTGACTTTATATCCAGTTATTTTGCTAAATTTGCTTATTAGGTTGAGTAAGTTTTCGGTGGAGCCTATCAGGTTTTGTATGTACACTATCATGTCATCTGAAAATAAGGACAGTTTTACTTCCTCCTTTCCAATTTGGATACCTTTGATTCCTTTTTCATCTCTGGTAGCTATGGCTAGAACTCCCAAAATGATGTTGAACAGAAGTGGAGAAAATGAACAACCTTGTTCTTGTTCCTGATCTTAGGGGGAGAACTTTTAGTTTTTGCCCATTGAGTATGATGTTGGCTTCAGGTTTCTCATAGATGGCCTTTATTATGTTGAGGTATGCTCCCTCTATTCCCGTTTTGCTGAGTGTTTTAATCATAAATGGTTGATGTACTTTATCAACTGCTTTTTCAGCACCTATCAATATGATCATATGGTTTTTGTCTTTCAATTTGTTGATGTGGTGTATTACATTTATTGGTTTGCGAAAGTTGTACCATCCTTGCATCCCTGGGATGAAACCCACTTGATCATGGCGTATGATCTTTTGAATGTATTGCTGGATCTGGTTGGCCAAATATTTTATCGAGAATCTTAGCATCTATGTTCATCAGAGATATTCGCCTATAGTTTTTTTTCTTAGTTGTGTCTTGACCTGGTTTTGGGATTAGAATAATGTTGGCCTCATAAAAAGAGTTTAGGAGTCTTCCCTCTTGTTGGATTTTTTGGAATAGGTTGAAAAGGATAGGAGTTAGTTCTTCTCTAAATGTTTTATAGAATTCACGTGTGTATCCATCTGGTCCAGGGCTGTTTGGGAGATTTTGGATTACTTCTTCAATTTCACTAGTTGTTATTGGCCTATTCAGGATTTCTGCTTCTTCTGGATTCAGTTTTGGTAGATTATACATTTCCAGAATTTGTCCATTTCATCCAGGTTGTCATATTTCTTGTCATATAGTTGTTTGTAGTAATATCTTACAATCCCTTGTATTTCTGAAGTATCAGTTGTGATTTCCCCTTTGTTGTTTTTGATTCTGTTTACTTGGGTCCTCTCTCTCTTTTTCTTGATGAATCTGGTTAAAGGCTTGTCAATTTTGTCTATTTCTTCAAAGAGCCAGCTCCTAGACTTGTTGATTCTTTGAATTGTAGATTTAGTCTCTTAAGTTATTTAATTCTGCTCCAATTTTGATTATTTCCTTCTTTCTACTAACCCTGCAAGTTCTTCAACAATTGAATTTTTTTTTTTACAATATATTTGGCAGATATGTTCTCATGGCATAAATTGGGCCCTTGCTCTACAGATCGACTTGATAAATAGGTTTCTTTGTCTACTACTGAAAGAGAAATAGAATTACCTTCCTCATGGACCCCACATGTTTGGTAACCTTCTGGAAGGGAATGAAATCTGCTACTCATGCTTAAATTGAAATTATTAACTACTTTTTGCTATACTTCAGTTATATATCTTAAGAAATTTATTTCAGGTATTGTAAAGAGGTGTTTGAAATAAATGTACTCATGAATTGAACTTGCTATTTAATGAAAGCTTGGGATAAACTTTCTACATAAGAACAAAAACATGCCTTCTGATCCAGTGTTTCTTAAAACTTTGTAAGTGATCAATTTCTATTAGTTTAAGAAAAGTGAATTCAAACTTAAATTGTAAACCTTAGGAAATATCTATTCTTTGACAGCTTTTAAGGGTTATGGAAGTTCAAGCATTTTTACCTGGGAATAAATGGAAAGAGAGTATGCGTAGGTAGGTTGCTAAAATGATCGCAAATTATTCTCTTTGTATAGTCATGTCTTTCACAATGAGGCTTTGCAAGTTTTCCCATCAAAAGGTAAGGCTTAAAAAGAAAAAAGATAAGGTTTCCTTCCCTACTCTTGAATGTGAGCTGGCCTACGGCTTTTGGCCAACTAAAGTTCAAAGCAGCATGCAGTGTGAGCCTAGACTTCAGGGGCCTTGTAGGAGCCCCCACTTGCAGTTTACAGAAACTTGGCACCTTGTGAACAAACCCAGGTTAGCCTGGGGGAAGAGAGGCTGCACAGAGCAAAGGGGAGCCACCAGGGGAGCACCCCACCCCCACCAGCCAGACTTCCATTGTCCAATCAGCTATCACAACTGAGCCCAGCTCAGCTGCCAAACCACAGGCTCTTGTGCTCAATAAAGAGTGTTTATTTATTGAATACTAAGCCGTGACGTTTTGCAGTGGTTTTTCGCTAACCCTCACTGTTTCAGTGACCCATACATTAGAGAAAACTCAGACTCACCAACCCAGGGCAAAATGTGGATCTTTTTTTGTTTTTCTTTGATTTGGATGCTGATTGAAATAAAAATCAACTATAAAGGACATTACTAGGGCAATTGGGAGAATTTAAAATAGAATGAATATTAGATATCATTGAAGAATTATTGCCAACTTTGTGAGCTAGGATAATCACATTGATTATGTTTTTTTAAAAAGTCTTTATTTGCTAGGGACATAAATAGGTAAATATAAATTTCCATATATAATAGATATCTATATACATATATAAAATAAATATACACATACACATATCCATAAACATAGAAATATATAGGGGTCAAATAACATTATGCTTGAAATTTGCTTTACATACTTCAGCAATGACAGAAAAAAGAGGAGGGCGGGGAATAGAAGAGATAAAATAGGCAAAAGGTTAGGGTGATAATGTTTGAAGGTTGATAATAGCTACATGGAAGTTTGTTACGCTCTCCTCCCTACTATTGTGTGTTTTGGAAATTTCCAAAATAATTTCTAAAAATACTTTACCTGGGAAGAGTTTCTTAACATTATTTCTGGGACTCTTCCAAGTACCTGGACAGAAAGCAATTACTAAAAGGAAAGACCATGTAATATGATCACTGGGCTCAAATAACTAATAAATTTCACACTGCTGCCGTAGAAGCACAAGGAATCAAGTAATGGAAGGGGAGATTAGATTAGCTGAAAAGCCATGGTAAAAGCCAAACCCACGAAAGGAAATCAGTTTCGCAATGTAAACCGAAATTGCACTTAATGAAACTTACAAAGTTAATAGGGAAAGGACAGAGAGCTGGGATAGTCTGATTTTAAGTCCAGTGTTTTTCACTGCAGTCTTGCTACTCCTTCACTTTGATTTCATTTAAGTGTTCGAATGGTGTAAATAAGGCTTTTCTGGTTGCAGGTGACCTATATTAGCTTAAGCAATAAAAGGTTAACTCCTAGATTAGTTAAGAAATTAATCACTGGTTGCTTAAAAAGTTAAACCCCCAAATCTCACTGTCAACACAATGAATGTTTATTTTTTGCTCAAGCCACTGTTCAACACTTGTAACTGGGTCAGGTGCTGCAGCGCCCACCCTCCTCCAAGTCTCCAGCCTCCTACCCAATGGATAGGGAAAAGAAATGAAAGATCCCTTATAGGGTGTGTTTATGAGTTAAGCCTGGAAATAGGTTATATGTGTTTTAGCCACATTTGGTGAGAATGCAAGGCCAAACCCACCTTCAAAGAAGGCTGAGAAATACAGCTTAGCTGTGTGCATAGGATGAAAATGAAATGGGTTTTGGTGAACATACTGCATTTCTGCACAACTGGACTTTCTGCCTGGGGAGGCACAACAGGGCCCAGAGTTCCACTTGCTCAATTTCTTTCTTGGCTCTATTGTATTGCACCTCAGCTCTGCCTTATTATGTCTGCTGGCCTCTTATTTGTCCGCTGTGGGATGCTCAGGCATCGTACTGTTTAGAAGTGTAGCTAATGTGCAGGATATATATACTAACTTCTGCAGTTCACAATATTCAGCTTGCCACTCCAGTAGAGTCACATATGGCAGAACTTGCAGAGGTATGTTAAATACAGGTAACCCCCATAGAATATGTTTGTTAGGTTGTTATGTTTGTATAACATGGCAATCCATGTTATACAAAACAAAGACCTAGTACAGAAAAGGGGGTTAGATTAAACAAAATTTTTAAACATACTATTATATTTTTATAATAAGAGAGAGATCTTTATTAAAGCAATTTTCATCCAAAGTATAGCATACTAATATGTATTAAATGTTTTCTGCATCATCACTACTAAGCACCATTAATGAAAAATTTCAAAATGAGGTATCTTTTGCTTTTAAAGGCTCTTATTACATTCCATATTGTTCAAAGACTTCCCTAATTTTGAATGAGATATATTTTGCACTTAAAAGCTCTTATTATGCTTCATTTGTTTGGGGATTTCTCTAATTCTCAAACTGTATTAGAAAAAAGCCATGTTATTGAAGTGTCATGTTATTAGGGAGTTAGGAATAGCTAGAATAATGTGGTTCTTCCCTCTTTATGCTCAGTTTCATGTGCAGGAAGAACACATGAGAAAACAGGAAATAGGACAAGGTAGGGAGTTGCCTACTAGAATTAGGCACAAAGTGCTCTGGGAATCCAAAGGAGAGTAACTGCATGGCCCTAGAGCTGGAAAACTTCACAGAAGGGTGATCTCATGTTCCTTTCCAGAAGGAGGGATATTTAGGGAGAGGAGTCAATACATGCAGAAGTACATACCTGAGAGAGTACAGGCAAGTGAGGGAAAAAGTCAGTGTGGTTGGGGCTCCACCCATCAGATAAGTGGGCAACAAGATTTAAGGACATCTAAATACACAAGGTCTTACCTACCAAGCACAAGACTTAGAACCTGTTTTCACAAGCATTCTCTCCTTGACCAAACTCTAGCCTCGGAGGCTTTCTCAGCTAGGCCTCCTTTTTGGCCTGTGAAAACAACAATAAGCACTGATGTAATTTCTCACAGCTCAAGGCTGCATCCCCAGGGTGACCCTAGTCCCCCTTAAAGTGGCTGCCTTTGAAAGCCGGAGATTGCCAAGAGAGCTGACTGTTTCAGCCAACACCTAGAGACAGGGCTCAACCCAGCCTCTGGGGGAGGGTAGGGGCCTAACTTTGACAAGTGCCAGTTAGCAAAACCAGACAGGCTCCGTATAAACCAGCCCTCCTTCCCACTTTTTGTGATGTTTTCACTTCCCTGACCTCACTAAGCTGTCACTTACCACCACTCTCCCCCATCCCCTCCTTCTCCCAGTGAAACACCCTGATACCTCTGTATAAACCAAATTTGAGCTCAGTTGACACTGGACTCTTTTTCCCCATGGCGATAGCACATTACTGATTAAAATCTGCCTCTACCACATCTGCTAGTCTCCAGCTTTATCTCCGACTGTTTCCATATAGGTGATGGAGGCTTTTGAATCAGAAAGCAACAAAATGGGGGTTATTTGTCTGTTTAGGTTGTTGTTTATGTCTATGGTAAAGTGAAGTGATGGGAGTAGAGCTGATTGGGAACCAGATTCCACACCTGAAGTCTGCAGAGGAAGCGGATGGAAACAGTGCAGGCAAGGGAAGGTGAGGCCTGAGCTTCTAAGTCAGTGAGGAAGAAAATGAAAGAAATTTATGAATTAGAATTTGCAACGTTGGCTACTGACTGCATGAAGGCCAAGGGCTAGGAGAGACATGGAGGAGCTGCAAAAGCACCTGAAGTTTTCAGATAGTGTTAGCGGCTGATGACCCCACTGATTAGCGGCTTCAAAATAGAAATGTGATTCGTTTGAATCATATCTCCACATGTTTAAGGTATAGGAAGAAAATTAATGAAGTAAAGTTCACTGGGAGAGATTTGGGTATTAGAGATTTTCAAAGCAATTATAAAATGAAGCTAAGTTACACCATATAAAATTTGATTACTAAATAGTACGTATGGTGTTTCTAAATGAAAGCCAAGGTCGAAAACTAAAGTCAACAACGTTGCTCTTGCTAAATCTACTCAGTTTGAAGAACTGAACAAACATCATACCAAAAAAAAAAAAAAAAAAAAAGCTTGACTTTTTTGAAAATGTTCATTTCCTTTTTGCATTTAAAATCCTATTAAAAGTCAAGGAAGCACAGAAAATTATGCTATCTCCTACCTGAAGTAGTTTTAGTTTGTAAATGTTTAACAGGAAATGAATCACAAGGCTAAATAAACATTTCAATGGATAATTTCTAAATGACCTTACCTAAAATAATGCACAACTAGCTAGTGATGTTTTAAGAAACTCATTGCAAAGATTTTAGAAAAATAAGTGCAGAGGTTATGTATCTACCCCAAATACTGGGAGTCAGAGTTGAGAAAAGTATCCAAAGTCACCTTCATCCTTACTGTCCTTTTGAAAAAGAATATAAAATGCCTGGTGTTCTCCCAGAGCCAACTTCAAGTGGCAGGACTGAGCCAAGAGAAACTAGAATATTCATTTAAAAATCACTCAGAAATGTAATTATGTCCTCAGTTGTTCTGAATAGGTAGCATTTTATATACTTTTCATAAGCACAGGATGCTCAGCACCATTAACCAATTTCACTTAGTTACCAACTCCAAATGCCAAGTGTTGAAAACCTGGTAAAAGAATTCCCATCACAAGGAGCTCCATCCCGGTGCCATGATCAGCTTGCACCCTGCACAGAAGATGATGAGGTGGGGGCACACACTTTCACTTCCTGCTTTGAAGAATGACCTTACCCCACAGGCAAGGCCCAAGAACAGGGCTGCCCTGGGAGCTGCAGGGCAGTGGTGTGGTGGGAATGTCCCCAGAAAGCCCTGAAGCTGAGGGAATGGATGGATGGTCTTGCCCCCACCACCTACTACCTATGGTACTCAAAGCAAGTGCCTGAAACCCTTTGCACCTCTAAAATGGAGACTTGTGAAAGCTTATCTTTAATAGATTGTTGGATTTTTGCACATGTGTGAAAAGGAAGTGCAATAGTTGATGGAAAAGTGTTTTGTAAAATGGGAGGTACACTATAAAAGCAGAATGAAGTCTTCTGTTGATGTTGTTCTAGTACCCTTTATAATAGTACAAAGCTCAGTGAGAAGTTGAGAGCATGGTGTTGAAGGAACTTATTTATTATCTCCCACCTGAGTCTTTTGGTCAGTCCCAGAATGACACAGGTGACACCTTTCAATGTGGTGTGGTGCATTTACATAGTGAATATCACCAGAAGATTAGTTTGGGGTTCCATTTTTTTCTTTCAAAAAAAAAAAAAAAAAGGGTGACTTTTCATTTAAGTAATGCTGGCTCAAGTTCTCTATCGCACAAATGTGCAGGCTGGTGGCTGTACTCATTGTGGGACAGGAACTGTGAGGACAGTCAAGGTTCTCAGTATTGCTCTTCTGAGAGGCAGTGGCAGGTGGTTCAAAGAAGACGGTGTTTGGATTCAGACCTGGTTTAAAGTCATGTTGGTCACTAGCCAACTGTGTGCCTTTGCAACAATGACTTAGACTCTCCCTGGACCTCAGTTTCCCCAACTGTGAAATGTGAGGTAGAGAGGAAGAATGCCTGCCTTGCAGAACTGCTCTGATTGCTGCAGGCGACGTGTCAGGTGTACCAGGGAAGGGTTCGCTAGCAGGCCCCTGATCCTTCAACAGTCACAAGTGCTCCTCACCTCCCCCAGCAGCAGCCGCATTGCTCGCAATCTGCAGTGTGGGCCACAGGGTTGGCATCCCCTTCCGCTGTGGGAAATTCATCACGGTTTTCTTGTTACCTTGACTGTATTTTGTATACATTTTATTCACATTACACATAAAAACAGCATAAGAGTAAACAAGATATGTATTAGTGAGCCCTGGAATTAGCACACTATGTAAGCGTTGATCACTTGACTCTGTTAGGAGTGAAAAATCAACATAATAACTCATGAAACCTTCTTGGAAATGATTGAGGAGATAATGTACTTGTGAGTACATAAAACAGAGTTAATAAAACTATTACAATAATCATAACCTTCATGTTTTTTCCCTATGAATAATGTAAGCTTACTTTTGCCCCTCTCCCTGTATTTGACAACTCACAGAACACTAGTAATCAGTATATTATTTTTATTAATAAAAGCATAATATCTGTAATATAGCATTCAATTCCTTCCATGTCCATCTAAATTTACATTCATTGTATCCTTACATAAGTTAAGGGATTTTAATTTTTTTAAGTTGTTAATCTTGGACAGTTGTAAAAAACAAATGGATGTTCATTTGCTTTTCGTTAAAGAATACGAAAAGGAAAAAAAATGGGAAATGGATTCAACACAGATTGTTATACCAAACAGAAAGCTTTGTCTCAATTCTAGCTAGGACACATATAACGTTGCTGGAACAGCATAATCATCTGAAGAATTTCTTTAGTTTCTATTAAATGAGACACTTACCAATGTGCTAAGAGACCACAGCAGGTACCGGCAGAGAACCCGGATTGGTGGGTCTTGAATGTGCTACTTGCTTGTGATTTCAGTGATTAAATCTGCAATTCTTTAACAACCCATCAAATCTGGCCAAAACAGCAATCAAGGGATAATTTGCTTTTAAATAAAGAATAACTTTCCATTTGCCTGGCCTATGAACCTCTCAGATCATTGCCTCCCTCCTTCTCCAATGTCTAGCCACTCCCTTCTCACAGAAGGTGACTCCACATGCACATATAAGCTTTGTGTTTATTCCTTCCTACCTCTTCTTTTCTTTTTTCTGGCAGAAGCCACATCTTTAATCATCTGCCTTCCACTTCCCAACTTTAGTTCTCTATTTTCTCTCCCCTCAAGGTGGGACTTGAATCACATAGCCATCTGCTGGCCAGAAACTCCTAGGCTGATAAATTTTGCTGTCTTTGGTTAAATGGTAAATTTCGCTGTCTTTGGTTATAAGTGACTTGTGTCATGGGCCCTCCTAGTTAGAGGAAGGTCACTGTCCCTTCGTTGTTATCCATCCTGAGGTGTAACCTCTGTTTACACATGATCCAGAGGTAAGAATGTGACTTGCAGTGACAAAGCCAGAGGGAAGAGTCTGTTTGGAACAAAAAGGCCACCTCAACTTGAGCACATTCTTCAAACGGATGCCTTTTCAAACATTTTAAACCAGATATGTTGACATCATTATTGTTAAGATGTACTACATATTATCACAAGAAAAATGTAAATGGAGTGCCATAGATAGATGGTAGTAAGCTTCCATCTGAAAGGGAGCCTATTTTCATGATTGTTTTTCTGCCGGTCATCAAACATCAGCAGAGACCCCTCCCACAGACTCACCTTCTACTCCTCATAGGAGGCACCCTCAAGTCTGAGAGACCTGCATGTTCTGTGTGCCTCCTCCCCTGCTGTAAGAACCTGGCTCTTCTTGTATTTGACATTGGAATGAATTTTTAAGTTTTTTAAATGTTCAAGAAAAGACAAAAATAATACAATGTATTTATATGTCTCTCTCTCTCTCTCTCTCTCTCTTTCTTTCTTTCTTTCTTTCTTTTACCAGCCAAAAAGTCTTTTTCTACCTTCAATACCTTATGTAGTAGAGCTGGGAGTTTTGATGATAAAACTGAGGAACAGGGTGGTGAATGAACATAACTAAGACCCCATCATCAGTAGAATCCAATCTCAGGACTTCAATTCCAGGTCATTTGCAAATACAGTAAGTTGGATCCCAACTTATATTGAGATTAACATAAGTTAATGGGTCTTAAATTATGAAAAATATTAAAGGAGTCTAAATGAAACCAGACTACAGGCAAGTGAATATTTTAGCACTTTTCTATTAATATTTTCATTATTATTAATGACCCCCCTGGTGGTATATTTTAGGATATTGATGGGCCTTGACCTTGGAAACCACACCATCATGCAATCATTAAGTGTCAGAAGAATTGATAGCCTGTAGAAAGTAACAGCAAGGCTGAAATTAACTCCCAGCCAGCATATGCAGTTGACAGAGGCTGATGGATGAAAGAGAGCTCAGAAAAGATGAGGTTGCAAAGGAAATCACAAGTCCCTGTATCCTGAACCTCCCAAATCAACTTTAACTTGGCTCAAACTAACATTTGTGTTTTTCCCACTATTATTTTGGACTCTGGTGGTAGGAGGAAGTATAAGCCTTCTGTCGCCCTCTCTCTCTCTCTCTCTCTCTCTTTTTTTTTTTTTCCTTTAAATTACTACTGAGCCAGAGAAGAATACTGATTTGTGGATCTCCATGTTAAGTGAAAATCAATCCTTTGTTTTAGGAAGAGATTTTAATGTCAGGTGGAGCTTTGGAAGGCTCTGCTATCTTCTGGTTTTGTCAATATGATCTACATGTAGGTTAGAAACATAGTAGTGGAACCAAAAAAAAAAAAAAAATTAAAACATGGAAAGGGAAAATACAGGTCAGAAAAAATATCCTTGAACACAGACATTTTTTTTTTTTTTTAAGTCAAGAAGATAAACAATTCCTGGAAAGGGGCAGGGGGGCGGTGTATATCAATCTGAGATTTGACCTTTGGCTTGAGTGGCATATTCCCCCTGAGGACTCTTAAATGGAACCTCTACCACTCTTGGATGGTTCTGAGCCTCAGAGTCCTTGGAGAGAAACCAAGAACTCTGGTCTCCTGCTCTTGGCACTTGGGCAGGCACTCCATTTCCACGTGCATTGGCAGATCTTGGCTGGGATCTACCCTCTTTGCCAAAGCCAAAAACTCCAGGGAGACTTCAGAACTTGCAACATCAGCCTCACAAAGGACTTGTGATGCTGTAAGCACTGGCCAGTTCCCAAACACAGACTGAAAACAATTAGCCAGAAAATCTCAACCATATGACCATGAAGATGATGATGCCCTTTTCAGAAGGTCACATATTTCTTCTTCTTTGGGAAGACATTCTAAATTCTGTGGAGGGAGGAAGTTGAAGGTGGGCAGATGTGTAAGGTCTAATTCTGCAAAGCATGTTTCTTTCACAGGGTTGAGGGATAGAGGGAGAGATGGGGAGGGAAGAGGAGGTGAGGAGAGAGGAGGCAGGGGAGCAGCAAAGCAGGAAAAGTTTTCAAATTAGCAGTCACCTATTGGCAGCGCTATTCAATGGCATGGTTTTTTGATGAGTAGTAGAGGTGATTGCCAATCATTAGAGAAGAAAGCATTGCTGGAAGCCAGGCACAGAGTAAGAATTAAAAGAGGAAAAACAGTGTCCTACAAGGGCTGCTGCTCCAAGTACTTTGACCTCTATTTTGCTGTGGGGAGTCATTATCGCCACTCTCAATAGCTCTCCCTGATACACTGTGGTCATAATCACAGATCAGAGAGGAATCCTAGGTAGGAAAGTAGGTCTCCAGCAAACTTACCTTGGAGCCTAAAATTCGGGGAGAGTTTGGGGACTATGAAAGAGAAACCGGGAGCAGTTCCAGGGTTAGAAAGAAAAATTGGCAGGTGGTAAACAGGAGCGTTCAGCTTCTTCTCCACCCTATACCCCACGGGGGTTCCCCCTTTAAGAGCTTCTTCATGTTCTATTCTTGGCCTCCCTCCCCTTCCCTTTTTTAAACTCTGTCATGTTCTATTCTTGGCCTCCCCCTACTTTTTTTAAACTACATATATATATACTTTGAGCAACCTCAGCAAACTCTCTTTTCCCCTTTTCTTTTATCACTTACCTCTTCTGTCTAGTTTGAGTGTTCTGCTGTTCATTGTTTTAAGCCATCCTAAGTCCATTTTTCTAAGTAGTAGAAGTAAATAAATGCACATATAAGTAAATAAAGGAGGCCAACCTTAATCTCAAATGCTCTCCTGATTTAACTATTCCTGTGAAAAGAACCCCAATCCTGAGTCTTCGGCCCTGAGACTTTTGCGCCACAGTCTGGTTCACTGGCTCAGCTCCCTGGTTGTGTAGATGTAAATGTGAACAAAACAAATTTCCTCTCTGTGTCCTGGATTTCTTTCATGCTGTGACCTTTTATCACGCTCACTGTGCTCAGCAAACATATCAGAGCCTTGTGGTTGATGATTATCCCTATTCCACAAAATATAGCCATAAATACTTTTGTTAGTAATGTGGGGTGGCATGGAGACCAAGATAAATATCAAGCTGAAAAGAATAATATTATAAACTATCATTCATCATCAGACCACCAGAAGGTTTGGCCCTTAGCACATACTACCTCCTTTTGTCCTTTTGTCTTGCCACTCATTAGTGTCTGAGTCATACTATTTTTAAAAAGGACTGCAACAAAGGATCTCTTAACAGAAAATAATTTACCCAAAATAGCTGGGTCATCTGTCTGCTCTGACCCTACATCCCTGTAGATAAATTACCCTGTAATGAATTCTGCTGTATTCTATGGCATTCCCTGAATCATTTTTTGGTCTAGAGACACCTTCTTGTTCTGGTGGCCATTATACTTTGTCCCATCTTCAGACACTGGTCAAAATCTGTCTCTGATTCCCCTAAGAGTAATCATGCTGGGACTCCAGAGCTGTCTTCCACCATCCATTCCATATCTGCTCTTGTCCTTATATGGCTGGCTTACATACTATGTTCACCATCCAACCAGTCAGCCACCCAAAAATCCAAACCCCCTATGGATTCCTCAGTTTCTCTTGTCCCTAAATACCCATGTATTTGTGAAATACCATAACCCTATTGCTGCCGTAGTTCTTGAATTTATCTCCTTCTTTCTTTTTCTGCAAGTACTCCCTGAATCCCAAACCCTCACCCTCTCCCTGGGGTATTGCAACAACCTTTCTTCATAGCCTGTCATCTTTTTCCAACTCTAACACTGCCTTTATAGGGTGACCATGTAATTTATCACCCAAACCAGGACACTTATAGAGCAAAAAAGGGTACTATTCATAACTACTTCGGGACAACAGGTATAATCCAGGACTGTGGTCACACTGATGCTAAACCCTTCTCACAAACTGACCTTCCTCAAGCTGAACTCTGATATTGGATAGCCTGCAATAAAAACCTTCACTAACTCACTGCTGCTTATCAAATTGATTCAGCCCTGCATCACACAGCATTCAAGGCTCTGGCTCGAGCTTGTCCTCCCAACATGATTTCTCTGTACTCTTCTTCCTTCCCCACCACTCCTGCCAGACCCTGGAACCTACATTTACCCCTCCCCAATGTTCAGCCTTTGTCTTCACCTTTAATATCCTCCCTCCCAATATCCAAACCTTGTCTAATTTTCAAGGTACATCTTAAAGGCTACCTCTTCTGGAAAGCCATTTCTATGGTCAACATGGCAGGCTCTGGCATTAAGCTGACTGGGTTAGGGTGGCAACTCATGCATTTACAAGAAGTGTGCCATTAGACATCTTACCTCTGTCTTGGTTTACTCTTTAGTAAAATCTCAGAGAGTGGCTCTGAAGGTTAAGTCAATACTGAAAAGTGCTTAGCTCACAGAATACCTGATAAATGTGGGTTGTCATGATAAATTGGAAATAAATCTTTCTCATATATGTCCATAGCCCTGTTTTTTCATACATCTGCAATAGGGTCTCTCACATTTTACTCCATATGCCAATGTTTCCCAGGATGAAACAAAGAGTCTAATAACAGCACGCAACGAAAACAGCAGAAATGGTTCTTCACTGGTCCACCCCACCTGACAAGTAAGCCCTGCAGGCAGCCCATATTAGTTTGAAACAGTAGAGTTTTGGTGGCAGGTGTCCTCACTGATCTTACAGTATTGGTCAGAAGAGGTCAGTGAGTAAAAATGTCCCTCGGTGAACACACAACCTGTGCTGAGAGGGACCAGTGATGTTGGGACTGGAAGCTAGAACAGACGAAGGTGGGAGGGGTAGGGGCTGAACGTGGGAGAAACTAGGAAAACTCTCTATATAGGGAAGCATTGTCTATAAACCCTGAACAAGGAAGACCTAAGTCATGTGCAAGGATCTGAAAGGTGGCCATTGAGTAACCATGCCCAGAGCACAGGACAATGTGGAATGAAATGAACCTGGAAGTGCAGGGCCAGGATGCACAGACCAAGCCTATGGGCCATGTTGAAGAGATTTTAATGAATCCTAAGAGCCATGGGGAATCAGTGAAGGGCTGTGAGCAGGGAGATGATACTTGTGTTTTGAAAGCATCCCCCTGTTAACAGCGTAGAGAATGAAAAATCTGTGCTAGCTTAGAAGAGGGAGTTAAACAAAGGTAATCAGCTTTCTTATGGGAGTAGGGAAAGGAGCAGTTAGGATGCAGATTTTTCGCAATAAAACACTTAGATTTGTTGGACTATATAAAACACTTATATTCTTTTGGGGGGAGGGGAGGGGAGGAGAAGGAAGACCCCTGCTTCAACTTTCTGTATGTGCTGCTCCATTTCTCCATCAATGTAGGATGGTTAATCTAATAATGAAAATAAAGGAGGCCAGGCACTGAACGGCAGCCTCTCAGCCCGCTCAGGTGAGCCTCACTCACCTCTCAGTTGTCCTGTTTCCTTTTTTTATATATTTTTTTTCACCACCCTCCTCCCCTCCCCAGCTCCCTTTTAGCAACCATCAGCTTATTCTCTGTACCTATGGGCTGTTTCTGTTTTCTTTTATTTATTTATTGCTATAAAATGAAATTATATGGTATTTGTCTTTCTCTGTTGGAATTGGGTCACTTAGCATAACACCCTCTAGGTCCATCCATGGTCTTGCACATGGCAAGATTTCGTCCTTTCTATGGCCCAGTAATATTCTAATATATACCACATCTTGATTTTTTTGTTTGTTTGTTTGAAGTCATTTATTTTCATCTCCTAAAGTACTGTTTTCTGGATCCACAGTTTGGGAAACACTGATTAGACATAAACTAGGATCTGTACTATTCGGATGTTTATGTATGTGAAACATACTGTTGAAGCAACACAGGTCCTGCAGAACAACTTAAGTTACTAAAATTTCCTACATTCCTAAGCAGGCTGCCTTCCTTGTAGCATTTTATAAATGTTCAGCTTATTGACAGTATAACCATTGTTGTTTAGTAGTAGTAGTAGTGGTTACTATTTAATAATAACTTGCTATACGTGCTTGACACTAAATGCTTCACATATTTTATCTCATTTTTCTCCTTGTAACAGTACCTCTGAACTTAGTGGCTCTTTCGGGTGAAAATAAATTTTCATGTGGTTTTAACAAAGACATAGTGAAGCCATCCAACGTTAGTCTTAAATTCTTAACTGCTTTTATCTTTCTTTTCTCTTTTACTTAGAAGAAGAACAGCAACAACAAAGGAGGTGTATTTCAAAGCCCTCAGTAAAAGCTCTGTGTGGTAGTCTCTGCCCTGTCAGGTGTGGATTCTTGGTGATGTTGTAATTATAATTATGACAAACTGAAATGGCTAATTTTAGAAAATGTTTTATTCTACAAAGCAGGAACAGAATGACAGCTCGTCCACAGATGATTCAATATGCAGAGGACTCTTAATTTGAGAACAAGCAGCTAGAAGGCAGAATGATCAAGTGCTAAAGGCCCTCTGGCCACCTGCCCAGCAGAGGCTCCAAAGAAAGCTGTCCTCAGTGGGGTCCGCCCACACCCCTGCCCTGAAACAGCCCTGGGAGACCCGCCTCTGCAGGAAAGACCCTGCGCCAACAGTAACACCATTTGCCTTCAGGAGTCCAGCTCTATCACTCCAACCCAGACGGATAATGTAACCCCAAATTCTGGCCTGAATTGCCCACAGAGGCACAAGGGATCTTTTGAGAAGCAAAGATTGGGATTGTTGCAAAGAAGTGGATGTTTTCATCTTTATTTTTACCTTCACTAGGTGAGAAGTGATACCACTCCTATCTGTGTGAAATTCATTGCAAAAATACACAAAATTTAAACTAACACTATGACTGCTGATAACTGCTCTATTGGAGAATGTGGTCATATTAGGCTTCCTGAATAATCCCCCTGTAAAAGAGGATTTAACCCTTAGAACTGTCCTGCTCCCCCCTGACAGGGCAGAATCTGCCTGGATAAGCTTTCATAGAAGCTGACTAAAGGAACTGAGCTTGCTCCTCTTCTAGGAGGGAGGGAGAGGAGAGATAAGAAAGGGTAAGACATCTTCTTTCTAGTCTTCTTAGTTCTGGCGATTGGAGTAAAACTCCTAGTCCTTCTACCAACACATAAAGTGTGGAGACTACATGTCCCACGTACTCGGTCACCGTCAATATAACCACAGTAAAATGGGCTAATCCTCTCCACAGATTATCACAAATGAAGCCCAACCTTTCATCAAGCCTGGGGGGCAGAGCTAATGCTGTCCCCACTTCACTGGGGAAAACAGTTGGACTTCATGAGGTTAGTTGACTTGTTTACATTTGTCTAGCTAATAAGCCAACATAAATCCAACTCTGTCCCTGAAGAGCATTTCAACCACTTAGCTGCACTGCCTTACAAATGGTGCCAGTAGGTAAATCCAACGGTCTGATCTCTGTAAGAATCAGTTAGTTCATTTTTAAAGAAATCCTTTGTGTCTGCCAATACAGGCCATAAGCTAAAGTTATCTACAGGTTAGCACATCTGAGTCCCTGAAAGGGCCAGGAAAGCCTTTCAGGGCTTGGCCCTGTGTTAGGGGACATTTCAAAGCGGTGTGGCTGGTTTTCTAGACACTACCCCTGAGGGTACAATGCACATAGCCTGACGCTCTGCTACCAGCTGCCCCAGCCACCGTGGACATGACCTTCAGAGGTGGAACAAGAGCCAAGGGCTGCAGACATTAGCTGCAGTAGCTTGATATAAATCCTATGTTTGCTACACTTGAAATGTCTCAGAGGCCAGTACAGTGACGAGCCCACAAAACAGGAGCCAGAAATGGTTCTAGGTGTCAGTTCCTTCCTTGAGTTCCCCTGCTCTCTGATTTTAGGGATCGTTCCTCCCCTTCAGCACATTAAGCAAGAGATGCATAGGTAGGCTCTGGGAGAGGCCCCGGTCATCCCCACCTCCTGGTACTGCGTTCACGGCCCAGTGTTGTACCCTCTTCTTCAGCAAGCTAGACCTAGGAACTCACCCCGGAGGCTACAACACAGCAAAAGGAATGGACGCCACATCCAAGAACAGGTAATAGTAAGTCTCTGTGACTTCACCTTTGGAGGCTCACCCTCTCCTGGTTTGTTCCAAGTAAAGCCAGCCAGGTGCTGTGCTGTGAGCAGTGCTGTGGAAAGTCCCACTTAACAAGGCACTGATTGATGTCTGTAGTCAACAGCCAGCAAGAAACTGAGGCCACCAACAGCCACAGTGAGTGTGGGAATCGGAGCTGATCCTGTTCTGATGGAGTCATAAGGCGAGACTGCAGGGGACCTTGATTGTGGCCTCCTGAGAGACCTGAGTCAGAAACTCCCCAGACAGATTATACCTGGGATTTTTAGCTGTACAGCTATGACATAATAAACATTGGTTGCCCTACAAGTTGTGGGATAATTTGTTCTGCAGCAACAGATAACTAAAACAATAGGAAACAAATCCACGGTGGAGCATCAAATAGTGCCTTCAGATTCTTTCAGCAGATTCACCTTTTAATACTCGTCTCCCTCTTATTACCGTGGAGGAATTGCAGAGCGTTGGTAGGTCCCTGGCACAATGGCAAGCAGGGCTTGGTGAGCTGAACCCTTGAGATTTTTCAGTATAAACAGTTCTGCTTTCCCTGCCCTGATGGGCTCCTTGTCTAACCTGCATCTTCTGGAAGAGTGAATCAATGTCTTGTACCATCATCTTCATATCTGAGGACCTCTACTAAGTTATGAAATATCTTTGGGTGTGTTTCTATATTCTTTGAACCTGTATCTCTACATATACACACATATATTTTCCTTAAATATTTGTTGCCAATTTTGATCATCCAATCCCCAGTTGTGGGGACCTAGGCCCCAGGAGGAACCCTTTGTCCTTTCAAGAGCTCTTTCTCCACTCAGTATTTCTGAGCCAAACACTAAACTGAAGCTGGGCTTTATTCAATGGCAGGGAATGGAGAAGCCGAGTCAAACTCACAGATCAAGTTCTCGTCTAGAGAAGTCTGGGGGCAACATAATGAGGAGGAGGCATATCCTTAGTTTTCAAGGAATAGCCCTGTCTTTTCCCAGAATTGGGCACTCTTCTTCCCTCATACAGTCCTAGTTGGATCTGTTATGGCGCAGTCGGGTGTGTTGGTTAGCATGCTGATGTATTATAACCAGGCTGTAAGAAACTCAGGGTTTCCTGGAGTTCAGATATAGCACCATCTTGGTTCAGGCCAACTCTGGTCAGGTTTTGCTATTCTAGCCCTCTTCCTTCTTTTGTAATTTTCCTGTAACTGAAATGGAAAGGAAAGTACACAAGATTTCAACAGCCTGGCGGTGAGGGGGTGCCGGGGTGGGAGGGTTACATCCATGGTGACATATCAACACAACTGTCAGCTCAATGATATGGATGAATGAAGAGCATTGCATTAAAATGTACCTAACAAAGATAAGTCCCTTTGTTCAGAGGGGCTTCAAAGTCATTGTGGTAAATGCTATAGCAGAAAATAATTGAAACTGGCTTTGCTCTACTAAATAGCAGTGAGGCAGATTTGCAGCACAATTTCTCTCCTAACAGAATATGAAAACAAATCATTGAGTTATTTACTCATTAAGAGTTATTTTCAGCATCTGTCACTTCCCCAATATAATTGCTTCTCCAGGAATTTTATTTTCTTCATATAAAGAAATACTCTTTGCAGACAAATACTCCCTCTCTCCCATTTGTTCACATTTAACTCAAACTCTGAAAAGCTTCTGACCACATTTGGCACTAGAAAAGAGAAAATAATGATCCCCTCTAAATTAATTCTGTTATAAAAACATAATTAACCAATTTTCCATGGAGGGTCAGTGCTGACCACAATGAATAAAGAATAGTATATTCCTCCTGTTCACATATACACACACACACACACACACACACACACAATCTCTTCCCCCCTAAATAGCTATATTTTTCTGAATTAGTATTTAATTGTTGACAAGGTTTTGGACCTCAGGGTATCAGTGATTACTATTGTGATGCTTAAGACCTTCTGAAATGCAATGGGTCTTTCCCCAAAGCCCAGGGAAGCACAACATTAACTTCCCCAGAGGAGAGAACAGGTAGAATACCCGGATTCACAGGCAAATGCGTACTGCTTTCATGCTTCAGAAATCACATTCACACATCTCAGAAACAAGCACTGTGTACAAAAATGTCGCCAGACAACCCTTTCCTCACAATTCTTCCAATCGGTGCAAGTTGTCTAATCAAATGAGATGGAAAAACAAGCAACCAGGTTGCCATTAAGGAGGAGGCGATGCAGCACAGATACATGGGTGCTTGTTTACCCACAGCTGCTAAAGGAGCAGCCACAGCTGCGATTCCTCTGCTGCGCACCAAGAACAGCTGTTAGTCTGGCCTTGTCCACTTTGCTACAGCACAAAAGGCCCCTGAAACTTTGGACCCAGCCCCAACATTCAAGGCACTTGGATGGGGGTCAACACCCCCAAGAGGAGAGAGAGTCATTTAAAAAAAGGTCCAAGCCAGGCAACTCTGCATGCGATGAGGGCCTACCCTGATTGTCCCAAAGTCTGAAAGAAGTTTTTGGTTTCATCCTGCTCCTTGGAACACTCCTTGAAGCATCATGGAGACTATCCCCACAGAGATGTGCTTGAGTCCTATCGCTCTCTGTCCAGCCCACGTTGAAACGTTGTGGATAAAGATCCAGAGCCCAGGGGCCCATGCAGAACATCAGAATGACGAAGGAGCCCTGGAGTCAGAGCACCTGGGTTCAAATTCTAAATCCACTCACTGCCATGTGACCTTGAGCAAGTAGCTTAACTTCTCTAGGTTTCATTTACCCCCAGTGTATAATGGGGACAATAAGAGTACTTATTTCATAGGGTTTTTATAAAATTAACTGAGATATTGTACAATGCTTAGCAAAGTGTCCAGGACAAAATAAGTATTCCACAAATGTTTGCTAAGGACAAGAGAGACCTACATGATAACTATCTTTCTGACAATAGAGATTGCTCTGAAGGAAAAGGTAAATATCCAGGTGTAACAAGGACCCTAAAAAGAAACTTATTGTTCGTGTCCATTCCAGAATCAGACATGTCAAAGACAGCCATAGATGCAAAAGCAATGGCAGGTTATAGTTAGCATTTGGCCTCCAAGACCGACTCCCAAACAAGGTAGGTGAAAGTACGCCAACTGTACCTTCTGGGGCCCTGTACTGGCATTAGCTTTGTGAGAAAGGAGCTCCAAGCCATTCCAGGGACACCGGATGGTGGTTGGAGCTTTGAGTTCCACACCACAGTTTCACTGAACTTCTCTCTCCACCTAGCTTAGCCAGATTTTGTATCAAGTACTAACAGTTGATAAAGTACAAATATCATAACATCAAGAAAGTAGGTATGTGCTGACTAAGCTTGGAAACTTAACAACAACAACAAAAAACATTTTAATACCTTTTAAATGAAAACTATTACCCCCGTTATTGTGAGACAACTGGGGGAATAAAGATAAGACAGGACCAAGCTAAGACAACCAAGTCATTGCAAGTGAGGACAAGAGGAATGAAGGTGAGAGCCCAAGGTTAGGAGACAACACCAGAGTGGCTGTGGTGGAAGGGACCAGAAAAACTGAAAAGGGAGACTCCGCACATAGAAGGCACTCCCTCATGGCTGTTGCTAGAAAGAGAGGGAACTGACAAACTGATCAGACCCACAAACCTGAGCACAGACAGGGGATATCAGAGCCAACAATGTGGATTATTTATTCATTAAATAATTCTGATAGTTTTCTTCCAATGTGGAATAGAGAAGAAGATCTCACTGTGAGCAAAATGTGTATGAGCTCTGCCTTTCAGCAGTAAGTCAATTAGGAAATACAGTAACACAAGTGCGCAGGTGAGGATCTCCTGCAACTTAAGTGAGGTTGGTTTGAGCCTCTTTCCAGGGGAGAATACATAAAGAGAGAGTGTAGTCTGGCTCTTTGTATACAGTCTATTTCTACACAGACTTTAGGGTTAAACCTACTTCTGCAATGTCTTAGCCTTATGACCTTGAGCAAATCAAGCAACTGCTTTGTGAGGACCAAACAAAATACAGTTGGAGCCCAGAGTAAGTACGTGAGCCTCCGTTAAACAGATTCCAAAGCAATGACATATGAAAAGTGTCTGGCATATATTAAATGCTCAATAAATAAAAACTATCATCATCATCTTTAGCATTTCATTCTTCTTACTCCAAGAAGCTGGGAAGTTGTGCTAAAATGTCATGTCTGTCTCTCCTTACATACTTCCTGGGCACCAGGATCCGGACGTTCGCCACCTCAGGGTGCTGCCTCTTCCTAGCCTGGCAATGAAAAGAGATGCTGGAGCCCACCTCCTCTGTGAGCCTCTCCCTGGCCCCAGAACCCTTCTTCCCAGTCACTACCTCGTGCACACCTCCTTTCCCAACTCCTTTGTTCATGGGCAACTCCACGTTTTATTGAAAGCCCTTCTACTTCCTCTCTGCTGAGCCAAATCCCAATTCTGCTATAAACAGGAATGGGGCCAGAAGCTGAGGGACAGAGGAAGACAACTGGGACCAAGGCCTGCCCAAAAGGGGTCTGCAAATTCACAATGACAGTGTCATTCATCCTTTGCTTCTAAAGCCTGGCACAAAATAAGAATGCTTTGATTGTTATTGTTATTGTTGACATTATTATTTAAATGCCTGTGAAGCATAACTAGTAAATTAATATGTTAACCTCAGTACAACCTTACCTCTGACACCGGAGCATAATGAAAAGGGTAGGTCAGAGAGGCGAAGCATAAATTAACTGTGCTTTTAAATAGGCTTTTACTGGTATATGTTAGGAGCATAGTTTGATTGGGAAGTACTGTAGTTAATGAGCCAAATATTGGAGTCAGAACAAACTCTAGTAAGCATGGTGGAGCCAAATCTTGGAGATAATGAAAGAATCGCAGGAGCAAGACCAAATTAAAAATTACTAATCAATCCATGAGATAAATAAATAGTAAATAGCACGGATAAGCATTGAATAAATAAATACATAAATTATAGCTGTTTATATCAGCCCACATTCATTTCGGCTTCTCACATGCCAAAAGCTGCTATTTCTCACTATGTGCTGTGGACTTATGCAACCTGGACACTTGAAGAATACTCTTGTTCTGACTTAAAACAATCCCTCTTTTTTGCTCAGAGCTCCACATGATATAACATTCTTTAAAAATGATCAAAGACCCCAAGCTGTCAGAACAATTTTTGTCATTCAGTTCTTCGGTATCACAGGTAGTGGTGTTAAGGTTCTTTGAGTGTCTTGCCTTGACCTGAAACAGGTGAAAATGAGAATTCCCAAAATGTTAATCCATGAAGGAATAAGTCACAGAACATAAAGGGTGGTGTCATCCTCCTCTGCATCACTTTGAGGGGCTTTATGACACTAAATTATCTTGGGCAAATTGTTTAATCTCTCTGGGCTTTGTTTCTATGGCTGAAAAATGACAGGATTTGGGCTGGTGACTCCAGATCTTCCTCCAAGGCTTTGATTCTCTGCATTGTGTGAGACCTAGGGAGCTAGTTCCTTTGAGAAGCTTGCGCCAGGAGGAGTAGATATTGTCACCATCCATATTTCTGTAACATTTGTTTTGTTCTCTGCAACTTGGAAGTTTCTGAGACTCATCTGCTGCTGCAGGAACCATGAGACAGGAAAGGCGCACTCATGGGAGTTTAAAGCAAGGACATCTAAAAGCTTAAAATAAAAATGTAAGAAAAACTATCTATAACAAGCCCAGGATAGCACAGCCATGGACCTACTAATGAGATCATTGTGTCTGAAAAACAATGGAGTCAAACCACATTTAGGATGGAGGAAAACATGCAGGAACAATGAGGGGAGGATGTTTCTAGTTCCCTAATCCCTGAGTAATGCTAATATCAGCAAAGAATAGTAACAAAATTTAGCAAAAAAAAAAAAAAAATTAACAAAGCTAGTCTTACTCTATGAATACTGTGAATTAAATGGCTTTTATGTCTTTCCACAAATTCCAATATACACAGTTCTGCAGGTGAGAAATTGTGACAAAAATTATACTGCTGCTTAAATATTATCCTTTTAAACATTTTGAAATCTAATATTTAGGGGAAGAGCAAGAGTTCATTTGAAATAATACTGAAAATAAGTAATATGAAGATCTTTCCTGGTGACTACCAAGATGTTATTCATATTTTCTTCATGATCTAGCTTTAAATAAGACTTATGTATGGCAGTTAATGGTCACTGTAGTACATCTACTTTTCAGTTTGAGCAGGTAGGTTACATATAACAAAGGCACCGTGGTTATGCTCTTCGGCATAACTCCTAGCATCCTTTTTTTGCTGAATGTTTATGCTATTCTGATTAAAAGAAGTCAGGTACCTGGTTTGAATTACAGCTGCCACACTTACTAGCTGAGCACTGAGTGACTTTGCTTTAATTCTTGGAACTTCAATTTCTGTATTTGTTAAGCAGGATGTAAAAATGCCCCTCCCTCCTCATGAAGTTTTTGAGAAAAAAACTTAGAACAACACCAAAAATATAATGCATGCTCAATAAATTATTTTTATCTTGTTGGAGTTCTGGTTATTGTTTTATAACCTACATGTACATGGTCCTGGGATATTTTTTTAAATGTCTCACAAAGTTGTTCAAGTATCCATTTGTGAGTTTTGAGTAACTTAGAGATGTTTAAATGTGGGGCCCCTGTGAGAATTCAAAGCAGAGGTGGTTGGGTAAACCTGCTATCAACTGCTAGAGCCAAGGTATCGCTTTTATCTAGGTAGACGATGGTAGTAACAGAAAGCCGTCATTCCAGCTGCAATACTGGAAAAAATAAAAAGACCTTCCTATGTGAACTGAGATTGTTAGGTATCCTCTTCCTTGAGGGCATAGGCTAAATCAGATGTGAGCTGAGCACTGGCTTAACTTAGAAGCACATGGCTAGGGGGCAAGAAAAGCCAGGAATCTTTTGATGATGTCAGATATTGCCCTGGCAGATGCAATGCAGGGATACCCCAAATGCCTGACCATTTTTGCCTCAAGGCGTTTAGTAAGTCTGAGGCAGCAGGAGGCTAGGGTGGGCTTGAGTGACAGAATAAAATCTCAGTCTACAGTGTTTAGGCAGCAAAATTCCACTAGAGGGAGATCTCTGTAACAAGAACAGGTCTTGAGACATCTATGAGAAGTGGGCTGAATTTAACCAAAGCTGCTACCCAGCCCTTACATAGAAATCTGATTAGATTGAAGTAACACTTCAATCTAGCTTCCAAAAGAAGGAAAGGGCAAGAACTCCCTGGCAGTAATTTTGCTTCTTTTATATATACTATGTATGTGACACCCAATCAAAAACTACAAAACATTTCAAGACCAGGCATGAAAAAAAGTGGCTCATAATCAAGAGAAAAAGGAGACAAAAGAAATAGGCCCACCACATATGATTTATATATTGGAGTTAGCAAGCAAAATCTTTAAAATAACTATGGAGGAAAGATAGGGAAAATAAAAAAGAAGATAACACAGAATTGCAATCTATAAAAAAATTAAAATGGAAGTTCTAGAACTGAACAAATAAAATATCTGAAATGAAGAGCTCATGAATGAGTTTGGGAGTGCATCAGGAGTTGAAGGCAGACTTATTGAAATAAAAAAACAGGCCAATAAAAGTTTCCAAAGTAAAGCCCTGAAGTTTAAAAAAAAAAAAAAAAAAAGGAGGAATCCATGGCTGGATGGCTCAGTTAGTTGGAGTGTCATCCCATGTACCAAAAGATTGCAGATCTGATCTCTGGTCAGAGCATATGACTAGGTTGTAGGTTAGATACCTGGTTGGCATCTGTAAGGAGACAACCATATAGGCACATATAGGAAGCAACCTATCAATGTTTCTCTCTCACATAATCTCTCTCTAAAAATCAATAAACATATCCTCGGGTGAAGATTTTTTTTTTAAGGAGTAGAGAGAAAGATGGAAATAACAGAATATAATAGGCATGTGGGACATAGTCAAAACATATATAACTGGAGTTGGAGAAGAATCAGAGAGAGGGATAATGGAACAAGGACAACACTGGCAACTAATAATTACATAATATCATATGATATTCTCTGTTGGTAACGTTGTTGTATAAAATACATTCCTTTTTGATGTTAAAACAACCTTGTATGAACACAGATCCATTCTCTTATAAAGCCTGTACCCTAAAAAAAAAAAAAAACACAAAAAACCCTATACCCTAATGAATTGAGACAAAAATAAAAATAATACATATAACCAATACTATTTAGTACGTTAGAAAAATGACAATTGTTATGGGGAAAACAGTAGAGTGCAGGCATGTTTGCAATGTTAAACAGTTAGTCTGACTGTTACTGAGGCCTTGTTGAGAAGTGGCATTGGAGCAAAACTTGAAAAGCGTGGGTTAGGCATTCATACGTCTATTAATAGAAGAGTAGCCCAAACAGCAAGTGCAAAGGCCCTGAGGTGAAACCCATCTGATATATTCAAAGAGCAGCAAGAAAGCCAGTGTGGCAGGAGGAACAAGGTAGCAGGAGATGAAGACATGAAGACCTAGAAGCAACAGAGGGACCCACATGCTATCTCAGGATGTGGGCTTTTACTCTCAGTTAGAAGGAATCTATTAACATACTTGTATCTCAAAAACACCATTGAGTGAAAAAGCACAGGTGCAAAATAATGACTGTACAACATGATGCCATTCCTATAAATTTTTAAACAAGTAAAACAACACTACTCATTGTTTTTTAAAGATCTTAAAGTACAAAGTAAACCCTGGGAATTAGGTGGGAAGTGAAGAATCAGAAAGGAACTCAAGGAAGATTTCTGTTTGTCCATTCTGGCTACATTACAGAAAACCACAGACTTGGTGGCTGATGAACAACAGGAATTTATTTCTCACAGTTCTGGAGGCTGAGAAATCCAACATCAACACCTGGTGTCTGGTGAGGGCTCACATCTTTCTTCATAACTGGCTCCTTCTCACTGTGCTCTCACACATTAAAAGGGACATGCGATCTGTCTGGAGCTTCTTTTATAGGAGCACTAATCCCATCCATGTGGGTCATGACCCAATCACCTTCCAAGTTCTCACCTCCTAATCCTAACCTTCGGGGGTTAGGATTCAACATATGAGTTTATGAGAGACATATCCAGATCATAGCAGGAATTTAATAATACCTGTAACATTTTGCACACATGCAGTTTTTAAAAATCTGTATATGAGACATTCTTATTCTCTTCTTTGCATGATTTTTAAATGTTTTTACTATCTAAAATATAAATAATAAAAACCTAAATCTCTTTCAATGTGTATAGCAGTCATATACCACCTTCCTGGATTTCTCTCATTATTCATCAAAGATGGAGTTTGTCTTGTGTAATTTTGATTCATTTGTCCATTTCATTGGCCACATGCTCTATGACTGTGGCATCAAAAAATCTGATAAATAGGACTACTGTTTTATCATACCAACATTGATTAAAATGTTGACCAACACAGACCAAAGGCAGAAATTTGTGGTACTTTATAGCCTGCATTTCAAACTTGCTACCATGTGCTCTTTTGGGCTAGAGTTGGTCCCCATTAACCTACCTGAACTCTAATTTAGTCCATACTTCCACATTCTGGCCAGTAAGATAGGAGAAGAATATCTGTTAGATACAGTGTTAAAATAAAATTTCTCCTTATCTATGAAAAGCAGAAAATAAGAATATAAAACATTCTTTTTTAGATAGGGTCATGTGGACCCACAGACTCTCTTCTAGGTTAATTTGATTGACCCTGTGAGATTTTGAGTCTTCAACCATGCACATAAGCCCTGGTTGGTGTGGTTCAGTGGATTGAGTGCTGACTTGAGAACCAAAAGGTTGCCAGTTCGATTCCCAGTCAAAGTGCATGTCTGGGTGGCCGACCAGACCCCAATATAGAAGCATGTGAGAGGCAACCATTCAGTGTATCTCTTACACATCCATGTTTCTCTCCCTTTCTTGCTCCCTCCCTTCCCCTCTCTCTAAAAATAAATAAGTGAAATCTTTGAAAAACATTTTTTTAAACATGCACATAGGGTGTTCCTGGGTTCAACAAAATGTATAGCCATCAAATATGGCAACTTCTGCCAAAAACAAAAATAAAACCAATTAATTGCAAGTGATTATTTAATTGTTTAATGTACTATGTCAGCCATGCACATTGACCATCTCCCCAGTAAATGTGCCCACAGGCTATTCCATGCACAAACCAGTTTCTGATTATATAAACCCTTAAACAATAACCAGAGAAATATTTCTGCAGGCAAAGTAAATTTTTAAAATTCAGGCAAAGTTCTTTTGGCTTATAAAAGTTTAAAAATGACTCTATCTTCATATGACTGTAGGTTGTATAGGAAATACTGTGCATTGCACTTTGAAACGATTTGACATCCATACATAATGTGACAGTAATATATGACTTCTCACAGAGTCTCTGCTTGAGAAAGATTTATGAGTGTCATTGGAGATCATTGAATCCACCTTTCTTCCCTGTAGAAATAATCCTGGCTTACATAACAAGCCATGTTCCCTCTCTTTCCTCCCCACTCCTTAGCTGTGCTCAGGAACATTTTCAGAAGAGTAGAAGGTTTATGTCTCTCCATTTCCAGGTCTCCAGCTGCCTCTGCTTATTCGCCTCCTGAAGTCTTAATTCTCTGTTTGTGACACCACAATTGGCTACTGGAGAGAGCATTTTGACATAATTATGCTAGAATTATTACTTGAGTAAAGACATCCAAGGGAAGTGAATGAAATCTAACAATGGGTCCTAAATCACATACTAAAAAAAAAAAAAGAGAGAGAGAACAAAAGCAGAAACAGGATAATTTTCAGCCAAATTACCTGTTCTAGCTTTACTACCCTTCAAAACAAAATACGCAGGCTTGTTTGAACCTCTTACCAGGTTTTGAAAACTCATTTCCAAGGCTGTTACTGCAGTCATTAACTTCTTTGCAGTTAGAGTTCTGACAAGAGAGGCAAACTTGGTCACTTCAAAAATGTCATCACTAAAAAATGGGCTGAGTGGAGTAAACACGTCAGCAGCATCTTAATACATTGGCACAATTCAGAAATAAATTTTGCTCCTAAATCTCATCTCCACTTTCCAAGGTAGGCGATTTGCTGCTGGTTCAGCCAACACCAGAACACATTCCTTCATGTAAATCTAAGCATCACTCTGAGCCCCTGTTGAATAGCAAGTCAAGTGCAAAGCAGCCCATACTCAAATTAGACAAAGGAAATAAACCACACAATGTCTCTGTGGGGTGTTGGCAAACACAGATGGGCTGGTACAGAGCCAGGGGCAGTGCAAGGAGCTGTTGAACTTTGGCTGTGCCTACTTCATGGGTTTTGATGGTGTGAGGTTTACTTCCCCTGCTCCACACTGGCTTCTATTCTTCACATACACTCAAGCCATTCTTCAGGCCAATACACTATTAAAAAGTAAAATATGATTGCCTCATATATTGGGGACATAGCTGAGCCCCATACCGATGTTAAGAGAACTGAAGGTCCCATAGGACCTTCTCATTTCAGGCAATAAACAGCTCTAGGGCTCTGCCGTAGCTATGTGGGAAGGCCTCAGACTTTGTTCCTGATAAATAGTCGCAGCGAGCAGAGGGCTGGGCCCAACAGGTAGCCGCCCCGTCCTGCATTTGTCCAATGGCACAAAGCACAAGTGCTTGTTGTGGCTACAGCAGTGGCTCCATACATATCCTTCTTTCTGCTTCTTAGGTTTCTAAGTCAGTGGGCAAGTTCTCTGACAATTTAATTATATTTGTCTCATTTCATCTTTCAAAACAAATTCTATTTGAGATATTTTGTCATAAACCCACACATTATCAGAGCACAGTCCATCACTCCCCTGGCCATAAATCAACCTGAAATAAAGTAAATATAGCCTTCTATACAAATAGCAAATAGAATAATTATAAAACCCAGTAAGACAGTCTACAAGTTATATGAATAAAGTAAAAAATTCTAAGATGAGCCCTGGCTGGTGGCACAGTAGATAAGGTTCTGGCTTGCGAGCCCAAAGGTTGCTGGTTCAATTCCCAGCCAGAGCACATAACCAGGTTGCAAGCCAGGTCTCCAGCCAGGTCTGTGGCTGGAAGTAGGTGAAAGGCAACCATACATTGATGTCTTTCTCCCTCTCTGCCTCTCTCCCTTCCCTTCTCTCTGAAAAATAATAAATAAAATCTTTAAAAAAAAATTCTAAGATGGCTCAGTAGGACTATTCTTGAAATAGAGTTATTTCAAGAAGTTGAAAAATTACCTGATTCATGAATCTTTGGCTTCATATATATAGTTGACCACAAGTATACAGCTGAACTCATCATATTTCAGTTAATAACACACTAAGTAATGCATGATTCAAGAACTTATAGAAATAAAGCTCTACAAGCACAATGATAAATAGCATCCAACATTGGCCTACTTCACAGAAATTGTAAAGAGTGGCAGTGTGGGGAACAGGACACTGCTTGACCTGTCCAAAACAGAGAGCCTGTCCTTAGATCTAGCAGTTTTATATGAGTATATGACGGAATATTCCCCAAAATCAGAATTGTCTTCTGGAGGGTGGATCCCTTGTAGTATAGGCTTCCCCCCTTAGCTGAGTATTCTAGGAACCCATTTGTATCAGTGTACTAGCTGGTATTGTTGTGAGAGGCTGTGTTCAGTTTCAGTGAATTTTTTTGGAGACTGTCAATGTATTTGCCCAATTTCATGCTGGGTGATTTATGAGCACACCTGGTCACACCACACAGGTGTTCAGTCAGCAGTTTTTGGCTAAAAATGGCATGACTCCCATGCCCCACCCTCCCTATTCACCCAATATCACCCCAAGTGACTTTCCTTTGTTTCTCTGGATGAAAAAATAAGTCCTCAAAAAGAGACATTTTGCCAACAGCAGAAGCACTACAAGGCCATCAAAATCAAAGTGTTCAGAAACTGTTTTGAGCAGAGGAAAAATCATTGCATTGAATGGAGAATAGTTGGAAGGTGACTGCAGCTTAAACATTTCAGAATAAATACACAGTTTCTAATAGATAAATTCTGGTTTTGGGGGGGTCCCCCCTCACAGACATGAAAGTATGGGACTAGGAATGTAATGTTGCCAGATCACTTAAGTTGTTGGTTTTTTTTTTTTTTTTTTTTTTTTAAAGCTTGCAATATAAATCTTTCTGTAAAATCTCCTGATTTTTAATGTTGAATTAATTTTTTTAAGCTGGAGGGCCAATCAGAATTCCACAGTTTGCAGCCAGAGATCTTGATATTCATGATACAAAAACAGTTAGTCAGGCTTTAGGCTTCTCATGGGACACATTCCAGATGGCTTTTGTTAGTTTTGTGCCTGGAAGAGGGGAGGAGTCGGGTTCAAAGCCTTTATTAAAGGATCTTCAAGCAGGAGGCTGAGTCCCAGCTAGGGGACTGCAGTCCCAAGGGAAGGGATAGAGGGGTTTTTAAGAGAGTGGAGCAGGGGGACGGGTCACTCTCCAGAGTCCAGGGTGTAGGTGTTTGTGAAAGAACAATGTCCCCTGATTAGGGATGGCTGTCAGGAGACTTATGGTCCTTGATTCTGGGAAATGATTGAGGGAGAGGGGAAGGGCCATGGGGGTGTAGCTGGTTCTTGGCAGGAGGCCAGCAGCTATGCCTTAGTCACCTCTGTTAACAAGGAACCTTGTGATCAGGTGCTTGGATGGTTACATGGACCCTCTTAATTTCAGCACAGGCGGTGGCTCAGGTCCTCCAAGTCCCAGCACATTCTAACTGCTTTCTCCTGGACCAAAACTTCTCCAGATGGAGCAGTCCGGGCAGGAGGTAAAAGGCATGAGGAAAGCTACCCCCTCTGCAGTATTGGAGAGGAACATCATGTGCCACACTGAGCGATTAGGAACACCAGTGCCCTTCAGTAAGTTTGCCCCAGGATTTCCAAGAAGAAGCTGACCCTTGAAATTCCTTTTTCTCCAGGGTGTTCCTTCTCCATCCAAAAAGCCTTTCTATTTCCTTTCTCCTTACAGATTGCAATATTTTTTTTCCCTGATAATCCTTTGTGATGGTTTTGTAGACTCTTAATTTTATTATTTAAGTTATAACAAGAGGTTGGAAATTTTGGGAAGGAGATCAAGTATCCTGCTATCATTATCTCCCAATCACAAGTGCATGAGGGGAATTTTGTTCCACAAACCAAAAGCTAAAACACTTTATTTTTCCTCCTTTATAAAGTGAAAATGCTATTTCTAGACAGCCTTGGCACAGGCTGAGGCTCCTTTATGCTGGCTCCACACTGGCAATATACAGAAATGCCCTGGATGCTCTTGTTGGGTGGGTAGCAGTGATGGTGGTCGCAGTGGTGAAGGAAGAAGGTTAGGTCATTTTTCAATGTTCTAAGTAATTAATGTTCGAATAAAGCTAATATGAGAAAATTAAAGACTAATGCAAAGGTTATCACAAGACATACCTATAAATTAAATGTTGTCTGTTTTTGTTTGTTTGTTTGGTTGGTTGTTTTTTACCAATGGCAACAGTTCTCCATTTTTTAACTTGTGTTTCAATCACCTGGAGGGCTCTTTAAAACACAGACTACTGACCCCGCCCTCAGAGTTTCAGACTCAGGAAGTGAGGAGGCACCAGAATTGGCCTTTAAATAAGTTTCCAAGTGACACTGATGCTGCTGGTCCAGGGACCCCACCTTGAGAATCACTGACCTTAAAAAAAAAAAAAACTTCACAACTAGTATGTAATGACCCTAAGTGATGAAAACTTCAGTAAATTAGACTTAATAAGGATCCATTTGCTAAGTGCCCATCAGTGGATAATTAGATCAAAAAACTTTGGTACATTTACACAATGGAATACTACACAGCAGAAAGAAAAGGAATTCCTACCCTTTGCAACAACATGGATGGAACTAGAAAGTATTATGCTTAGTGAAATAAGCCAGTCAGTAAAAGACAAATACCATATGATCTCACCCATTACAGGACAATAAACAAAACAATCAAACAAGCAAAACAGAACCAGATACATGAATACAATGAATAGACCTTCAGTGGGCAGAGGGGAGTGGGGAGGGGTGAGAAGGAGGCAAAGAAGGGGAGCAGTTTAGTCAAGGAACTAGCATGGAAGAACCACGGACATGGACAACAAGTGGGATTGACTTTTGGGGGGAATGGGTGGGTGGGGAAGGGGACAGAGGGGAAGAAAAAGAGTATGGATGTAATACATCAACAATTAAATTTAAAAAAAGAAAAAAAAAGAAAGCACAACATTCTTTTTTTCTACTCAAAAAAAAAGTTCATTTGAATGTATTTTCATAAAGAATCTGTACCTTGGCTGGTGGCACAGTGGATAAGATGCCAGCCTATGAACTCAAAGGTCGCTGGTTTGATTCCCAGCCAAGACACATAACCAAGTTGCAAGCCAGGTCTCCAGCCTGGTCCGTGGCTGGAGGCAGGTGAAAGGCAACCATGCATTGATGTCTCTCTCCCTCTTTGCCTCTCTCCCTTCCCATCTCTCTGAAAATAATAAATAAAATCTTCAAAAAAAAATAAAAGAATCTGTAGAAATAGTGTTTTAATACTGCACGTCTTCTTGGAAATGGACGCAATATCTCCACCTAGACACTCAATAAATGTTCTCTTCAGGATACTGCACTAAATGAGAATGCCAATAAATACAAATGCCTTCTATTTCATTTTAATTGTGTAAAAATTAAAACACAAATTTGTCCCTAAGCACCATGATTAGTTCCCCTATCATTCACCACTTATCAAACAGTCCACTAATTAAATAGAGCCACACAAAATGTTTTAAAATGTGAGCAAATTAAGGTCAAAAGAAATGATTCTTACAAGCTTTAAACAGAATAGAAACCTAGAAGAGTCTCACTGAACTCTGGATCCCTATTATTGAACAACTGAAGTGAAGTAAAAAATCCACATTTGCACCATTTCTGTATTGGATCAGCCATTGTTCAGTAGCAACAAATTACCTGACTTTTTCAGAGGTGATCTTAAATCCTGAACTTGCTTCCCTATAGGCTTTTTCATAAACAAATAACTGAAAAATCTCTAAGGAGGGGAGAGACCAGTTCCTCATTTCAACTTGCATCAGGTTTGAGGCGGTTCCATTGTTACAGGTGCGGAACCTGTTCTTCCAAGGGCCCTTGCCTGGCAGCTGGCTTTGTGGTTCTGCTCACTGCTTTGTCAGAACCCACCTGGACAATGTCACCTTCAGAGGCAGACCAACCACAGGTATTAGAGGTGACCTTCGGCTGCTATCTGGGTTTCCCTCTTGCATTTTCCACTTGTTCAGATCCTGCCGCTCCCAGCTTCTCTTGGTCCTGTCCTGCTGGCTTCTCCAGGTCTAGAAAAATGGTTGACTCATTAATCTGTACAATTTCATTTCTGGGACACTGAAATTGCTTCCCTACGGTGTGTGTGGTATTTGCCAGGTCCTTTAAGCTAGGAAGGTCGAAAGCTGCTGAGTTTGCATTATAATGATCATCTATTGCTTTAGTCTTTTAGAGGATGGAAAGGAGGAGAGTTAGCCCGAATTCTCTTGGTGATGACTCCTTATCATATTCATAGAGGTCATCACTCAGGGAGGGCTTCCAAGAACCCTCAGCCATTATCTCTGTTAACCTCTGCCCTAGGTAGGTACCCGAGGGAGGTACCTGGATGTCTCTTCACAAAAGACCTGGAGGCTAAAAGAGGGGGAATGGCATGTCCTAGGTCCCAGGCTAGCTGGCAGGGAGGTGAGGAGGGGAGAGCAAGCAGGTGGTCCAGAGCTTCCCAAAGCCCCGCTGTGTTTAAAGTTTCTCCGGTTCTGCAGTAAGTTATGTCAGAAGTTACTACTGCCTTGGTTCCAATATTTGAGATGCTGGCCAATAAATAATACTTAATGACCCTGAGGTTCTATCAGACATAATTACATCCTACTGGCAGCTACAGCCTTGAGTTAGGATGACTTGAAAGGAAATTCAAAGCAGTGTCCTAACCTCTCAAAGAAGAAAAAAAGCACAAGGACAGAGGGGAAACCCAAAGACTAAGATTTTGATAGACTTATTCTGCAGGTGCCTAAGTAAACAAACTGAATTCCTATGTTGGTGTCACTGCCTAGGCCTGGGAAGATGCTGTAAAGGAGAAGATTTAAAAATCCCCAGGTGTGTACGTGCGTGAAAGTGCCTGTAACTCAGCTCAGCCACCTGTTTGTTGAGAGAATGTTAGGACATGAGAAGAAATCTGATGTATCTGTTTTCATCAAGGGTCAAGATGGGCTTTTTCATTCTTCCCCAGCAAAGCTAGTTTCTGCACTGAAAGCAGCAGCCAGAAATTACCAAGCTAGAAACAAAACTGGTTCATGAAGCTGTAAGCTTCCTAACTGGTATGGCATTCTCCCCAGGCATCCCAAATAAGGGTACCTTGTGCATTTTTTCTACATGTAAAGTTCTGTATACTTGAGTCCTTTGTTCAAAATATTAAAGCAAACATGGCATGAAGAACTGCAGATTTCTTTCACAAACAAGAGCTGAATTAACTCTACTTGGCATCTCAGTTGTTTCTTAAACGACTCACAATCAAAATTTCAGTAACTGTTAGTTTCATTTGGCCTTCAGCCAGAAGAGAACTAGGGAGTAAATGTAAGAGAATGGAAAGTCCCCAAGATCAATGCCACAGCATTGTCATGAAAATGCCATAACATTGGGTTCCTCCTCTTTGCTGATAAGATTAAACCAAAGAGCCTATTAATTTTTTTAGCACAGAGTTTTTTAATTTGTATGCTTGAAATAGATAGGAGAAACAAATTAAAGGGGAGAGCAGTTGCCATAGTCCAGTACACAAACTATAGTGAGAAGCAATCAATAAAAATTAGGGAGCATGTCAGTGTGAGGTCATTTAGTGGGAGATAAATAATCACATGCTATGAAAACCTATAACAAGTATTGCATTCCTCACAACACTACCTAAAAGGTAGATGATACTAATTGTATTTCAGGTAGTGTTATGAGTGATAATCAACAGAAGAAGGCTAGGTCATCAAGAAAAGCTGTATTGGTGTTCAGTGTTCTCTGTTACCAAGTTGAGAGTTAAATAATACACTATAGAAAAGGTTCTACTAAAAAGTGTTGTCAGTGCAATTAAATCTTTATAGCACCAAAAGAGGAACTTATTAGTTGTCCTTAAAATTTGGCTATCCAAATGTGTTCCTTCCTAAAGCTTGCTGAGTTTTGCTGTTGAATTATGAACTTGCTAAAATTATGTCATTGGACACCTCAGAATGTGTCGTTAATACTAAGGTTCCATCCATAAACAAGCCACGCAGCCATACACAATTGAAATCACCTTCCCCGTTGCCTGCGGCAAGGGAAGGTATCTTCCCACACTAACCACTTTCTTCATATGGGAAACTGCAAAAACAACAGAACCGTTAATAAGCCATTTCCATGTCAACAGGAAGCAGTTATCACGTGGTAGAATCAGCGTTGCAAATTAATTAAGAAGAGCTTAATTAACTAGGAGGTAAGTTGGTATCAGTGAATCCTAGAAAATGTCCCCCTAATCACGAGATGCAGGGCAGCTGGGTGACATCTGGATTTTTCTACTCAGACTCACAAGTTAATTTTCCAAACTCTGGGGTAGATAAAATCTGGAATGTCTTTTGCCAAATATTTTACATTAATATTTTCGCAACCATCTCATTCTGTAATTTAAACCTTGAGGGGGGGGCCGCCTTATTTCCTTTGTTCTTTCATCTTTACATCCCAAAATACACCAAAGTACATATACATGCATACAAATATACATACATAAATAAATTCAAGTTTAACGGATACTCGATTCTCTTAAAAGGGAACAATCAAAAGATGATGACCTATGAGAAGACTCATAGGTCACTAAAAATTTTTAAAGCTTTTTTGTTTGAACTTGGACAAGATATCAAGTAAACAGCAAACAAATTTCCACATACAGGCTATTCAGATGAGGTAGACTCACTTACGTGAATTATCTTCCAAACATAAAAGATCCTCATGTTAACTGAGCTACCCTTATCTCCCATGACGAAGTACAAGTTTCATGTGAAATTTCAGACACCTTTTTTCTCATGTCAGTGTTCCTTATTTGTGACAGATTCCACACTCTGATCTTTATCACTAAAGATGCAGCAACATGCCTGTCACTATCCTCTGGAAAAGGATGAGGCCATCCTGCAGGAAGAGTGGCGCTTGGATGCAGAAGCTGAACAGCCCCAGTGTGGTCCAGAGAGCAGCAATTTAGATGGTGTCCCCTGGCAGCTTCCAGCCGCACAGCCTCTCAGCTGCATGGGGAAGACAGGGTCATCCCACCCAGAGGCGCAGCCCCAAAGCATCAGGGCCTCTCCTCTGCACCCCCTGAGGAGCCTGTCAAAGAAGCACTGTGAGAACCAGGGGAGCCTTCTCCACTTTGACCGGCAAGCCCCAGGCAGAATTTCCACCTCTCCCACTTTGAGGAGGTTACGGGGCAGTGGCTGTGGGACACGGCCCTCCCTAACTCTGCAAGAGGCCTGGGAAGGGCCCCCCTGGGAAGGCTGGAAGAAGCCTGCAGGCTCCCCTTGTTACCATTCCAAGAGTCTACCTGGAAGCCCCCCAAATTCTTCACACTCCTTATCTCACAGATTCTGCTCGGGATTGCCTCTGGATCCCTCCAGGGCCCTCAGTGCTGCTGACTCATTTGAGCCCCAAGCCGGGCCCCCAGTTGAGACTGCCCTTCCAGTGTCTCTGCCTGTCTATGAGGAGTTCCTTCCCCAGGCCCCTCTTTCACCATCCAGCCCCGCTGCACAGCCCCCAAGGCCTCAGGTAACACAGCTCTAAGCTTCCTGCCTCTCATTCAGTGACCACCAACCAAGATAGGCTTGGGAGTTTCCACAATACCCCAAAGGCCAGGGGGGGTCTTGTGATGGGAGACAGCACAGGAATCACAGCCTAAGAGATCCACACTCTTTTGGATACACTGACTCTCAAGTAAAAGGGTACAACAGTTTGGGAAAGAAGGATAATGGAGTTCTAGCTCGCTTTCATTCTCCATATCCTTGAAGGCACTTTAAGAAAGGGCTTACCAAGGTCAGGCTGGAAGAGATGGTCTGCTGGGCACTGAGTAGTGGAGGTGGCCCTCTGCAGGTGCACACAATTCAAAGATGACATTGTGTGGTCAGTTTAACAGGAAAAAAAAGCAAAGTATCCAAATTTCTAACCTTCTTCCCCTCTCCTCCCCTCCGCTCCAAAGGAAGGAAAATGGGAAACATTTTAGCTACTCAAGTTCATTGTCTTTGCTTTTAAGATATCTGCTTTGGAATGTTGGGTGGATGCAAGTAAGCAAAGCTAAAACATATCTTGTTAAATTTTATTTCAGGGAGAAGAATTACATCAATCCAGGTGTGTATGAATTTGGTTTTCTCCAACGTTGTGAAATCTGTTAACTGTTTACTTTTACGTCCATTTTTCTGTTCTGACAAAGCAAACCTTATTCCTCAAGGCACTTTGTTTCACAGCCCTCAACTCACTCTTCACATTTATAAGTAAGAGTCTTAATTTCAAGAAATCCCTTTAAGAGTGCAGCATTTTGCTGTGGTTTGGGGGGAGGGGCAGCAGGGCAGGGTATGAAAGCCACATGCGGTTGTGGTTTTCTTTCTTAAAGATTTTATTCATTGTGTTTAGAGAGCGGGGAAAGGAGAGAGGCAGAGAGAGAAAGAGAGAGACATCAATGTATGGTTGCCTTTCACCTGCCTCCAGCTACAGACGTGGCTGGAGACCTGGCTTGCAACCTGGTTATGTGCCCTGGCTGGGGAATCGAACCAGCGACCTTTGGATTTGCAGGCTGGTGCCTTATCCACTGAGCCACCAGTCAAGGCTGCGGTTGTGGTTTTCATTTTAAATTGTCAGTGAATTGGCCCTGTGGCTTCATCAACATTCACTTAATAATAGGTTTTGTCAGATAGAGAAAATGGGAAGAACAGAAATATTCATCAGCCTTTTAAAGAAATGCAGAATGCAATAATAAAAGTAACAAAATGTGCTGTTTAAACCTAGGCCAACCTTTAAAGTGCCAGTTATGACACACTGTGCCTTTGTCTAGAACACAGGTAGATTGCATCACCTCAGAAACCAGCCCTGCACTTACAGCCTGGTCCTCAGGTTGCAGCAGTGGAAGTCCCATCCCTCTCAGGGAGGAAGAGCTTCCCTGGCTGCAAGGAAATGATTTGTGCCCACCCACCCACCCAATCTGTGGGGTTGGCGTCAAAGCCCTCATTTCATTTGGAAAATCATGGAGGAATACTCAAGGAATTAGCCATTGTTTTAGTGCTGGCCCTCAATTGCTAGGCAAGAGTCGGCATTCAAAATAGGACAGATGAGGCCCATCTCTGCAATCTTTGTTGATTTTAACCCCAATTAACCAAAATGTATGAACAGAGATAGAGGATATTTACAAAGCCGCAGGAAAATGCACATTCTTGTATTAGTGCACCAGTTAGCTGTTGCTACCTAACAAACCGCCTAAATCTCAGTGGCTTAAAACAACAACCACTTATCATTTCTTATCATCTCTACTAACTCTTCTGAGAGTCAGCAGAGCTGGGCTGTGCTCAGCTGGGTAGTTCCACGCCGCATGTCCCTTATCCTTTTTATGAGACCAAAAGTTTCACCTAAGCATGCTTCTTTTTCTTATGGTGAAGGGAGAGGTTTAAGAAGACAAGCAGAAACATTCAAGGCCCCTTGGAGCCGGGGTTCTGGATCTTGCCTAACTCTATTGGCCAGTCGCATGGCTGAACTCAGGGGCAGTAACCGACAGTGGGAGAGCACTGAAATGTTAATGGCAAAGAGTATGGATACAAGAGTTGGTGGAAGGGGGTCCTTTAGCAAATCTTCCACAGGGGCAAACAAGCAGAAAACTCTAAAACGACACCTAATTCAGAGGTGAGAGAGAGAGAGGAAAAGAAAGTAGTCTGAAAGAAAATGATGATGTTGATTAGAGTGGATCATGCAGAGCCTGGCAGAATATTTAGGGATTTGTTCCTTACTCAAGCAGCAGTCTGAAACCATTGGCTAGATTGGCATGATCAGATGCATATAGGGTAGGCATGAGACTTAGATGAGAGTGGAATCCAGTGGCATAACTAGAATATTTAGGTATAAGAAAGTGGTAGTGTAGGCTCTGACGGAGTCAGTGAAGTTAGAGCTCACACTGAGCTCTTTCAGAGCGACAATCACCTAGACTTTGTGAATTATGGACCATAAGGTGTAGGTCTTGACTTCAAGTCTGGACATGTTGAATTAGAAGACCTTTGGAACATGTGAGTGGAGATTTTGAGTAGATACTTGATTAGAGAAGGCATCAGAATATAGATATATAGATAGATATAGATATAAATATAGATATAGATATATAGATATAGTTATAGGTATGTAGGTCTTTAATCAAGAAATGATTCCCAGACAGATAAAGTCTGTGTTCAGCTTTAAGTATGAGCTGGAGTTAGCAGACCTAAAGGCTAAGTGATGGAACACATTAAGCCATTTTCAAAAGATGGCATGAAGGTAGTTTTTATTGATATGCAGAATCTTTGTGAGTCAATAACAGAAATAGACTTGGTAAATTCAAAGGAATAACTCTGTCAAAGGACTTGAGGCCTCAAAAAGCTCTGTGGAGTTCAATGTCACAATCACATACTATGAAGGGGAAGGTTACAGAAACTCACAATAGGAAATTGGAAAGGAAGTGATTTGGACATCTTGTTATCTAGTGAGGACCTTGAATTATGAAATATTATCTCTGTAGGATTTAGTACAATACTTGGCAAGGTTTATTGAATTGAATAAATAGAAGACTAAGTATAATCTATGAATTAATATGTTAAATATTCATCTATTATTAATAACAGATGCAGTAAGTTTTTCATTTGCCATTAACCACTCAATCTATACTTTTTTTAAAAAAGAGATTTTATTTATTACTTCCAGAGAGGGAAGAGAGAGAGGCAGAGAGGAAGAGAGATATCAATGAATGGTTGTCTTTCATCTGCCTCCAGCTACGGAACTAGCTGGAGACCTGGCTTGCAACCTGGTTATGTGCCCTGGCTGGGAATCGAACCAGCAACCTTTGAGTTCACAGGCCAGTGCCTTATCCACTGTGCCACCAGCCAGGGCTCAATCTATACTTTTTTAATCTCGAAGTTCAACCTTAAGTATGAATCTTTAGTAAAGAGCTAACCATCCATAGCACAGAGCTCCTCTGTCTGTGTTTCTTTTGATCCCTCTCTCTCTTCTTTGACATATCTCTGTAGTCTTTTCCACACTTTCCATTTGTTCAAAGAGCAACTTCCTTCAGATAGCTCACCAGGCCTAGTTATGTTATGTCAGGAACAGAGCTCTACCTGAGGCCCTGCTATCTACCCAGGAGCCAGGGGCCTCACTTCAAAAGCTTCATTTAAACTCAGTCCACTTAGGACTTTAATATGCCTATTAGGTGGCATAAACCAGGGGCTGGCAAATGATGGCCTATGGCCCAAATTTATTCCACCACCTGTTTTTAAAGATAAGCTTTATTGAAATACAGCCAACCCCATTTATTTAAATACTGTCTGTGGCTGTTTTTATGGCCATGCAATGGAAAGACTATATGGCCCAGGCAGCCTATAACACTCACTATCTTGTTCTTTATAGAGAAAGTTCTGACCCCTGGTATTTTAAGAAATGATTGTGTAGCTGTCAGTCAATCACAACATCCTTTTTGTCTTGTAGAATTTCAGATATAAAATCCATTTTCAGAAATACTGACATTTTTTATTTATTCATTTATTTTTTTGCTAGTATTCTAACACATAGCCTGATAATTGGGCAGACTCTCAGTTCTGAAATCAGCACAGTATTATGACTTTGATTACAGGCTTTTCTGTGTGAACTTATTTCTTGCTGTCATTCCCTCTTCCCCTCCATAGCACTTCAGTGAATTTACAATCTTTCTAAACCTCCTTCTCCTATGACCAAAATATACCTCCTAGAAAAGAACAATTCATTCTTACTAAAATGTGAAGGACTTTAATCTTAAGAGATACCTACACTTACCTTTCCAAGTAGAGCAGTGTAGTCCTTCCTTTTGGGTTTCCCTACACCTTATAATTGCCTCACGATCACATTAAAACACTGTATTGCAATTCTTTTATACTCATCTGCTTCCAGAATGAAGACCTTCAGTGGCCACTTATTTATCCTTAAACCTCTAGCACCCAGTACCCGGCTAAAAACCTGTCTCCACAAACATTCATTGAGGGAAAAAGGAAGTCAGGCCAGCCAGTAGACTTCTTGGTTTAAGATATTACTTGTCTCTCCTGGGTGTATTGAATTTTGAGAGAACAAGACTTGAAGTCAAAAAATGAAGCTGTGCTGGTAAGATTTTCAACATCAGAAATCCAATGGGAAAGATTTGCGGGTTAGGAAGACCTAGCTGGCACTCCTTAAAATCTATATTCCCAGAAGGTTGTCTGTCACACATAGTTTTCTGGTCATCCCTGAAGCGGAGAGGGGAAACCTACATACTCTATCTCTGCGAACAAAGACTAACTTTCCAATGTTCAAAAGAAAATAAGAAAAAATTGCTAAATGTGTCCAAATCAGCAACTAGGGCAACATTAGCATGAAAACTAAATGACAAGGTGTTTGAAAGTCTGCTTCCAGGAAGAAACCAGACAAAAGCATTGAATGGCAGTAAAACATCCCCCAAAGCCAGCTGGTTACCCTTAGTGGGCAGCAGAACATGGGGGTAAGGGCTGTGGGAACCAAACTCTGGGTTTGAATGCAGTCTCCACTTCTCTCCGGCAATGTGACAGCGGGCAAGTTCTCTAACAACCTGAAACCTCAAAGACATTGTCCATGAAGTGGAGGCACAAATAGTACCCATCTAATACAGCTTTTGATATGATTAAATATTATCCCTATTAGCTGTGTTTTTTTTAAAGAAGCCATTTATTTATTCATTCATTTACTCATTAAGAACTTCCTATATGCAAGTCACTGATTCATTCTTTCTAAAATATTCTGGCTGCACATTGTTCACAGAAAACTAATTCAATGTGCCTGAAAATTAGATTCGAGACAATATTATACCTTCTGCAGACTTTTATTTAAAACCTGTTTAGTACCTAGCATTGTCTGTAAACACTAGGAAATATCAGAGAGACAGAAGAGTCTGTCCCAGCCCTCATGAAACTTAAGAGCCTGTTAGAAGGGTGTTGTTAACTAGAGACTAACATATGATATACTGTTGTTTTATTTGTTTGTTTAATTTCTGCACTCCGTAAAATCATATTTTATTGTATTACTTTTTCCCCCTCCTACACACACACTTTTACTGAGATAAAGTTTAGTTAATATAATTTCCTCACATAGGTACAGTATTTTCTTCTTGTGACCAGATAGATGGAAGATTTATCAGTCAGAAGAGAACCTCTCTGACCTGGGCATGGCTGGGGGTGAGGTGTGGACTGGCAGTTCCCTTTCACATCAGAAACCATGAGTTATCAGCACTTGGCATCAGCTCCTGTAGATGCAAGCTCCAGGAAATTAGGGGTTGTGTCTGTTTGGTTTATTATTATAACCCTAGTACCTAGAACACAGCCTGGCACATAATAGGTATTCAGTAAATGTTCAAGGAAAAGAAAATAGGAGGCAGTTGGCCTGTTAGATTAGGACAAATCTGGTATGTTCCCTTCTTTGTTTTGTATGCTTTCTCCTCCAGCTACTTATTTGTCTCCATCAAGCTCCTTGCAACCTCCCCCACCTTTCTAACCTGTTTGGTGTTTAGCTTCTGAATGTACCTTGGGTTGTAGGTATTTATATAAGGATTGTTTGATCCCTCTAGGCAGTATTTTGTCCAGAACAGACAAGTTAGCCTAGAGAGACGTTGAAAGTTTAAGTTCAAGCAGCTATCCTGCTCTGAGTAAGTGAGTTTGAAAATGAGAGTGATGCTCCTAAATCCTTGATTCAAAGATTGTAAGGAATGAAAAGAGTTCACTCATCATTCTTCTCCACATAAGGCCCAGGGAAGCGACATGCTAAGTTCACACATGAAGATCAAAGTTAGGAATCAGGAGTCATAAACTGGATGCTGTTGCCATTCAACTGTGTTGCCCCCTGGATTGCTCTCCTGTTGCTGTTATAATGAATTACCAGCAACTGGGTGGCTTAAAACAGCAGAAATGTATGCTCTCACTGTTCTAGAAGCCAAAAGTACAAAATCAAAGTGTTGGCAGGGCCACGCCTCCTCTGAAGGTCCTAGGGCCTGTCCTTGCTTCTTCATCCGGGAGTCCAGAAGCTACAGCTACGTTACTTTTGTCTCTACCTCCATCTTCACATGGCTTTCCCTCTTCTCTGTGTCTTCTGTCTGGGGGTCTGAGAAGCACACATGTCATTGGATTTAGGGACCATTCAGGTAATCCAGAATAATCTTTTTTAGTGCTCTTTAATTTATTTATACCTACAAATACCCTTTGTACAAATAAGATCACATTGACAAATTCCAGGAGTTAAGATATGGACATATCTTTTGGGTGACCTCAACCTAACACATTGGCCCCTTCTTTTACCTAAAATAGTACCCACCATCATATCAATACTTTTAAATCCTCACCCAAAGATATGTATGATTTTTAGAGAGAGAGGAAGGGGAGCAGAGAGAGAGAGAGAGAGAAAGTCATGTTGATGTGAATGAGAAATTTTGATCTGTTGCCTTCTACAGGGACCCCAACTGGAGCTTGAACCCTCAACCTAAGTATGTAGCCTGACTGGGAATCAAACCTGCAAGCATTTTGTTGTATGTGATGACACTCCAACCAACTAAACAATTCTGCCAGGGTCATCATTATATCAATTTTTAACAACATTTTATGCATGTGATTATTTATTCATGATCCAAAATGGAAAAGCAAATTCATTTGAGAAATGTGTATATACCATTCTGTAGGTCAATATACTTATATATTCAACAAATTTATTTAAATACCTGTTCTATGACTATGCTACTGCTTAGATTATATAATATTTAAGACACAACATAAGCCTTCAATAAAATCCTTATAAAAACATGAAGTTGGGGAGGGATGGAAGGGGAAGAGAGTTGGCTCTCCCTGAGCAGATCAGGGAAACACTCTTGGAGAAGGGGAGCCGAAGCCGGAATTGAGAGATGAGTATGAGTTTACCAGGCAGACAAAGGAGAAACAGTCAGGCAGATGGGAACTACCTGAGCCAAGGTGTGGAGGCATGAAGTTCAGGGTAAGTTTATAGAATAGGAGTAGCCAGCTATTACTGGAGTGCTCATTCTGTGGAAGTTTGAATGACAGTGATGGCTCTGGGTGTGGAGGTGTGGTTATGGTTCCATTTACACAACAAATGTTTATTGAGCTTTTAGTAAACACAGGGATTTAGACCAGAACCTAGGAGTTTAGGGTAAGAGGGGAGATAAGACATGATTTTGCAAAGTATCATAAAGTAAGATACTTTCCATGAGGGAGGACAACAGCAGAGGAATATTTCATTGGTGTTTATCTAAAACAATAGGTTGAGTACTAAATGAGCCCTCACCAACATAAATGATAACTTGTGTTTCTTGCACTAATGGGCCTGGCAGTCTAGTGGAGTAAACAGACATGTAAATAGAGAATTGTGTCATAATATATTCAGCACTTTTTGCTCTTTTTCCACTTACAAGTTTTTTTAGGAGTCAGATTTGTGTATTTGAATTATGAATTCTAGCTCTTTAATTAACAACATGGCCTTAGATGGATTGATTTCTTAACTATCTCTTGGAGCCTCAGCTTCCTCCCCTCTATAGTAAGGGCAGTAATTTCCACTTCATAGGGTGCTTGTGAACATCATTATAATGCATGTAAACCACTTACTAGGGTGTCTAGTAAAAGTAGGTGCTCATTAAGTACCAGTTGTTTTAAATTAGAATAATATTCACTAAGGCCAATCTATTCAAAGCATATGCATTTGAGGTCCATTGGGGACACATTTCCTGCAGCCAGAAACTTTTCTGGCACCGGCATGCCGGAGCAGGCTCATTGTTGAGTGTTGACTCATGGGTGTGTGGCCTGCTCAGCAGTGGGAGAGAATTCTCTGAATTCTCTGAATTGCTGCCATCCCACCCCACACCATGGACCTTCAGATCTTCAGCAAAGGACAGGATAAGGAGACATACCAGAAAGGAGACAAGATTATTCCAACAACCATGGGACTAGTCCCTTCCGATCTGACCAGCCTGGGGACACGCAACTCAGGGTTAGTGAAAGTGTGGCTGTGTTGGGATTTCTGAATGCAGGGGCTGGGGGAGGTGGCCAGCATGTCCAAGGGTCTTGAAGCTTGGGTCCAGCACCCAGTTATACTGCCTCCCAGGTCTAGAGTTTTCTACTAAGGCAAAGAAACAGAATAACTAAATAACATCAAGCCAAAAAAAAAAAAAAAAATACTTCTTAAGAATGTTTGTTTACTTGTGCTTCCCAAACAAAGGACAGCGTGAAGCTATATTGTGCTTACATAGTGGCAATGGGTTGCCAGCCATATTCTAAACATTTTACATTTATTATTAGTTCATTTCCTAGCTTATTATGCCTGAGGAAATTAGGTGTCAAAGAGTTCCTTTCCCACCCTACCCCATGCACACACCATTCTGTTTGAGAGAGATGGATGAAAATTCTGAGTTTATTGCAATGATTGCTTCCAGTGGATATTCAATCTAGAACTGCACACGATGATATGTGTGCATGCCAGTTTTTATAAGAAGCAAATTTTAGCATTTGGAATAGCCAAAGTAAGATACCAATTTGGAATCACCAACACCTCTCCCTCCTGGAAATCCAAGTTCAAAGCCATTCTGAATTCATTGCAACTATTTACATTAATGTCATTAATCTAACAATCTGAGCAACCCTGGCTGACACAGACATGCGGTCCTTTTCCTGAGGTCCCAGAAATCTAGTCCACTGCCAGGTCAGGGTAATACAGGCACAGGTTTTTTGTACCAATTCATGTCTCTTCCTGTTACCATGTGCAGATATTCTTTCTTATTGTTTTCCTAGGTCTCCATATGGTTGCAACGATCATTTTGATATTTTTATAACCCATGCCCTCTTGTGAGGAACATAAAAATGTCATATTCCCAGAAATTCTGTTATGCCTTTCAGAGACATGCCCACCTTTCCAGAATGAACATCCTGGGTTTTGAACACCAAAAGAACGAAGCTGAGATCATAGCTCAAGTTCTGTGTAAGCCACTTGTCTAAGTGCTGCTCCATATGTGCAAATTGAACTCCAAAATCTGGCCTATGTGCTTGCAAATGGATTCCATATGTCAGAAGTTGCCCTAGTCAAAGGAGAAATGGAGAGGGGTAATTTAACCACCTTTAATGGAGGATGAAGGACTCAAATTGCATTTTGCTATTGTATATGCATATGATGATTTATTCATGATTCAAGATGGAAAAGCAAATTCATTTGAGAAATGCATATATATCATTCTGTAGGTCAACATACCTATATAGTCAATGAGCTTAGTTATACTATACCTGTTCTACATCAAGTTCTATGTTAATGCTTAGATTATATAATATTTAAGACACAGCATGAGCTTTCCATAAAATCATGAAAACACAAAGTTGGAGGAGGGGCAGGGGGGAAAAAGATTTGGCTTCCCCTGAGCAGATCAGGGAAACACTCTTGGAGAAAAGGGAGCCGAAGCTGGAATTGAGAGATGAGTATGAGTTTGCCAGGCAGACAAAGGGGAGGCAGGCAGGCAGATGGGAACTACCTGAGCCAAGGTGTGGAGGTAAGTTTAAACAGACATGTAAATAGAATATTATTGCATAATTTATTCATGAATTATCATAATAGCATTTATTAACAGACTACCAAGTTCTAGGCACTGATCTAAGTGCTTTATATTGATTAGCTTTGTCCATCTTCACACAGTAAGTAGGTATGATTATTGTCTACATTTCACAAATGGCAGTCAGGGCCAGGGGTTATTAACTTGCTCAATCAAGGTTACTCAGCTAAAGTTAAAATCCAGGCAATTGACTCCTCATTTTTAACCATCACTCTGGAGAATTATAGAAGCATGGAAGAGGAGCATATAAACCAGCCTAGAGGCAGTGGGGGGAGACTAATTTTCCCACTCTACTGGTAGTTATATCCTCTCTGAGTCTCCAGATATTGCTTATAGAGTCATAGGAAGCTACCAAACTCATTATACTTACCAGATTGTGTAATACCTGGAGTTAAGTCTCAAAAGACTACATTTCCCCCCCCCCAGAGTTCACTTAGGTTACATTTCTTATTCAAATTATTTCTACTTTTCTAATCCCTTCTATCCCCATAAATACCAAATATCATTGTATGTTTCTAGGGTCTTTATCAAGAAAAGTGTGAAGTTTAAAGGAAAGCTTATAATATTTAATATTTTTAGGGAACTTTTTTCTTGTGGGTTCCCAACATTTTATATGATACCTTTTGAATAGCACTGTGAAAATTCCTGTCTGGATTTGTATACTGGTAATGCATAATGTCTCAGTTCCAAAATCCTGTGTTCCAGGCAATGAAACTAAAATTATATTTCCCACTCAAATCATTATAACTTTTTCAACATCCACCTAATTTGGGTTGGCAAATAACAAAAAGGGGAGAATTGTAAGAAGTTGAGTTGAAATTTTAATGACTTTATGAAACTTCATCATAAATAGATGGCAAAAAAAAAAAAAAAAAGCCACAGGAGTGCAGAATGTTAAAAGGTGACCTTATTCTTGAAGAAGGAAATCTAGGATGGAATGTCAGTTAGGATAGTACTTGTCTGCATGTAACAGAACCCAACTAGGACAACCTAAGCAAAACAGGGCATTTCTTTTGTACATAATCAAAGACCAGGCCAGGGTAGATGTCAGCAACCTCCCAGGCTCTTTCTGTTTTCCTATTCTGCTGTTACCATTGCAAGATTACTGGTATACATTCAGGTATCAAGTCATATTCAAGACAATAAGAAGGGCAAAGGTCAAAAGATAAAAGGAAAAATTAGGGGAGAAGGTTTCAAAGTGGAAACATTTTTCCACTTTGTAAAGGTTTCCCAGAATCTATACCCTGGAACGCCTGTTTAAATTTCATTGGCCATATTTGGGTCACATGGCCTCTGTTAGCTGCAAGGGAGTCAGGGTAAATCACTGTATTACCTCAGCACATGCCACTCATCCCAAACAAAGCAGCATATTGATAATAAGAAAAATAGAGAGCATGCATACTGGTTTGGCAGCTAGCAATGTCTGAAAAATGAACCTAAAGTTTCCTTATTACAAAAAGAGAGGAAGAAAGAGATGAGCAATGAAGAGCAGTCAAAACAGATTTTAAAACCCTGGGCAATACAGCTTATTTGTATAAAGTCAGGAAAATTTTATAATTATTTCCTCATAAATTACTCAGAAATCCATGGTTCTAAATCTTATGGAACAAGTTTTGGAGAGGGCAAAGTGAGGATAGCATTTCCAGCTAAGGCATCAAAGTGTGAAAACTTTTGTGTTCTATTTATAATCCATTCCTTATTTCTAGAGAATAAATTGCAAAGTAAGGAATATCAGGGGCCAGGTTATAGAAGGCTTGTGCATATTCTTTAAAAAGGTATTTATTGCCCTGGCTGGTAGCACAGTGGATAGGCACCAAACCGAAATAGCAGGATAGCCTGCAGGATAGCCTGCAAACCGAAAGGTTGCTGGTTCGAGTACCCAGCCAGGGCACATAACCAGGTTGCAAGCCAGGTCTCCAGCCAGGTCTCCAGCCAGGTCCGTAGCTGGAGGCAGGTGAAAGGCAACCATGCATTGATGTTTCTCTCCCTCTCTGCCTCTCCCCCTTCCCCATTCTCTAAGCATAATGAATAAAATCTTTAAATTAATAAATAAAAAGGGATTTATCTGGTACAGAATGAAGAGCCATTGAAGTGTCTGAGGCCAGGAGGGATTAAGTCAGACTTGCATTTTGGGTAACTCCTATTTATTGACTGGGTGTAGGATAGAACCAATAAGATAAAGCTAAAGGCGAATAAATAAGTTAAGAGACAACTATATTAGTGCAGGTGAAAGATGCTGAGGGCCTAAACTAGTGAATATAAAAAAATTATGCACAAATATGAGAAAGTAAGTCTTTGAGCAATCAGGGGAGACTTCTTGGAGGAATCAGCCTCTTATTACTAAAAATTAACTTTCTTTTATACCTATAGCATCTGTCTTCAAAATCTGAGGCAGCTCTATTTCAGATATTTTGAAGAAATTTATGGGATGTAAACTATATTAATAGAAATTCCTAAGCAATTTGTCCTGCTATTCATAACTATAATAATCCAGAAATGCTTTTGACAGAAGGCTGAAAATTTTAATTAAATCTTAAAATCTAAAGCTAAGAAAACTCTACATCAAGATACTTATTTCCTCAAAATCGGTTGTTCTTCAACTCTGGTGAGTATCTAGGGAGCTAGGAAAACTACAGATTTGGAAGACCACCTTCAGACGGCCTGGGTCAGAATGTTGAGGGCCAGATTAAGGGGTGTGTATTATAATAAATTCCACAAGGTGTTCTAATAAATACCAGATTTCTGTCAACAGCATGATAGGCCTGGCAGGGCAGAACCAGAATGCTGACATCAGACATATTGATGAGAAAGGGACATGACATCCAAGAATGTATAATTCTGTGGCGAGAGATGGAAGTACAGGTAGGAAGGCCATTATGGGTGCAGAAGTTCAGAAGCATGGAGCTTGGCTATAAAGCACAGAGAGCTTAAGCAGCAGGCAGGGGAAAAGTGGCAGCTGGAGAGGAAGGGCTATGCTGGGGAGATTAACAGGGTTTCAGGTATGGCCACTTTGTGGGGAGGGAGTAATGCACCAAATCGTAATATCCAAAGTCTAAACCCAGACTCAACTTCCAAGGGAATTCCAGCAGTAAGTTTTTATTGGTAAATTGAGACAAAATTTCTCGGTATATAAAATAACCTATATGCTAAGCTATTTGTTGACCTAAAAAGAGATTACATTGGTCAATGAGTAAAAAGAATTGCATCTCTCATCCTTCAGAATAGACCAAAGGAATACCAGAACAGCTTTGATGAGGAAGCCATGAATATCCCTGCCATTTTAGCCTCTCAGGCAGGTTCCCCAGGGGCAGATCCTTTATCCCTTTGCTCCTTAGAGATCGCTGAGCATATGCCAACGGCTTTAGAGCTGCCCTCCGCTGTGTCTGATGTGACAACCATTTGTTTTGTGACTGTGCAACAGACAGGTTTCATGAAACGGGGTAGAGAAAAGGAGAAGGTGAACAGTCCTGTCTGCTAAGCTTTACCAATCACACTTCTCATTTTTCTCTGGGAAAAATAAAAGTACTGACTTTAAACAACCAGCCTCAAATCTCTAGGGATGCTGCCAGCCATACCATGCCTCCCGCTCCTCTGAGGACCTGTGAATAATCTGCAGAGACTCCTGAATGTGAGGACTTCCTCCTCGTGCCCTTCTGAGTTAGAACACGTTGAGCTGACATTTTTGAGAGAGCTGTTCTGCTTTGTGTTAGTCAGAACCATACATGGTCAATAAAGCTCAAAAATGGTGTGGAGAGGTGCGTCATCTTGGCTCTCCTGTACCTAGAGCCTAGAGTAGCTTCCAAATCCTTCCTATCAAAGCAAGCATTAATCAGGCATGTGGCAGACACTCCAGGCACACAGAGGTGGTCTGAGGGTTGACCTGCCTGAGTGCCGGCTCTAAGCTCTCTCCTTCTGCTTTCTAAGCGCAGGTTCTACGAGCACAGACGGAGCTCTATAGTGCTTAACTTACCTGGACTTGAGGTGTTTCCCGGGGACCTTCTGGTGTCTGATGGAGCTGCCCATTACCTGTGCCACCCTCTTCTGCTGTTGAATTCAGGTGAGATCATTCAGCCTACTTGTATTACATGGCTGCCATGGGACAGATACTGTAATACATGGGGGGCATTTTCAAAATATTGAATGACCAATATAACATTAAAGTTAAAACAGATCTCTCATCAAATGAGGACAGACATCAGCCATGAATGACTGGAACCAGTTGAGAATCACTGGTATTGGTTATTCTACTTACAGAGATGGGTCAGGTATGGGCCTTCTCTCAATAAGTCTCCTTTGCCAAATAATTTGCCCAGATCCAGGACCCAGAACAAGTATACCAGTGACGGTCACCCTCAGGGAGCTGAATGCATTCTCGGGGCTGATGGGCAGCTTCCCTCTCATAGCTGTTCTCCCACACCCTTACTCCATTTCTGGCTCTCAGCCTCACACTGGGATCTTCCAACCAGACTGGTACCCTGTGGGGACAGAGGTGCTGGTAACAGCAGATGACTGTGAAAGAAGATTAGAGAGAGGCAGCCTTAAGGGTAGATCTTCTTTGGGAGAGTAAACAATTCCCCATGATTCTGAGCGTAGCCTTTGATAGTTAAGAGGAGACTTAAGGATTATCCATCATGGTGGTTGTTAAACTAGTTTTATTCTTAACAGAGCCCATTTGATGTGAGAACCCTCACCTGGAAATCTAGGATATAAAACAGATCCAGGCAAATCTGCAATGCTTGAGAGTGGGTTGGGTCCCAAAGCCTCACCTCCAAGGCACCCCCAGAAGCCCAGAACATTGGGCAACTCAGCTGGAAAACCACCCAGTTCATTCCTCATTCACATGTGTGCCAAGTGACACTCAAAAGGAGAAGCAACCCAGGCATGGTGTCAGCTGGTCCATGTCAGAGGCACGGAATCTAGGCTCCTGCCTGCCTGTCCTGCGTGCTCTCCACCAGCCTGCGTCAACCACCCCTAATACGGAGCCCGGAAGCCAGGAGCCACCAGTAAATACATCATACCTAATATTTGTATGGTACTTCACTCTTTATAGGTCCCTTTCACGTCTATTGTCTTATATGACACAACCCTCCAGATGAACCTCTACCCTCTCATATGATACAATCACCCAAATGAAAAAAACAAAAACAAAAACAAAAAAAAAAAACAAGGATTAAGTGATCTACTCCAGGACCAGACCCTAGAAGTTAGATATAGCTCTAAACATAGCATAACATTAACAGAAGTTGGTACTTGTTCAATGATATCTTGCAAGTACTTTAAACAGGTTGGCAACTAAAGCAGTGCTTCCTGAAGGCAGGTCCCGGACCAGCAACTTCAGCCTTACCTGGGAAATTATCAGAAATGTGAATTCTGGAGCCCTGCTCCAGACCTTTTGAGTTAGAAAATCTAGGAGCAGAGCCTTGTAATCTGTTTTTAATAAGCACTACAGGTGATTCTGATGCCAGCTAAAGTTTGAAAACCACCATGCTAGGAAACAGGCCATAACTTCTACACGATGCTTCTAAATCAACTCATTGTTTGTTGTGTGCCTAGCATCCCAGTAGAAACCACGTAGTAAAAGTTATGCCCTCTTCTCAAGGAATTTAGGATAGAACTCTCATGTCCTAATGATCTAATCATGGGCTAATGCAGTGCCAATTAGGCTTTGATGTGCATGAGTCACCTACACGTAGCGTTGAATTTGAGATTCCAAGTCAGCAAACTGAATATTTAACACAGATAATAACAGACTGTGGGTGAAATAAAGACCCATTTCAATCTTCTTCTGAATATTTGTGAAGCTTTCCCCAGGCCCTAAAATAACCCTTGATGACAGAAAAGCAGAAGAAAGAAATTTGTTAAGACTAGAGACCCCAATTATTGCAGTTCAAGTCTGGTTGGACCACCAGGCATTTAAGAGCTAAGAGCGGTGAAGCCGATTTGTTCCTAAAGGAGATTCCACCCAACCTCCCCTCTTAGAAGATTATTAAGCTGGTCAGAGTGAGCAATACAATCAGTTGAACCCTTTTTCCAGGGTTCCAACAGAAAAAATCCCTCAAGCACACTTTTTTTAGTCAATGCTGCTCAGTAATTGCCTCCATTTAATTAAAGTATTATGCAGAGTCCCCTGATGAACTGAATAGAAGGATAGACCTATAAAACATCTATTTTGTATACTCAGTCAACAGAATACCTTGCCTAAACCTAAGGGATGATTCCCAGCCTTTTCTGGGTAACATTACACATTGATACAATGACATAAAAATCAGGAGTCTGGAATTTCATCTCTTTACTTCCCGATCATCAAAAAAAGGCACTATAAGAAAGGGCAACTCTTAGGGACTAATTGGATGCTGGCTATAGCAACAACAAACCCCCATCCTAAAGATTGGTGAAGTGTTATGGCTCCCCTGTTTTTGGGAGCCTGTGTTTAACCACACCTGGGATTATCAGGTTGATGTAGTCCCAAGTCTTCCATGAGCAGGCCATGGAAAAGGCACATGCTGAGAGAATTTCTGGTTGAACAGGGTAAAAATGAAGTCTTTTCATCCCCAAAGTCCTATGATTCTCTATCTTAAATAAATTACTCAACATCTTTATGACATTTTTTAGGTTTTTTCCCCCTGCATGATTAAGGAAAAGGACAACATTACTGTCAGATAGCAACAGAATACCAACGTTCAGGTTGCAACATTGCTTCTTTCACTCATCTGAATAAATATAAATATTCATTCTGAGCATCTCCAGAGAAGGAGAGGTAAAGCAGGATGAATTCTGTTTGGCTCATTTGTAAAAGCAGGTTTTGCAAAAAGAGCACTGTAATGCCCTATTACCAGTTACTCAAAGTCCTAATGTATTTTCTTTAATTTCACCCACCAGAATCCAAAAAGCCAAGGTGGCCTTTCTCCAAGAGAGGAGTGGTAAGTGCTGTGCATTGTCATTTTTGTATTAATTAAGCTTTCTGTAGCTAAGAAAGTAAGAAATGGCTGAAGAGTACCTCTATCTTTGCATGATGGCAGATGGCACGTGAAGTTTAAATTCTATCATCACGTTCATAGTAGCAGCTGCAGAACATGCCAAATGAGGCCGTTTTGTGCAGCAGAACACTACTAATTGCCAGTGGTTAAAAAGCTCTGCAAAAAAACCCAAAATGATCCTAATATTATGATGCTTTACGATTCTAAATTTATAACTTGATGCAGCTTCAGAAAGAGCTCATTCCATAAAGTCAACTTGAACAAGTGGCTGCCCCAGATTGCAGCCTGTGCTGTGCATATTGGGAGCATTGAAAAATTAATAAGCTATTACAGAAACAGATTCGACAAATACACTTCTATTTCTGGGAAAACCAACTGGATCAGTCCTTGTGTGTTTTTTTAAAAATTCATTCTGGGTACCATCAATTATGAAAGAGTCATAAATTGACATCAGTGGCCCCTGATTCTTCACCGACTCTGACAAGGGCTGGCCACAGGGCAGACTTTCCTTCAGGCATGCTGGGGGTGGAGGGGTGGAGGGGTGGAGCATTCCTGCCCACAGTCTGACTGACCCCTCACTCCTGTTTTTGGAGGAAGGGGAAGGACTGACTTTATTCTCCCAACAGTACTGGTCACAATACCATTTTAAAATACCATAGTGAAATTAAAAACTCTCTGAGGTTCTAGTCCCAGCTGCTCCACTTCCTATTCTGTGATCTTAACCAAATGAATCAAGCTCCCTCAGCTTCAGATTCTTCCCTAGAGAAGCTAGATAGTAAGTGTGCCAGTTTCTTGGGTGGCTGTGATGAGTACGTTAAAAAATGAATGTGGAGCTTACCCCAGAGTTGGCACATCATGAACATTCAATCAATATTGGCAATATTATTGGTAGTTTTATTTGTCATTAGAATTTGGAAAACTACTTGCTCTCATAATCAAGTAATGAGTGACTTTCACATTGTTTTTCAGGCACGAAATGTTTGTATGAATGTCTTAGTCAGTTGGGACTGCTATAACCAATAACCACAGACTGCATGGCTTAAATAACCAATAATTACTTCTTACAGTTCTGGAGGCTGGGAAGCCCAGGTCAGGGGGCCAGCATGGTCAGGGGTTCTGGTGAGAGCCTTCTTCCTGGCTGGTAGATGGTTACCTTCTTACTGTGTCTTCACATAGTGGAGATAGAGCTCTGCTGTCTCCTCCTCCTCCTCCTCACTAGCCTCATAAGTGAGGTTGTTGTTCTTATAAGTCCTTATGACCTCATCTAAACCTAGTTACTTCCCAAGGTCCTGTTTCCAAAGACCATTACATTGAGGGGTTAGAGCTTTAACATACAAATTGGGGGTCAGGTCAACAGAAACACTGAGCCATAGGGACAGTCTAAATATTATAAGCATCAAATCGATTAACTGCTGGTAAAATTTTCACACCATGATCACTAAGGCTGTTTCTCATCATTCGTGCTCATTTTGCTCCTCTTTAGGGACCTGATTGGATTGGTTTCCTGGCAGGTCTGAGACAGACCCTATGGTACAAGCTTTCCTGGACTTGAAAATGGAGGCAGAGCCAGTTATTGTCAGGTCTGGGGTGCCGGGAGATGGGGAATCTCCCACCAGATCTCCTGGGGGCTCCCCCAGAGCAGAGAGGTTCTAAGGGCTACTGGGGAGATAGAAAATGCTTCCAGAATCAGGGACTTCCCTAAGGGAGGGATGCTCTTACAAGTTGTTGTGATCAATGTATTTTCCCCATAGAGAAGCAATTTCTTCCACGTGTTAGGTGACTGTATATGCCAAACACTGTGCTAGATAGCTAAGATGCTGAGATGCCCGTTGTTAGCTCATAATTGAGGTCAAACTGACATGTAAATTGGGGGGAAAATAATGGTAAATGACTTGCACAATTTTGGAGGTAGGTAGGCAGTGGTGGAGATACACTAAGAGAATAATTCGTGGAATGACAAGATGTTTCAGCAAATGTCCTCAGGAATGATGGGAAATTCATAACTTGAAGGCTCAGTTTCATAAAGACACAGTATCTGGCATTCTTCAAGTTAATGTCTACTGGCTGCTTCATCTTTTTAGCTTTACTTATCATGTAACTCATATCTATATAAATAATAATCCTCATTAATAAAACAAACATACTGCTACATTATAGTGTATTTTCCCAACCAACTTCACGTTTTTCCCTTTTCTAACCTTCCTTCTCTCTTTCTTTTCTGATATTGCTAATAAAAGCAAACACAGATATGTTTACTATGTTATCAGGTGCTATTTCTGTTTACGTGTGTTTCTATTTATGCATTTCATAGTTCACATATGTTAACTCGCTAATTCTCACAAGAATCCTACAAGGCAAGTAACATGGAGAAGTGAGGTTCAGAGAGGTTGAATAGTTTGCCTGTGTTCCCACAGCTTATGAACAACAGAGTAGGGGTTGGTCCCCAGGAGTTCCAGGCCCTCTGGACCTGAGTCTGTTTTAGCCCGAAATTAAATCATTGCTACAAATGTGGGGCTGAACACTCTTGCCTCCTTTATCTTATCCGAGAGCTCAGAGATCTGGTCTCTTCTCATAGACTCTGTATCAAACACTAAAATGTACATATTCACATTCACATAACATATATATTCGTTTGCTCCAGTTCCATGTCACCAGTGCCTACTGTAATTTCCGTTCCACTCACCTCTTAGTTCCTAATTTTAAGGCCCTAGAACTAAGCTTAGTTCCTACTCTTCTTCATGCTCTGTACGCTCTCAGATACCCTTCAATTCTTCTCATTGTTTCTCCTTGCCAATGCACCGTATTGGAGGCAACCAGTCTTCCAACAATAGGTTGTTACTCTAAAGGGTTAATGTGATCTCAAGAGGACTGTCCCCTCCCCTCTCCCTGATATATCTGCCAAGCACTTTGGCCAGGAGGTTGATCAGACCCATGGACAGCTCTAGTGAGTGCCCTTCAATAACAGGCTGGTGCCCATTTTCCCACAGCTCTAATGCTATTCCCATTGTCTCAGTGCCTTTATTTTCCAACAGGCTGCTGATTTTTTTATTTCCACAACATGCAGTCACTATGGTTTCAGACATCAACAAAAGGCATATGTCCCAATTGCTGTAGGCGGTCCTCAACCTCCTCCAAGATTTCTTTGCTACTGTGGAAGCTAACAAGTCTCTTAATAGGCTGTCTTTCAGTGCCATGAAGCTACCAGAGACACCAGCCACAGCCCTTCAGCACATTCTGAATCAATTATAGGGTCTCCTTTCAGACACATAGGGAGTGGCCCCAGCAGATAACCCCTGTGCCCCCTTGCTCATTAACATAAAGTTGAAAAACTCCCACTAAACAGCTTACATCCAAGCCAGCATTGTGACCCTGAGGCAATAGAACAAGTTAAACAAATCATTTGTGATAAACATCATTTGAAATGCAGTCAAGCTTAGGTTAGGATGTTTTTTTGTTTTTTTGTTTTTTTTTTTTTTTTTTTAAAGGTTAGGTCCCATTTTTTTTTTTTTTTTTTTTTTTAAATTTCATTATTTTAGAAAGAGGGGAAGGGAAAGAGGCAGAGAGGGAGAGAGACATCGATGTATGGTTGCCTTTCACCTGCCTCCAGCCACAGACCTGACTGGAGACCTGGTTTGCAACCTGGTTATGTGCCCTGGCTGGGGAATCGAACCTGCGACCTTTGGGTTCACAGGCCGGCGCCTTATCCACTGTGCTACCAGCCAGGGCAGGATGTTTTATACTTTATTTGATAGCATCTTCCTGGTATAGATGCCAAAATGAACTTCTTAAGTGGATAATTTATGATGTTGCAACAGTGTACTGAACAAAGCCAAAAATGTCACAATATGTGAAGTTTAGAAAGCAAGTTTCAGAAGGCTGTGCAAATACGACACCATTAAAAATTATAAATATAATCAGAAAAAGGTGTTAAGTGGTTATCTGGGGGTGAAGATCACAGGTAACTTTGATTTTCTTTATTTCTCAAATTTCCTGCAATAACCATATATTACCTTTATAATCAGATGTTTTAAACTAATACTATTCAAAAAAAAAAAAAAAACCATCAGCCCTGGCTGGTAGCACAGTGGATAAGATGCCGGCCTTCTAACCCAAAGGTTGCTGGTTCAATTCCCAGCCAGGGCAACATAACTAGGTTGCAAGCCAGGTCTCCAGCCAGGTCGATAGCTGGAGGCAGGTGAAAGGCAACCATATATTGATGTCTCTCTCCCTCTCTGCCTCTCTCCTTTCCCCTGTCTCTGAAAAATAATAAAATAAAATTGTAAATAAATAAAATAAAAAACAATAACAAAAAATAAGTAGGTGGTTTCATTCTAAGGAAACTAGTTTATAGCATATTCTAGTATTCTTTAGTGGTGAATTTTGTGTTGGGCAGTTGCTTCAACACTGGGCTCTCCCCAATCATCTGCCAACAGAGGGTGGGTAGAACTAAGACATTTTAGGTACCTTCTGATTATTAAAGTCCTACAATCCTGTGTTTGGAAAAGTCAGAACTGCGAAGGGCATGCTATCATCCCACAGGGTGGGTGCAAAACCAGGAGTCCATCTATTCACTCTTTAGCTGTTCCAAGACTTGGATTATTGTTTTATTATTTTTTCCCCTTGGTAAAATGAGCGGTTTGCATCAGACATCCTCACTAGCCTCTGTCCTCCAGATCTGACCTTCTGTGGTCCTGTGGGTCAGACTATTGCTGGGAAATGGTGTTTCAACTGTCAGTGGCTTCTAGACAGAATGTGCAGTCTGCTTTCATGCATGTTAGAGAATGACAGCAGGATGATGCTGAGGCAATACTAAAGTCATATTGTGAAAGAATTACTGTTTGAAAATCCTGTTTCTCACTATCTTTAAGCAGGGCAAAGACAGACACAAGCATATAGCTGACCTGGAAAATCGCCTCTCCTCTGTGAAGATTACAGACTTCAGGGCCTATGAGTTCCATAGCCTTAAGGTATCTCACAAGTTGCTTACTGAGTGACATGGCATTTCCCCCCCTGGTTTAGTCATTCTTCTATCGCCTTTGTTCATGGAATAGCAAAGTGCAAGAGAAGAGCACAGAGCAGGGCTGAGTCAGGTCTGCATCTCCAATGCACCCTGAAACCCAAGAATGTCATTTCCTCTTAAATAAAATAACGGGTTCCAGAGGCCCTGCGCTCGCTCTTCCTCACCTCACGACCTCAATTTCCTCATTTGAAAAAATGACTTGCTTTGGACAATACCATTTCCAAAGGCCTCTATATACTTTAAAACTCTCATTTCATGTAATTCATTTCAACAAGCTTTATTTAGCAGGGAAGCCTGGATCAGACTTCCCAGTTCTGGGTTTGGGGTTCTTTGAGATTGTTTTTGCAATAAACTGAAAAAGGTTCATGACATGCTCAAGCATAATGTAGAACAACATCAATTTAAATTCATTTTTATTTAAACTAAAGTAACAGGGTGGTACTCATCCCAAAGCCACACAGAAAGAACTGGGGTTTGGGCAGCTCTGGAGGAGCCACCGCCACCAAAATGGTCACGAGGCCTGAGCAGGACCCCATGATTTCAGGGACCTTTGCGTGTCCTTGCTGACCCAGTGCACAGGCCAGCCCATCAAGGTAGAAATTTTTGTTCTTTTCTCCCCCACCCCGTGTGCAGGGTAAGACCTGGAATGAAGTCATGGAAACACATCAAAAACTTCCTACTGATCAGTTAGACCTGAGGAAGCAGCAAGAGGCCGTATGGGAACTTTTCACCAGTGAATGCACTTATTTCTTGGACCATTTATTAGTTCTTAAGATGGTAATGCTGGACTTAATTTTTTTGCGGTAGCTGGAAAATAATCATTTGATTTGGGGGAATTTGTATTCCTCTTTTACACTGAAGAAAGCTAGGGAGGCACAGAGGTCTCCTGCTTTAGGTCTTAAGAAAATTTAACCTATTGTTCACCAACCACATGGTTGTCCCTTCATTCTTTTCTTAATCATAGTCTCTGAGGATTGGCAATCTCCTAAGTAAAAGGCCCAGCCTCCTTCTGGTATCTGCATCTCTTCCTGTTTTCACCCTGTGTTCACACACTCCAGAAGCCAGGGAGCTCGCAACCTCCAGGCACCCATTCCAGTGCTGCCAGCTCCCACTTTCTGAGCTCCTGCTCCCTGGTGAGTAGGGCCAGGAGCAAGCTTCCTGTCAGTGGCAGGGCCACAGGTGCGGCTTCCCAGGCAGCCATCCCCATGCACTGCGGTGGGGCTGGATGACATGGTACATTTGGGAGGTCTGCCAAGTAAACGGTGTCCCTGTGGTAGTGCAGTGCTGCAGCCCTGACCTGGAGAGACCCTGAGCAGAGAATTCCTATAGAAGAACCACAGGGCAAAAATTGGCAAGGGAGCAATTAATTGCCTTTCAAGACCACAGGGAAGGAAAAGCCAAAGTATTTCCAAGCTTGCCTCTGCTTAAGCACTTTTGAGTCCTGCTTACTCTCCTACACAAGAAAAAGCATTGTGTAAAAAAAGAAAAAAAAAAAAAAGCATTTAGAGGGACCTAAATTCAAGTCGTGGATCTGCTTCTAACTTGCTATGTGACTTTGGAAAGGTCTAGTTCTCCATTTACTAAACCAAGTGTTGGCAAACATTCTCTATAAAGGACCAGATGGTAAATACAAGGTGGGGCAAAAGTAGGTCTATGGTTGTTCAAGTGGAAAAATAATACAGTAATTAATAAATAATAATACATGAATAAACTCTGTCTTTTGCATACTCGAAACTGTAAGTCCCCCTTTTCCCCATCTTGTGTTTTCGGCTTTGCAGGCCATGTAGTCTTTATGGAAGTTACTCAGCTCTTCCCTTGCAGTGCAAAAGAAGCCATGGGTGATTTATAAAGGAATGTGCCTAGCTGTATTACAATAAAATATTATTTATGAGAACAGGTAGTAGGCCTGATCTATCATGCAGACTATCATTTGGAGATCCCTGTCCTAAGCTGTAAAAGAGGGATGACAGTACCATGTCAGGTTGTCTCATAACATCTGAGCATCCAATTAGTCCTCTCTGCAACCTGTCAAGTGACATAGTGACATACAACTGTCAGTTGTTATTTTCCGTCAGTAATGTTTATTGGCAGTTGCTGCACTGGGTGCTTTACCAGCAAAACTTAAACCACAAAGACACTCTGAGAAAATGAAAACTTAAGGAGTATATCGTTAGAATACAGAAAACGAGCCTAAGTAATCCAGGCGGGTTTTATGGGCTCCCATAAAGTCCAAATTTGGGAAAGATGTCAAGATTGGTTTGGTCAAGGAGCTTAAAACCAAGGACAAATTTTTTCCATCATTCCTGCCTTCCAAGGTATCAGTCTTGTGGCTGGCTTCTGCTGTAGCCACAGAATGGCTGTTTTCCTTAAGCCCATGAAAGGAGAGAGAGAAAAAAGAGAAAGAGATAGGAGCTCCTTTCAACATTCATAGCGAAGGCTTGAATTTTGTTCTGATTGGACTACTCTGATAAGGAAATCCAGGCCCAACCAGGGAGTAAGGTCTGCTTGCCCCATGGCACATCAAGGCCTGGAGAAGAGTAGATACTGAGGTGAAGACCAGGATGAGGTTAGGGAAGTGGAGCCTTGAACTGGGTCATAACCAACTGGGTTGTAACCCCCTGAGCCCTACTTCCCTTTATCTAATAAATAGCACAGAACTTTTTGTCCCACTGTTAATAGCGTAAGCTTTTCAAACTTTTCTGTTTAAAAACACAACAACAACAGTTTGAGTTTATTTATTTTCCAATGTCCCAGTTTATTTGTATACATGGTTTTTCCTTTACATTATCAATGTGAGTTTCCTTAAGTTCTTGTAAATTGGAATTTACAATTAGTAAATTCAAGTACAGTAGTAAGATGAATATACTTGAGTACTTGGTATTTTTTGTAATGGTAAAATTTTCAGTAGAGCAAAGAATCTTATAGTGAAATGGCTTTTTTCAAATCTTCCATATTTATTTGTAGTAATGAGTTGTGTGTCTTACACGTATATGTTTGAAATGCTTGGGTATGACAGATTTCCAGATGACCAATACCAACTATATAGATTTGGGGAAGCACTTAGTTAATGGTTCCCACAGTGCACTCCCTGGACCAACAGCATCAGAATCACCTGGCAACTTATTAGAAATGCAAATTTTCAGACTTCATCAGAGTCCTCCTAAATCAGAAGCTTGGGGGTGGGGCCCAATCGCTGGTCTAACAAGGCCTCTAGGTGATCCTGAGGCAAATTCAAGAACCATTCACTGCACAAATGAAGTAATGTGAAAATGGAGTTGGGAAGGTTGGTGTCTAAAGTCCAGTATTTTTTACACCTACAATTTTTAAGATAATTGTTCCCTTTGAATGATTCCTCATGTTTAGGCAAAACATTCCTATTTCAGTAAATTGATGTTTCTTTAGTTTATAGAATCAGGGGAAGGTTACAGGTGAGGATTGTAGTTTTTTTCTTGCTGTAACCTCCCACTGGATGAAAGCATCAAATCAAGTAACAATAACACAAAGATGCCCTTACTGTTTTCATTAATATTGAATGCCTTTGGTCAAATCTAAATATCTTACCAATTATCAGATATTAACTCTTAGTTCTCATTTTTAATTTCCCAAAAGTAAAAGTCACTTGGATCTGATGCAGAGAAAGGTATAAATGAGAGCTCAGCATGAATGTTGTTTTGATCTCAGTACTGTTGGCAGGGAGAGAACCTGGGAGATTTCCTTGACTCCAGGAGGCAGAAAAAGGCTGTTTGAACAGATTATGACCAACAGGAATGTTGTCTGGGCACATATTAGCAACAACAACCTCTCACAGAAGAGCACATTTCCCATATGTTCGACGGAGCTTAAATGTCGTCATTCATACTTCAGAAAATTCTTAAACTTTGAAAATGATGATTTCTAAACTGTTTTGTAAACTTGTACTTGAAGGTTTATGTTTAAATTCTTGAAAAGGGCAGGTTTCAAAACAGAAAATCAGAAAGTAATATGCATTTATTTTTTTCAAAAGATCTTCATGAATACACTAAAATACCTACAAACTTATGAATATCTCCTGGATGTGGATTTATGGAGACTTTTTGCAAACCTGGAGGAGTTAAGTCAGGTGAGCCAAAGTAGAAGATGCCAGGAGACATGTTTTAAAATTCTCCAGAGGGGTCATGAAAATGCATATTTGTTTTGTTCCTGCGACTTGTGTTCCACACTGGAACATGGAATATGAGCCATGTCCTCACATAACCTTATGGTCAGGGGGTCAGGTTAATAAGAAGGAAATCTAAACATTTATTGACATCTTGCCAATAGATAAAAGATATCAGCCTTCAGTAGCATTTTCCATTTGTCCTTGGCTCATTAAGAAAGGAAGCAGCCCTGGCTGGTGGCACAGTAGATAAGGCACCAGTCTGCAAACCCAAAGGCCGCTGGTTCAATTCTCAGCCAAAGCACATAACCAGGCTGCAAGCCAAGTCTCCAGCCAGGTGCATAGTGGGAGGCAAGTGAAGGGTAACCATACATTGATATCTCTCTCCCTCTCTGCCTTTCTCCCTTCCCCTCGATCTTAAAATAATAAAATCTTTTAAAAAAGAAAAGAAAAGGAAGGAAGCATATTCCTAAGGTCTCCTTAACCTTCATAAATGTTTATTCTCAAGTGACTGTCCTTCTCTTAATAAGTAAATAAATATATATATATATATTTCCTCCAAAAATGAAGAGAAGAGAGATTCTAAAAAGTTTATTTATAAAAGAAAACTTATGAAGAAATATATATTAAAAAGGAAAATAAACCTGAATTTTGCCAGGAGGTAAATTTAAAATGTGAAAACACCTGTGGGATGATAGTTGAAGTTCATGGACTATTTATCCCTTACGCTGGATGAGCGTCTACTCTTGTTTTCTTTCTCTCTGGCCACAGACAAGCTTTGGTTTTGTGAGCAGCCTTTTTGCCATCATGAAGGACTACTTCGATGCTGCTGAGACTTCGCCATCCATGGATTTCATTCCTGTGTTCACGAAGGTAAAATCCTTCGGGCAGACCTCTGCTTCTTGCAATAAGTTCACCCCCTCCCAGGATAGTTGCTCACATCTATTTGACGTTTTGTTTTTGTTGTGTGTTCCTGGGAAAGTTCCACCTCACCCTCCCACAAAATAACCATTTTTTTCCCTCTGACAATCAACATTTTCAAAAATAACTTGTAGATTCTGTTTTCCCATTGTCACCTCCACTGCGTGGGTTTTATTAACACAGAAATCTGCACGCATGGAAAAGCCATTTCCAGGTCTGGTTTTTAAATGACTTCAATTTAAAGTAATGTTCATAGCAATAGTTTGTGTAAGCTAATTTCATGGTTCAGTTGGTCTTCTAAGAAAAGTACCAGTCTTTCAGACAAAAATAATAACAATAATAAACGCTTCAATCCATCAGCACCCTTAATATGATGGTCACAAATAAAAGGAGAAATGAGGAAAACCTATAGCCCTAGATTGATAAATGTTATTTATTGAGTAGATATTTGAGCCTCCCACCTACATTTTTTATTTTAATATTTTAAATCCAGTTTCTATCTATTCTCATTTAGCAAGATTTGACTTCTTACATTCCAATTTAAAAAGCATAGATTGAGATATGTTGAGCACTTACTAAGTGCTTGTGTGAGGGGCTGACCCCCCTGTGCATAATAATGTACAAAACCAGACACACTCCTGCTCATTTTTAATCTAGTGGGGGAGAAATTAATTCATTAATAATAAGAATAATTGTATAATCAAATTGAAATCAACACTGAGGAGAAAAAGAGCATATATATCATGAAGGAGAGCTTTGTTGAGGCAGAGGGTGAGGTAGTTACAGACAGGAAATTCTTCCTGAAGCAAAGATGTTAGAGGTGAGCCATGAAGAAGAAGGAGTAGTTTCACACAGAAAAAAGAAAAGAAAAGAAAGCAGAAAACAATGAATAAAGTAGGGAGATCCTTATGTAAATTTTGAAAGCAGATTTGAACAAGACCTCCTTTGAAGATGAAAAGAATGTAAATACTATGGAAAACAGTATGGGGTTTCCTTAAAAAACTAAAAATGGAACTGCCTTTTGATCCAGCAATTCCACTACTTGGACTATACCCAAAGAATCCTGAAACACCAATTCATAAGAACCTATGCACACCTATGTTCATAGCGGCACTATTTACAATAGCCAGGTGCTGGAAACAGCCTAAGTACCCATCGGTGGATGATTGGATCAAAAAACTTTGGTACATTTA